>JAKSZT010054462.1:9616699-9650501 GCA_026826555.1 Tolypeutes matacus | reverse complement strand
GATAGATAGATAGATAGATAGATAGATAGATAGATAGATAGATAGATAGATATGGAGATATATGGCTATGCCTCCTAATTTCCTAATACCTGTTATCATGCTTTTGTTTAAGAGGAAATAAACATTTAAAAGGCAAAGTTTATAGTACAATTTCTCATTAGTATGCATAAGATGGAAAGGTAGTAAGATGCAGTTATTAAGAGTGTAGGCTATGGAATCAGATTGCTAGAGATTGTAGCTCATTGGGAAGACATTCTTGGGTAGAGTATTTAACTGCTTTTAGCCTCTATTTCTGTATATGTAAATGGGGAATATTAATAGAACCTACCTCAGAAGCTTGTTGTGAAGCTTAACTGTGTTCAAAGAAGTGAAGCCCTACAAATAGTGCACCTGGAACTTAATAAATGTTACTTAACAATTATGTAAATATTTCTAAATTTTGAGGTCTGTGTCCAAAATTCCCTATATTTTTAAGGAAGGTATTCTCTTTAAAACTGTATTCTTTACTTAGGAAGATATATTTGCTTCCTAGGGCTTCTGTAACAAATAACCAGAAACTGGGTGGCTTCAAATAACTGAATTTTTTTTTTCTATCACAGTTCTGGAAGTCAGAAGTCTAAAATCTCTTCATTTCTGCTTTGACCTGACGCCATCAAAGAATCTCTCCTGTCCGTAAGTCCAATAAAGCTGGTGCCTGACTAAGTACCAGGTGTGTTCTTTGGTCTTGTGGCCTCACCATCTCGTGTCCTTCAGGAGTTGGAATGTAACAACTGGCGAGCCACAGCCAGAAGACAAAAGGACCAGCAGCAGCAGAGGGCATGAGCTCAGAGAAAGGTGGATCCATGGGGAAAATCCTGGGTTGGTCTATAACATCCATGTGGAGAGGGGTGGCTGCCCTCCAGGACAAGTGGGGACTGCCAAGAGAACATGGGGACGCCCAAAAAACTCCGGCAGGTATGCTGCTGTGCTACAGGAGATAGCAGAGCAGCTGTACTTAAAGGAGAGAAGGGAGACTGCCAGATAGTGGCAGTTAGAGTCTGGCCCCTGTTGGGAGACATGTGGGTGGCCACCGAGGCAGAAGAAGCGGCAAAAGCCTCTGTGTGCCACTTAAAAGAAAAGTTAAAGTTCAGGGAAAGTTAAAGCACAGGCAGAGATGAAAGAGCCCTTAACCAATCGCCTGTGCCAAGTCGACAATCAGCTATATTGCAAAACCGTGTAAACGGGAAGAGTTTAATGGGATGTTATTTTGACAACGTCTTAAGTTTTATTCACATTTTATTTTGATCAGAATTTTTATCAAGGTGTTAAAAAGAACTTTCAGTTTTGAATCAATAGCTTACTCCTGAAATTTGAGTCTAAGTATACTCGAGAAGAGTAACCCAGAATATATGTGTTAAATATCTATCTAAACTGCTAAATTCATGCTTAACTGCATTTATACTGCTCAAGTATTCCTAACTGGTTGCTGGTCACTACTAAAAGTGTTTGCAAGAACGAGCTTGCATATTACTGGCAACACTGATTCCAGAAGATCTTAAAAGCAGTTAAAATCAGAGATGTGAAATGATGGAGAGCTTGGAGATAGCCAAACCAAAAGAGTGAGAAATATGAGACAAATTAGTGAGCTTTATGTTTCTGTTGGTGTGTCTTAACTCTTTTTGTGTTTTTCTGTTTCTTCGGTGTATATTTTCATACCTCCAGATGGTAATGTTAAATTAACAAATTAAAATTCTTAAAAGTCTTCTATTAAAATGGCCAAAATATAAGTATGTGTTTACATTGGTAAATGAGTACTCCTGAAACCCAAATTGGAGAAGCCAAAAAGGATAAAATGTCACATAAAATCTGAATAAAGAAACTATTTAAAGGAAAGAAACTAAAAAGTTTACACTGAATTCTTCCATAATCTTTCTATAGCCTATCCTACCCTCAGGGTCTTCTCCTAACCTTGACTGAATTCCAGTGACTCATTAAAACTAGTTTAGGAAACTAAGGGGATGGGCTGGGTGTGGAAAGAAGGGGAGATATGAATTTAGCCTAGAATTCTATCTATTAGGGCCTGGAAATTAAAATGATAGGGACAGGGGGGCTATTACAGAATAAACCTTGTCTGTTCTGTAATTCCCCACTTACATTTTAACAGTTTTTGAGATGATAGTAATAATCCAATGGCCAAATTTCAGTAAGTAAAGAAAAAGTCCTTGAAAACTATGAAAAAGATTTCTCTAAATTATGATGAAAACAAATTAAACAATTATAATATATTCCAGAACTTGGCAGTCAGTGTGCTTTTAAAGTTATTTACAATTTTAGAATTTTATTAAAGAAAAAAGAGGTTTTAGCCTCCTGTGGAGTAAAGAAGGAAAAAGAACATTTCTTACATAAACTCTAATGGTCTCAATTTAGCTTGGGTGTAATCTCCCTAGGTTTATAGGATACTAATAAAATAAATTAGCATAATATGTGTTAAAACTTTCAGAAAATGAAAATTTCAAGTTTTGGCCAATGAAGTTATTACAAACCTCTTTTTAAAAATTGTTTTTTCCTAAACTGAAATGAATAGTTTTTGTGTGTTTTTTTTTCTTCTTCACAGAACTGAATGAGGGATATGAGACTTAAATGGATACAGAAAGAAGTAAAAGGTTTATGGAAGTGAAGTCATAGTCAATGCTGACTAAAATTTGATAAGTTTGTATAAGGGAATGTGCTTTGTCCTAAGATAAGATGGCTGGTTTTCATAAAATCAGGGTGGAAATATGTAATACAAGGCTTGAACGAATATACAAAGTTGAAGAGGGTATTGCAAAAGGCAGCATTAAAAAAGGGAATGTGATTTGTAAAGGTACAATTTGCCTTGAGATGAAGTAACTATAGTCTGTGTGGTTACGGTTGGTTATAGGAAATTTGCAAAAGCATTTTCTAAACTGAAATATTTAAATGGCTAGTTCAAGGAAGCCATTATTAAATAGAAACTTATATTGATGTTGATAACGAAAAGTAACTTCGTAACAAGGAACCCTGCCAGAGACCACCTCTGTCTGCATATCGAAGTGGTGGTAGAGGGAAGAAATCTTGATTCCACTGGGAATCTTAGGTTTTCGTAAAATCATGGAGAATGTAGTTATTCCTATACTACTAAAGTAAAATACCAATTAATTAACATAACCATGGTCAAGGTGTAGAAGTAAAAAGTAAAGTACTAAAAGTAGTTAAGTCCATTAATATGTTATAAACTGCAACTGAAATATTTAGAAAGTGTATAAAAATTAAGAGATAAAGACAAACAGCAAGCATTTCTTAGAATCAGCTCTTGCTACAGGGCAGTTCGTAATCACACAGAGCTATCTAAAGCACTTGTTTGGGGACTCCAGGAGACCAGAAGAGCATCCTGCAACATCCTTGAAAGAATGGAAGGAGGAGATGCCCATCTGCAGAGAAGATCTGTAAGTAGAGCCCTCCACGCCCTGGAGGCCAGTGCCCATCCTCCACTGGAGGCACAAGCCGCCTCAGGAACTGCTCTGGCTGGAATTGGAAGCTCCACTTCCCAAAACAGGGGAGGAAGAGACGGTTGGGCACCAGCTTCAGCTACTGATTGGTAAATTCGGCAGGCTAAAGTATAATCCTAAGAACAGCTAAAGTTTGAGCCTGTCCAAGTCAGAGAGGCCGGTAGCCGCCATTTTGACTCCAGCCCCAGCATGAGGGGAAGCCGGGATGACTGAAAATCACAGCAATGGTAGAGACCAGTTTCTTTCACCCAGATTGGCCTGCAGCCCCAGACTAGGTTTCAGCCCCAACTCTAGCAGGGAGGAAGCTGGTGGGCCCTGCACCAGTCTATCCAGGTAACTGCGGGTACATTTAGCTGGCACAAACTGAATAATCAGAAGTCTACTAGAGCAACTGCAGTCATCTTGGACCTGCACAACATAAGTTGCTGCCAACACATGCAGCTCCTTCTCTGCCCCAGGCAGGGGAGAAAGGGGTGTGAAGCTTCACCAGTCTCTCTGGGCAGCTACATCTAGGCCTGCATGAGTTGGATTATTCCACACAGCTGTGGCTCTGTCCCTACCCCTGACAAAGGAGAGAATTGGTAGAAGCTTCATTGGTCCTTGGGGCAACGAGGGCAGCTTGAGCCACCACAGCTTACAGCACCAACTACATCCTTGGCTCCTACTACACAACCAGCAAGAGAGAAAGGGCAAGAAAGCCCTAAACTAAAGAGAGAAACTGCACCCAGAATAAATGCTCTAGTAAGCCAGATGCCAAGATGCCAACAAAAAATTACAATCCACACCAAGATACAGGAAGATATGGCCCAGTTAAAGGAACAAGATAAGCTTCCAGATGACATAAAAGAGTTGAGACAATTAACCATAGATGTTCAAACAAATCTCCTTAATAAATTCAATGGCTAAAAAAAATTAAGGATATTAAGAAGACATTGGATGAGCACAAAGAAGAATTTGAAAGCATACATAGAAAAATAGCAGATGTTATGGGAATGAAAGGTGCAATAAATGAAATTAAAAATACACTGGAATCATATAATAGATTTGAGGAGGCAGAAGAAAGGATTGGTGAGCTTGAAGAAATGACCTCTGAAAGTGAACATACAAAGGAACAGGTGAAGAAAAGATTGGAAAAAGTTGAACAAGGTCTCAGGGAACAAAACAACAAAAAGAGAAGTGCAAACATATATGTCATGGGTGTACCAGAAGGGGAAGAGAAGGGAAAGGGGACAGAAGAAATATTTGAAGAAATAATGGTAGAAAATTTCCCAACCCTATTGAATGACATAGATATCCATGTTCAAGAATCACAACGTACTCCCATCTGAAAAAATCTGAATAGACCAACTCCAAGACACATACTAATAAGAATGTCAAATGCCAAAGACAAAGAGAGAATTCTGAGAGCAGCAAAAGAAAAGCAATGCATAACATATAAGAGATACCCAATAAGATTAAGCGCTGATTTCTTACCAGAAACCATGGAGGCAAGAAGACAGTGGTATGATACATTTAAGATACTGCAAGAGAAAAATTTCCAGCCAAGAACCTTATATCCAGCAAGATTGTCTTTCAAAATTAAGGATGAGTTTACAATATTCACAGATAAACAGAAACTGACAGAGTTTGTAACCAAGAGACCACCTTTGCAAGAAATACTAAAAGGTATGCTACAGCCTGAAAAGAACAGACAGAAGAGAGAGGCCTGGAAGATGGTTTAGAACTGAAGATTATATCATTAAAAGTCACCAAAAGTGTCAAAAGAGTGATGAAAATAAAATATGACAGGTAAAACCCAAATATTCAGGAATAAACTTAACCAATGATGTAAAGTGCTTTTATTCAGAAAATTTTCAACTCATTTTTAAAAGGAATCAAAAAAAGACCTAAATAATTGGAAGAACATTCCATGTTCATGGACTGGAAGACTGGATATCATTAAGATGTCAATTCTACTCAAGTTGATGTACAGATTCAACAAAATCCCGATAAAAATTCTACCAGCATTTTTAAAAATAAATGGAAAATATGATTGTCAAATTTGTTTGGAAAGGTTAGGAGTCCTGAATAGCCAGAAACATCTTAAAAGGAAAAGTGAAGTTGGAGGACTCACATTTCTAGACTTTAAGTCATATTACCTAGCTACAGTGGTAAAAACAGCATGGTACTGGCATAAAGACAGATGCATAGACCAATGGAACCAAGATGATGGTTCAGAAACAGACATATCTATGGTCAAGTGATTTTTGACAAGCCTGTCAAACCCACCCAGCTCGGGCAGAACAGCCCTTTCAATATATGGAGCTGAGAAAGCTGGATATCCATAGCTAAAGAAGGAAAGAGGACCCCTATCTCACACTTTATACAAAAATTACCTCAAAATAAATCAAAAACCTAAATATAAAAACAAGAACCATAAAACTTCTAGAAGAAAATGTAGGAAAATATCTTCAAGACCTGGTGGTAGGTGGTGGATTCTTAAAGGAGATAAGAGGAGGACTGAGATGGACTGCTGAAATTTAATGTATGTAGAAGTTTTAATTAGCTTTACTGTAAAGGTGTGGAGGTGTACGGAGTTGATGGTAGCACATTATAGTGAGTAACAGCTGGTTTGTGAATGGGCATGTGGCTGGGGTTGGTGGTCTAGGGATGTAAATGAAAACTGACAGAAAGCTAGAGAATAATCTAGGGACTGGATTACACAGTGGGCCCAGAGGTGGATGAGAATAGTGGTTGATGATACAGATGCAAGAATGTCCTTTGTGAGCTAGAGCAGATGTACATCACTATTGCAGGGTGGGGGGAATGTGGAGAAGCATGGGAAAAATACAACTGGAGTGATCTATGGACTGTGGTTAACAGTAATGTAATATTCTTGCATCTATGCCAAAGATGGACTGTGTTGATGGTGAGGCAATAGGGAGGATGTGTGCCAAATGTATGCTATGGACCTGGTAATAGTAGGATGATATTGTCTCATAATCTGTACCAGATGTTCCACCACGGTGTGGTGTGTTGATGGAGGGGTGTTGTTTGGGAATTCTGTACATGTGCATTGTTGTTTTGTAGGTTTACAACTTCTGTCATAAAAATATATTTAAAAAGTGATAATAGAGTGGGTTGGGATAAAAATACACCAAAGGTAAGTTAAGGACTATAATTAGTAGTATAATTTTGACAATATTCTTCCATAATTTGTAACAAATTTCTCACGAAAATGCAAGGTATTGGTGGAGGGTTGATATGTGGGACCCCTGTATGATGTTATGAATGTTTGCTTTGTAACTTCACAACTTTTACTCTACACTTAATGTTTACGTATGTTCATGTATAAATGATATAAAAATAATAATAATAAGGTGGGTTGGGGAAAATACTTTGGTTAGTAGTAATATTTTGAGGATGCTCTTTAATCATTAGTTAAAAATGTTTAACAACAATGCAAGGTATTGGTAGAGTGAGGTGTGAGAGCCCTGTGTGATGTTATGTATGTTTGTTTTGTAAGTTCACAATTATTGCTATACACTTACTGTTTATATATGTTCATGTATGAGTGATATACTTCAATAATTTAAAAAAAAATTAAGAGACAGAATTCAGTATTGCCAAACTCTCTTGTGTATTCAAATCAGGCCTCCAATACCCTGCATGGTGCCTATCCATTTGACTTATTAGCTAGATTGGTCACTTCAAACCCTAAAGTAATAAAAAGATCTACCACATCTCTGCATGTGGCTCCTGAAATGGATAGAAAGTACAATGCAGTTTTGAACCCCTGCAGCAGCCAGCAATGGCACGATATGGCCATATTTACAATGGACATTGCCTCCAGATTGGCTCTGTTTCATAGTGCACTGGGCTGGTGAAACACTGGAGCCTCTCTCCAAGGCCAATGGTGCTGCAGCATGCTGGCTGTGTGAAGGATATACCAAGTGGAGCAATAATTACCAGATTAATGTAAGTAGAATCCAAACAGACACAATTATCATTAGGGCCTGCTCCCATGGAAAGACATGCATTGCAAACCTGGAGCTTAGATCTATTACCTGCAGATCAAAGAGGAACTTGTGCATTGATTAGTGCATTGATTAGTATTAAGTGCTGTACCTATATATCTGATGAATATAATAATATCTCTTCTATTCTAGATCATATGCAGAAGGATATTGAATATGTTAAAAGTCTTTATAAACTTAATTCATTTTCTAAGTAATTAATGAATGTACCTATAAGATAAAAGAATAGCTCTTAAGTATTGTCTTAATTTTCTTGCCATATGCTTATTTTGTTGTTGCATATACTGTCTTTGTGAGTTTATATCTAGGGCAGTCAGTGCCTCTCCTCTTCCCTTTCCTGCCTGTCCAAGGCATAACTCCCTCTGTGGGAACTTCAAGTGGTGGTTTCCTAGACAGCATTTGAAACTTACAAGATCAAGCCCATCAGCTTCAGGAAATGTAGCCTCTGGAGGACCTGGCCTTCCTCATTCCTATGGTCTAGTATGTCAAGGCTGGCCCCCTTTTTGAGGTCACTTACCACCATTTTCTTTATCCTTTTAGTAAGACCATGTATCTTCAAAATTCTAACTAAGTTTATTTCTTCCATGATCAATGCCTTCCAGAACAAGATATTAGTCATGCGAGGATTTCATCCAGTTCCATCCCTTGTGCCAGACCTGCCTTCCCTCAACCTCAGTAGAATAGCTGGTCTCACACCTCATCAGGCAGGGACTATTGCCCCTACCCAACAGGAAGCAGCTACAGAAGAATGACTATCACCCTTCAGCTCTCCCTTAAGAATAAGGGTGTGAGCTCTCTGAGGGGGGCGGTTAAGGCAAGTTAGTATAGGAAACAGGGAAAGTGTCTGGTCAGATTAAAGCCCACCAAAGACTTTGGTCACAAGATCCAGTTTGAAAGTCCCTGACTACTTTGTTCCCCATAAACATCTTTCTTTTCACGTGTAGTGCCCTAGCCAATACCTTACAGTGGGCTTAGGCCGTAACCCAGGCCCACAATTGAACCTGGTGTTGGTTTTGCACAGACTTACCATCCTTGGGTGTGACTGGTCTTCCTTGGACTGTCACTCCTGAAAATTGGACAGCCTGGAACACCTTGCTGGCATGGTAAAGTACAACCCATCAACAAGTTTGGAACAAGACCTTACCTTTTAAGACTGAGTTTCAGCTGTCATCTTTCAATGAGACTCATAATTATATTTTTTCCCTTGTAAAGGAGCAGGTGAATAAGCACAGGCCTTTATTAGGATATGCTGTATATAATGGTTTAGGATGGTTAACAGCTGAGTTTGTCACCCTAGACCACATAACCCCTCTCTGCATGGAACAAAAAGAGGAAATCCACAATATGGAGTGGTTATTCCCTGAGTTGTGTAATTTTACTATCAAGGCTAGATAAAGAGTAAAACGCAGCCCCCAGCGGTTCTACCCATTGGCCACTTTTCTACCAGGTGGAACTGCAATTGCTACTGAAAAACACAGAAGGGCTTTGGTTGTTGTCTCTTATACTGTTGCTGTGGAATGTGGATGCAATTCTTGTCCTACGGTCAATGCAGGCTGAAACATGGGGGTGGACTGTGGGGACCCAGGCCCCCTAAGTCCTCAGCACAGAGCCGCCTGTGTGACCTAGACATAAGTTAAAGGTTAACAACCCTCCCCAGAGGAGAGAGCGTGCATAGATGTTATCATGAACTATAATCTTCCCAAAGCAGTAAACATCTTTGGTAAACGTCCTTCCTACGAGTGTAGTGAAAACATAAGCACACCCCATGTGATCCTAGAAGGAACTTTGTTCACGTACCCTATGGAACATCCTTGATGTAAAACCCCTTATGTATCACCACTCATTTTCTCGTCTTTGCGGAGGCCTATCTTCATTCATGCTTTGACCAGCCGCCATCAAAGAATCTCTTCCATTCCTAAGTCCCAATAAAGCTTATGCCTGACTAAAATGCCAGGTGTCTTCTTTGGTCTCGTGACCTCACCAGCTTGTACTCTTTCAGAAGCTGGGTTGTAACAGTCTAGTTACATAATCACTTATTAATGTAATCATCCTTAAGACCGTAAGGTAGGTTCTACTATTATCCCCATTTTCCAGGTAAGTCACTGACTAGATAGTAACTTCCCCTAGGTCACATAGTAAGTGGTAAAGTTGAGATTCAAACATAAGCAACCAGGTTCTAAAGGGGATCTTAATACCTTTGCTATACTGTCCCAAGAATACGAAGAAGACAAGAACAAGGGCGACCGGGAGAGGTGCCAAAAGGAGAAACACGTAAATAGAAATTAGAAACCAAAAAATATTTTGTGCCACACTTGTTTGAAATTAAAATAAATATCCACGTTTGATAAAGCTATGGGTGAAAAGAAGTCTAATATGTAAAGCACTGTGACTATCATAAAGGCTGTGGCTGTTTTTTTTAACCATCAGGCTGGAGAGGGGTGGGTGGGTAGTAAAGAGTATTTATATTCCAAGATCTTATTACCACATAGAGCAAAGATCCCACATCTGGAGAAAGGTTCTTATTTAAAGTTAAAATCACTTATACTTTATCTCTTGTTATGTTCACTAGAGAGAAACAAGGACTTGCTACGAAACCCACAGGTGCTTGAGCCTCGTAACACCGAGTTCTACATTTTTCACTTAATGTTGGGTATAAAGGTCCTATTTGATCACCCTGGAATCTACCCCAAACTTCTAAAATATCATACTGTACATTTAATAAGAAAGGAATCTGCTTTATCTTAAGTGAAAAAGAACTGAGTTAATCAGACCCATAGGTAAACTGCTCCTCCAATTTTAAGAAAATCTTCAGATCCTGGCTTTGGTTTTTTATTTGTTTTTCTCTCCATGCTGACCGTGAAAGTAAACTAGAAATCGTAGCTCTAACAGACTCAAACCCTAACCAGCTGTGAAGCCTGGTGTGTGTGTGTGTGTGTGTGTGTGTCTGTGAGTGCACTAGTCAAACTCCTATTCTTTCTCCAAGATTCCCCACCAATATTATTTCTTTCCTCTGTACACCAGTCCCTCATTTCCACAGATGGTCAGTGCACTTCCCACGGCAAAGCCAATCTATTCTCGAGTTCTCACCTGCATTTGCCCAAAAGGCTTACCCTGGACAATCTAAAGTGCTTGTACCACTTGCTATGTGACTTATGTATGACTCCTTGTAAAATGGTGTTGATAATTAAATTAATGAGTATATATTACTCTCATAATAGCACCTTTCTCTTTCCCTTACAATGATTTTAACAGTTTGCAAGCAAATTTTTATGTGTTTACTCTTTTTCAAACATCAAATCTCTCGTCTATAATGCATTCAAAATTGTATCCCCAGCAACAAGCACCAATAAACATATGATGAAAGAAAGTATGTATTTTTAGTTTACTTCATATGTTTTTTTAGAATTTACTTCTTAGGTGTTAGTCAGTATTCCCGCTCTAGACTGTGAGGTACTTCGTGTCTGAGAAGGCATTCTATTGTAATTTTTGTTATTTTCAGTTTCCAGCACAGTGTATGGTGTCTAATTTATAATTTATATATGGGTGTATATATAAATTTACAACTGCTAAACACTTTTCCAAATGGCATTTAATTTAACCGTTACAAAATCCCATTCTTCAGGGAAAAACCTGAGGCTCAAAGAACTACATGACTTGGATCTGGTTTCCTGGTCATTTCCCCATCCCTTGCTTCCTCCCATTTTAAGAAGGTAGCAACATTTCTAGAATTTTGGGTGATATTAATACAAAAGCTGGACGACATGCCTGTGCCTTTTTTTAATGACCATGATAATTTTAGGAATAAAACCAGGCTTAGATTTATTTCATGAAGCCCACGTGAACCTCCATGTCAAGCTCTGCATGCATTTCAGAAAGGACTGCTTCCAATCCTTCTGGGTTCTGAATGTTCCCAGATTTAAGGTATAAGGAGTAATTTTATATTTCTCGGTACATAATGAAAACTTAAGATAATTATAACGTGAAAAGTCAAACTGATAGAGCCATTTGGGAAAGTATAATTATCTGAAGAGAAATCATTAAGGATAATCTTCAGCAGGGTAGAGATAAGAAACAGAATAAATTATATTTTACCACTAGCAGTTATGCTGATGTGTAAAATTAAAATTAAAGTGTAGCTATTATAAAATCAAAGGCAATTTTATTCAAATCCAAAATAGCTAACCATAAATATAAAACAAAATCTCAGCAAAAAAACAAAACAAAACAAAACAAAACACACACAAAAAACAAAACAGGAAATGGAAAATTCTCCCTCTTATTCACACAATTACCTTTAATTCAGATAAATACTTTTTTATACAGTTGACATTTATAGAGCAGGTAGTATGTACCAGGTATAAAATTGAGCCACACAGTCTTGTATCTCTTTTTTAAAAGAAAGGAAATCATTTCCCTTAGCTAATAAGCAGCATTGTTAGCTTTGCATATCATGCTCTTTAGCTAAAAATGTCGGGGAAAAAAATGACTAAAGTGAATGCTAATAAAACACAAAGCTCATGATATTGAATTTTAATATTTTGTGTAATTTTATTTATAGTAAGCACATTTCCAAGCTATAATCAAATGATATTCATCCAAGAGTCAAAAGAATTTGGGTACTGATCATAACTAAGTAGAGTTGATACTCAAAATGTAACATTTTAGAGTTAGCTTTATTCATTTACAATAATAAATATCATTGTAAATTACATGCAAGACACTATGGTAAGTTTCAAGGATAGAGAGATGAATGAAATAAGTTTCTTTAGAAAGTAAGCAAAGTAAAAGAAAGTAGCAAGTAAAAAAGAATCAAAACTCAGCACTTTCAGAATAAGAGGTCTCTGAAATTGAATACATTAAGTGCTAAAAATACAACTTTAAATTTTATTTTTACAATAGTTTCCTCTAAATAAACTAAGAGGCATAATCATTTTTAATCGAAATCTTTGCTTAATTAAAACATAACTAATTAATAATAATATTTATAGACCATAAAAATGCAGACTGCTTAGGAAAAGGAAACTTTGACAAAGCACATCATAGACATCATAACACATTTAACAGCATTTAAGAAAATGTGCAAGACACAAAGACAGGAAGGTTAAGGATGATAAGGTGAAATAGCAATATCATCACCGGAAAGAAAATGTTAGCTGGGGTGAAATTTCAGGTGTGTCCTCTCAGTTACACAGGCAGGGAGTGAACAATCAGTTCTGGTGGGATGGCCAAGAATTATGTTTTCAGGTGAGGGATTATATCAATAATCGAATAGTGACTTAATTGTATAGTGACTTACAATTTAGTGTGGAAATAGAAGGGCTACTCTAGGCCTCTGGTGTTTTAAAGGAACCTTTAGGATGGACTGGGGGAAAGTGACATCTAGTGTTCACTGAAAATAATCCAAAATCTATCCAAAATTACAATTTGAGTAACAACAAAACAGTAACCAGTTGAACAATAAAAAGCGCACACCGGTTTAAAATGCAAATGCGTTGTTTCCATGTAATTCTTGGTGCATTTTCCCTCCAGAGGCATTTTGCTGTGCTTCACTCAAAAAAAAAAAAAAAAAAATATATATATATATATATATCTGTAAGATCTAATTAAACACAAGTTTCTGAGTGTGGTGGGAATCAGAAATTGAAAGCGTCCTTTAGAACACAACTCTCACATCCTACAGGTGGAAAACTGGAGGCCTAGAGAACACGGTGGTTTCAAAATCTACGTGAAGGTGTTACTGGACCCCAGGTATCGAAGTTCTTTTCATCATTTTAATAAACACTTACAATGTGTCTGTCATACGCCAATCATGGTGTACATGCTGGGAAGGTACAAATGAACCACTGACACTCCTGTCACTTTCAGAACTCACTTTATGTCTCTGATGTTATCATACGTTATATTTGGTACTAGGAAAGCTGCAATTCAAATAGGTTTAATAATTCTATAATGAACACACCCATTTAGTAGATAAGGGAACTGGGATGCAACTTTATTACCTCCTCACTCAAAACAGTCTCTCCTCCCCTGATTCTGATGATGATTAAAAGGCTAGTCGAAAATTAATTATTTTTATTTTGATTTCATTCATTTGATGGAATATGCACTTCACTGACACAGTGCATCAGCCTCTCTCAAAGTGTGTCTCATGGGATGCCTTAAAAAGCATCTGCTAAGAAAGATCTCCTGCCGGGTTGAATAGAGGAGAACTGAATTTTCTCTACTACAGGACTTCTCAAAACTCATGCACGGTGAAACTTCAACAGGAGTTTCACTGGTATGCAGCACATCCCAAACTCATTTGATCATGTTTCTCTTTTGCATGCCACATCTTGGGAAGTATAGTTATTTATAAATTAAAATTGTAAATGCCATATCTATATTTATCTATATAGAAATATAAACATAAAAGGTTGTTCTACATATATTGTTTACAGATTAAGGTATTTTTAACATCTGATACTGTCAATAAATAAGCATAATTTTCTAACTTGGGCCGTGGTCAAATATTCATTAAGGAACCTATCTACTAGTAACATGATATAATTCCCATTTTAAAATATGTGAATTTTGCTTATGATGTCATAGATAGCAATAGAAGTTCCACAACTGAAAACACAGATGAGTCAGCAAGGATGACATGCATATAACAAAAGCATAAAACAAATAAATAACCTTTTTAGGAGGTTCCATGCCTAGTTTATTTCATGCAGTATTTCACATCTCTAAATAGATGCGTAAGTGATTCTATTACTAAATGCGTATTTTAAAAGACCTAACTTGTCTTCACCTTTCAATTGGCAAGCTCATCATATGAAACAGCTCATTAATGGCACATGCCATTTAATGCTTCCAGCCCCTTAGACTGAAGTAGTGTTATTTAAAAACAGAAAATGTGTTGTAAATACAAATCAATTTCAGTGTTTGAACATAAAAGCAAGACACACTTAGCTCATTGCACTGATGATTCACCACCAATGGGATTTTAACACAAGAATACAAAGTTACAATCGGGGACAGAGCTATATGAACTGACTCAACTTAGAATACTATATGGGAAGTAGCTAATTAAAAAGAAAGAAAAAAAGAAGCTCCACTACTGAACAAGAGAAGTTCAAATTTGGCCAAATTCCTATGACTCAAACAAACTTTAATTAAAAAGAATGTTTTATATTTTTGACTACAGGAAAAAAATTATGGCTCGAAATACAAGCGGCTTAAAAAATGACTTTCTTTTTTTGTTTTCACTTTTCTAATTAGAAGCACTAAATTCTCTTTCTTAAATGAAATGATTAAATCGTTCTGCAAATTCAATAAGATTATGCATAGCTATTGATAAGAAAATTAGCAATTTGCTTTATTGTCTGTAACCCAACCACTCAAGTAAAAATTAATGGTCATCACAGGTTCATCTACGTATAGCACAATTTTTCCATGAAATATTTAGGCAGTAATTGCTTTGTATGCTATAAATGTTCATGGTTTTAAAGACAAATGTTTCAACATGATACTTAATAGATTTGTTTTAAATAAATAAGAATCTGAACCTTACCATACATTGCAGTCCAATTTGACATTAAAGTATGTCTTATTTTTTATGAACCCAAAGTTATGATTCTTGCTCTCAATATGCTCTATATTATTATCCTAATATTCATCCTCCAATGCTGAAAAAAAAGTTCCTTGCAAACACAATTCACTTAGGCTGTTTCATAATACCAAAGTTTCTTATAAAGAAAGCACTAATCACATCTTTTAGCAAATCGGTTAGTAGAGTGTACCTTTGAATAGAGCACACCAAATGTGGTACCTTAAGGTAATCAAAATTTAGCACACTGAAGAGTATTTGAATATTGCAGTTGATAGAGTTCTTAAAAACTGAAGTTATAGCCACAACTCACCAAGTGGATAAAATTATGAGTACAATAAATCTATTTCAGTTTTCCCACTATAATTGCAATCGTTGTAAACAAGACTTGTTGCAAAAATACCTCAAGCAAAATATACAATTCATCACCATGGGAGGGCATCATTTTAAAATTCAAAGCAATTAAAAAAAAAAAAAAGTCTTTGCCTCTTGAGCTTTTGCACTTTCTTATGCAGTTTATTTCCACTTAAAAATGGTTAGCAAAATGCTCCTCTTCATATTACAAAGCACTTTAAAAACTGAATTTTTAAAAATGAACACAAAATTTAATTTTAAGGTTTTGTGGTAATAGACCAGAAAGTACAACTTGCAGGGAAGATGCATCCTATCTCTTGACAGAATTTTTTAAAAAACATCATTGATAAACTTGATGACAAATAAGATAAATTTTAATAGCCTTCAACCTATTGTCTTTGGAAACATTTCTCAGTCATCCTAAAAAGGCTAGCAAAATATATTCCTGTTTTTTTTTCTGTTGTCATTCCTGGGTCTGGAGATTTGTGTGTGTGTGTGTGGGGGGGGGGGGCATGCTTAAAAACTGATTGTAATTTTATTTGCATGAGATAACCATATTAGTCAGTTAGCTTCCTAAGGCTCAGGATAATCAGTTACTTTCTTAAATGCCTTCCAGAACACTCGGTTATGCTGTGGGTAGCAACTTGAAGGTTTCCAAGAACTTTCCGTTTTTGTTTGAGCCAACATTTCTGTGCTCTGTCAATCAATAGTTCAGTTATTTAAAAATAAAAGAGGGTGTAACGGGAGTTGTTTGGGGATAGAAATTAGAATGGATGTTAAAAAATATTATCATGAAGTGGGCATTATCAGCTGTTACCTAAATTGCAGGAGTCACTCAATTGACACAATTCTCAGAGATCTGCAGTGTTCCCCTGCCAAGAACCGAAGCGTGGACTTGAGGTCAGGGAGGCTATTAAGGCAGGTAAACCTTTGGAGTCAGGAGCCAACTGGGACCCAACTTGGGTGCCAACTGGGCACGTCTGAAAAGCGGTGCTTGAAGGCGGCGATTCCGGCAATCGCAGCCCATCTGAGCCCTAAGAAGCCGTTAACAGTGAGAATCACGGCGCACATGTCAAAGGCAGCTCTGGAACACACTAGTTCCCACGGAGTTTCCAAGTCAAGCCCTGCGATGAAGACTTGCAAGGTATTAAAACAACAAATAGACCCCACAAGTTCCGAATGGAGATACGGAGACGGAGGGAGCGCAGGGGCCATCAGGCAAGTGAGCGGGGACTGCCCACCGGCGCGCGCAGACCTCCGCCCGGGCCGCGCGGGGTTGGCAGCGCGGGGCCAGCAGGGCCACGGGGCCGCGGCGGGGCCAGGCGCGCGCAGCCGGGGGGCCCGCAGGGCGCGGGGTTACTCACCCAGGTGGGCGCCAGGAGGCTGACCGGGCGCTCGCGCGGGGCTGGCGGCGGCGGCTTTCCCTCCACGCTCATTGCCTCCCAGGCACCTGCACCCGTGCCGTCGGCCGTGCGGTGGTCAGCTCGCCGGGTCCCGAGGCGAGCATCGACTGAGCCCCGCGCCGAGCTGCAGCGGCGGGCCCGGCGTCCGAGCTCCAGTGCCCGGGGCGCGGCGGCCCGGGGCGCCGGCTCCCGGCTCAGGCGGGCAGCAGCGGGCGCGGGGCTGAGCTGGGGCGCGCGAGGCGGGCGGCCGCGGCGCGGGGGGAGGCCATGAGCTCAGCTCCGCTCGCTCCCAATGCGCGCAGCCCGACGCGGGGCCCCGGCGCCCCCCGCTCCCGGGGCTGCGCGAAGGGGGGAGCCGGCGCGCGCCGCTCGGACCGGCTGTGGCGACTCCCCCCGCGCAGCGCACGCACTTTTTTGTTTTTTCTTAGCCTCTGAGAAGCGGACATGGGGCTCACAGAGCAGGTGCGTGGCTCGGCTGCCTCTTTCCCAGTCCTCCGAGTGCTCTCAGCCGCCCCATTCCCAGCAGCGCCACAATCCTGGGCGTCTCGGGATCCCCTCCCAGGGGGGTTCTCTCCTTCACACTGAGAGAAAGTGCTGGACGCCTGGAGACTGCTTTGCAAAAGAAAGCGTACACAACCTCCAACTTTGTCCCCAAGCAAAGACGCGTGGCTCCTCTGCCTGCACCTTCCTTAGTGTTTAACTGAACTCTAAACGGACCCAACCCACTGTAGGTTCCTCCCAGTGGCGCCTGCGGGTCTGGGGTCCCTGAACACCCCACTCTGCCCTCCCGTAGCCTCCCAGGCAAGGAAGCCGGGGAACTTGGCTGTTTCTGCTTGTTTTCTCCACATTCGTTTGTCTTTGCGCTGAAACGAGTCTCATAAACGCAATATTTGGTTTTGTATATTTCAATATCCTAATTTAAGTGCACATCAAAGTTGAGGCTATATCTCCTGGGGGAAACAAAAAAACCCACGGCTGCTGACCTTTTCAAAAGAAGCAAGCATACATTCCCTCCCTTTTCAAACCCAATGTTCTCCACACTCCCCCAACTGACACATGTATGCCTAAACATACACTTGAACAATTTCATCACAAAAATTTCCCGTTTCTTTATCGCTCTACCTCAAGGAAAAGTACCTAAATCTAAAGTCCTGTGAGATGTAGCATCAACCGTTTTCTCTAAGAGTAAAATGCTTGACACATGATTGACACATATTGAACAAACGATTAAGGACACTTTTGCTGACACCAAACTGTTTTGACTGCTGAGCAGGCCAGGGTTTCTAACCCATATGTTCAAAAAGAGTGAGACTTTACAGATATTTCTCCCTTGTATCCCCATTTAATCCGTACAGAGATCTATCACTTCTTAACACTTTATCATGCCCCTTGGTTTAGACTGTAAGCTCCATAAGTGCAAAAATAAAAATTAGGTCTCGTTCTTTATCCTGGCATGGTGCCCAATGCAAAATAAGTCTCTGTGAGGAATATTGTACTATTTTTACATATAGCAAAATGTAGAATAAGACAGAAAAAGAATGAGATCCATTACTTATTTGCAATTTCATGAAAAAAAAAAAAAAGAGGCACTATATATGGGTATAATGTGAGAAATTAAATATCTACAAGAGACACAAAAATATTGTCTAGTTAACTTCTGAAGGGTAGGTAGAACTATCAGGATCCAAAATGGGAGGAATAGTGTGGCTTGTGCATAAGAGTTGGACTGGGAAGAGTTGAGCTTTCATTTTCACTCTGCAGTTAAATAGTTGAAAGAATACTGACTACCTTTTTTTTTAAAGACTGAAATTAATTCATCTGTAAAGTCATGTGGTTTTACCTGACAATTTCAGGAATTGTTTCTACACCAATATTTTATGATTCTAGATCCAAGACATCTCAGGTGTTCCAGGGCTGTCTTTGGAAACTAATTAGCTCAGGCTTTAACCATAGAATCACCGCTTTATGCATTTTCTGTTACAAGTGCACATAAGGATTTATTTTTTAATAATAGGCTTCTGCTACAATAATAATAATAAGTTGTAAAACACTGAATATCCTGAAACTCTCAGAGGTAAAATAGCCTGTTACAAATTTCCTGTCTGAAACCCAACTTCCAAGTTTTCAGAATGTGTACAGTTTCTTCTGAGGTGTGTCTAAAAACTGAAAATAATTAGTATCTTTTTATCTTATTTACTTTTTATTCTGAAATAATTCAAAACTTACAGAAAGGTTGCAAACAGTACAAAAAACTTCCATTTTGCTGCACCCAGATCTCCCATCGTTAATATTTGAGCACATTTGCCATATTATTCTGTTTCTCTCTATTTATTTGCAGATTACTAATTTTTTGAAGCCCTTTAAGAGTAAGTTGCCATGGCACAACAGCACAATAATGTGCC
Source organism: Tolypeutes matacus (assembly GCA_026826555.1). Taxonomy (NCBI): domain Eukaryota; kingdom Metazoa; phylum Chordata; class Mammalia; order Cingulata; family Chlamyphoridae; genus Tolypeutes; species Tolypeutes matacus. The sequence continues at coordinate 9,631,232 of JAKSZT010054462.1, read as the reverse complement.
ATTACTACTTGGTTCTTCAGTGTGTATTTCCTAAAAAGCAAGGACACTTACAGAGTCAAAATGTACTCAACAAAATTAAAGAAAAAAATTAGCATTAATACAATAATGACCAATCACCTTCATATTGCACCGATTTTCTCAATGATGTCCTTTATAGCAAAATAAATCATAAGTATGTACATATGTACATGCATAATTAATAATTTATTCCTTTTCTGCTTTCCATTATGGTCCAAGATCTAATTAGAATCAAGTGCCTTTCATCTCCTTCAACCAAAAACCATTCTTGAGTCTTTCCTTGTCTTTCGCAATCTTCACATGTTTGAAGAGTACAGGTTTGACTGAAGTTTCCTCATGACTTGGGATAGTTTATACATTTTTGGCAGGAATATCACAAAAGTTAAGCTGTGTTATTTGCAGTGCATCCTAACAGAAAGCACATGATGTTAATTTATCCCAATTCTGATGATATTGACTTCATCACTTGGTTAATTTAGTGTCTGCTAGATTTACCCACTGTAAGATTAATAGGTATTGTATCTTATTAATTAATAAGTAATTTGTGTAATAAATATATCAATAGCTGATCAATATAAGTATGTGCTTTGGTTATCTAATTCTGCATAACAAATCATCTTAAGGTGTAGTGGCTTAAAATAACAAAAAATAGTGCTTTATTTTGTCACAGTTTCTGTGGATCAGGAATTCCGAAATGGCTGTCCTAGGTGGTTGTGACTCAGAATCACTTATGAGGTTGCAGTTGGATATCTTCTAGGACTGCCATCACGTGAAGGTTTGACTGAGACTGCAGGATCCTTTTCCAATGTGGCAAAACTGGCATGGCTGACAAGTTGTCACTCAGTATTATCCATGGGCTTCAGTTCTTCACCACCAGAGCCTCTCTACAGGGCAGCTGACTTCCCCTAGAGTAAGCAGTTAAAAAGATCAAAGTGGAAGTTTCAAGGGTCTTTTATGACCTAACTTCAAGAAGCTTTACATCATTACTTCCATTGTATTTATAGTATTGGCCACACAGGGCCATACCTGAATCAATGGAAGAGGGAGAAAGACTTGACTATCTGCAGGCATGATCTTTGGAAGTTATAATGGAAGACGGGCTTCCATAATAAATTCTAAATGAGCATTTAAATAATGCATTGATTCTTGCTTCAGCTATGATAGTAGCCAAATGAGATTTTATAATCTCATCTTTCTTTGAACATTTATTTCTTTGCATTCTATTCTGATGAATTTATTTATTATTTATTTATAGTAATTTGGACATTTGAATTTCTATTTTATTTAATGAGTTATATTTCATTACTCTCATCATTTGTTTTGATGCTCAGATTTTCCCATATTTGGACAATGAGAGCCCCTTCAAGTTGGCTTTTGTGCCTTTGACATGTCCCATCATTCTGTGAAGATATTTTTTACCTTCTATTCCAGGTTATAACTGTAATTTTCTACACCATTCCTAGAATCCACCGTTTCTCTAGGAGTCCTGATTTCTTCTAATAGAGAAAGGTATTTAGAAACCAAAATCTGAGTGTTAAGTGGGCTCATTATTATTGGAGAACATTACTTCTGTTCTTCTTAGCAGGCTGATCTATGATATATGTGTGTGATCGTATATGTGTTTGTATAATTTTATGGAAGTTGTGATACAGTAATGTATGTGTTACATTTTTGAAACACAAAATTAAAAAAGATATAATGTCAAGCCTAATACCTAACTCAGTGACAGAGGTGATGAACATAAATGATATTTTGAAATATGAGTAACCATTGTAATATGACATGATAATATATGTAATTTCTCTTGGTGAAATTGTTATGAGAATGCTAATATTACTGTGCTTTGTTGCCCACATTTGCAATTCAAAGAAATGCTGCTTCAGTTAGAGTTAAACCAAAATAAAGACAATTTTACTTCTACATCAGTTTACCCTTATGCTTAACCAGATATTTAAAACTGTTTTGTTTATTTATTTTTGTATTTCATTTTCTGCTAGAGATGGATTTTTGGTTTGTCTAAAATACTCTTCACTTTACCCTTGGGGTTTGTGGGTTTAGAATCTGTGTAGGCAGTTATTTTCTTTTAGCACTTTAAAAATAAAATTGCATTTTCATCTGGTATCCACCATTCTGTTGGAAAGACAGCTGTCAGTTTCATTGTTGCTTCATTGAGATTACTTCTTCATCATTGGTTTTGGACATTTTGTTATGATGTTCTTAGTTGTGATATTCTCTGTTTTCATACTTCTTGGTGACCTTCTTTGATCTGTGACTTGCTGGTTTGGGACAGTTTTGAAAAAATTTAAGCTAGTATTTCTTCAAAAATTGTTTTTGTCCAACTCGTTTTGTCCTCTTCTAGGATTTTATAACAAAGGTGTATGTTAGACCTTTTCATTGTGTCTAAATATCTCATATGCTTTCCTCTATGTTATCCCTTCTTTTTTCTTCTTTATGCTTCAGTCTCGATATTTTTTAGTTAACTGTATCACAGTTCACTAATCACTTTTTCTGCTGTGACTAGTCTGGAATTAAACATTTTTATTGAATTCTTTGTTTTCATAATAGCATTTTTAGATTTCAAATTCTTTTTGATTTTAAAATTTCTATCTTGTCATCTATTTTCATACATTTTAATCTAGCTATTTTAAAGTTGGATATCTGACAATTACAGAAATAACTGTTTCTGATACCTTTTTCTTCTTAACTTTCTTTTGTCTCCTGACATCCTTAGTTAATGTTTTTTTTTTTTTTTTCAATTGAATGTAGTGCTTGTTTTTTTCAAAAATGAGATTTAGACATTGCTATTTTCCTCTAAGCAAGTGTGTCTTTTCTTCTAGTAGTAGTTAGAGTGGATGTACATAGCCTTGATCCAGTCATGAATTGAGATGATATGAGGCTGGGTTTTATATTTTGAATTGTAACATAAAAATAGTCTCTTCTTACTCTTGAGGCATAGCCTGGGTTACCAGGCTCCTCCTCATTCATGGTCTCTGAGCTCTGAATTTTTTATCCTAATACTGTGAAACAGGTAAATGCTCTGCTTACCTTTTTAGTGTCTTAGCTGCCACTTTCCACTTCACTTCATGGTTTTGTGCCCTGAGCAGTTGAGGAATTGAAAAATGCCTTGAGGATAAAAATGGCCCAGAATGTCATGATAAATTATCTGGGGTTTCATGATATTGTTCCCTCAAGTCCTGGCCGCTTTGGCATCTTGGAACTCTAATTTTTATTTCCCCAGCTTTATAAGACTGAAGAAAACTCTAAGCTGAAGTTTCTGTTCACTCTCCTGGCCTGAAATTGTTTAAAAATGGGAAAATTCCTTGTTAAAAAAGCAACAGAGAATGGCAGGATCACCTCAAAATGTTTGTCTTTTCTTGTAACTCAGGCTGTCAAGTCCTAGTTGCCTTGGTTCCTGTCTCATACTTTCAAAAAGGTATTTTGTATTTTATCAGCTCGTGTATTTGTTCTCTCTTGGCAAGATGATCAAATACAAGTTACTCCATTTTAGCTATACACAGAAACCTCCTGTGTACTTTGTAAATTATATTTTAGTTTAAAATATATAAATTAAATATATACATTTATTTAAATTATAATATACTTTAAATTATATTTGATATGAAAGAAATATGTTTTGCTATGTTTCTAAAGTACCTAACTTCTTGGTGTGCATTTTTAATTTTTATTAAAGAGTAAAAATCTATTGATTATTTCAGAGAAAGTACCTATCATTTACTGAACATTTACCATATCCATATTTTGAGCTGATTTTTATCAAAATTATATCTAAAACTCACAAGAACTCTGTTGGGTAGGTGTAATTTTTTTCCCGCTTTTCAGATAAGAGATTTGACATTTGTTGATATTTATATATTAAAGGGTCGAAATGAATAATATTTTTGAGTCATTTTTGGAGAGATAACATTGTCAATTTGAAAGAACTGTGTGATATAATCCACAACTTCAATGCTACCAGAAAAAGAGGGAAAAAAATGAAAAAAAGAAAGAGGAAGTGAAAGTTTTCATGGCAATGGAACAAGATTATTGTAAGAGAAATCTTTCTTAAGAGAATAATAGCTGTTGAAGGGCATTTGAAGATTGACAGTAGGCTTCGATGACTTAGCAGCTGGCCAATGCAAATATTGAGTTTCTTTGACACTATATATTATCGGACTGGAGCTTTTAATTTGTCATCCAAGAATGGTTTTTAGGGGGATCAGTAAATTGCCTAAAATTGTATGCAAATATTTATATCATTTTCACTTTCTAATTTCCAATATAGCTTTTTTTCAATAATTTATCCATACATTAAATTAAAATTGATTGCTATTTCCAAGTCATAGATACTAGGGATATAATGTTTAATGTAAAGCAGTCTTTTGTTGAATGATTTTAAAGTCTAATGAATCACTTACATGAATTTATTACTTCTTTATTAGATTAATTATAGACATTCCATGTAATAAAAAGTTCCTTCTTAAAGTAGGTTCTTTTTTTAAAAAAAAGATTTTATTTATTTATTCATTTATCCCCCCCTTGCTGCTTGTGCTTGCTGGATCAGCTAACCACGCCGTGCGGGCGGGCTTGCCTTCACCAGGAGGCCCCAGGAACCGAACCCGGGGTCTCCCATATGGTAAACGGGAGCCCTACTGATTGAGCCACAGCCGCTTCCCTTAAAGTAGGTTCTTAACATATATATGTTAAATATTTTTGTGAAAAAACAATGAATGAACTCATGGTGATTATATGACTATCCTTACCTGAGTAAGAATCGTTTAAGATATTAAAATTACGTAGCAAGACCTGGAATACTCAAATATGTACCTGAATTTTTAGAATGGGCCCCAAATAGGAATGAGCCATTCCAGGAATACATTTAGGCTTGACTCATCACCAAGTCCTCAAACATTATTTCCAGTTTTATAAATGTACAGAGAGGCTCTAAGGTCAGGATTAGTTTCTGAATACAAAGATACTTAGATTACCATAGACTGAAATTGGATGTGTAGAAATATTTCAGCAATATTTAAGCTCTAAGGTCAGGATTAGTTTCTGAATACAAAGATACTTAGATTTCCATAGACTGAAATTGGATGTGTAGAAATATTTAAGCAATATTATATGGTACATCTTAACTTTGACTATAAGAACAATAATTTTGTGATCCTCTCATTTAATAAAAAACATTTTGAAGGAGTGGGCTTCAATCATTATCTCCACTTCCTCATCTCCCATTCTCTGCTTCATCCACTCCAGTTAGGCTTTCATCCAGTCCCCTCACTAAGTCAGCCTTGTTAAGGCCTCAAATGACATCATTGTTATACAATATTAAGGTCATCATAACAGGGTCATGCTAAGATCAACCACAAATGATTACTGAATTGAATAATTAATTAATTAAATATGGTTAAGTTCTTTATAGTTACCTGAAGGCCCAGTTGGAACTTGATCCTCATAAAATCATAACCCTGATTGGTAATTTTTTTCTGGAAATTTTAAGAAAGGGTCCAAAAGACCATTCAGGAGTTATTGTAATCAAGGCAAAAATAAAAACATGTATTTCATTTCCATGGACCCCAAACCCAGGTCTGTCATTTCTCCCTGTTCTTCCTTAAATTATGATCTTCAGTTCCTCAGAAACACATAGAAAAGAAAAGATAGCCATGATTTTTGCTTGCACATAAAACAGCTCTGGAAGACAGCTGTTCACTTTTCAGTCCATGGAATAAAGTTTTTCAAACACATACCATGGTTCCCAATTTGAAGGAAAAGAAACTGGATCTCAAGAAGTTAATAGGAAAACTTCTTCACTCAGCAAGACCACAACTAGGAATTTATCATAATAAAATGATAAAAAAAAACAATTAATATATGTTCAGGAATGTTGATCACAGACTTATTAATAGCAACAAAATATTGGAATCAACATAAATGTCCAAAAAAGGAGGATTAGTTGAATAAAATATAGTACATCCATTTACTTAATGCAACCATTACCAAGAATAACATAAATCTACATTTATACAAATTAGACAATGATTACAATAAATTAAGTGAAAAAAAATCAAGCTAATCAAAATATAACATGGGCACATTTGAATACTATCTTTTTTAAACATAGTAATTGAAAAATACCATATATGTAAAAATGCATTCATACTTACACAAAATAGGGTTCTGGAACAGGCTCAGGAGAGCCAATTATTTACCTCTCTTCCCGATTCCATGATATAAGTAATATCAGATTGGTTACTTGATATGACAATGTACAGTATTTACATCAGAGAAATTGGCAAAAATTAGAGTTTTTTAATATAGCCAATTTAACAACACACTGATCTTTGTGCATTTGCATTAACACACACACACACACAGATACATGTAAATGCAAATAGTGGTTATGATGAAAGTGGATGTAATTATGAAGGACACTTTTTTTCATCCCTAAAGTTTAAAGTTTTTAAAGTGAGAGACAATACAATATCTATATTGACATAACTGCAATAGTTATTCTGTCTTTTGAAAAAAATAAATACATGTAAATTTATATTCAGCTGAACTCTGTAGCAACTTTCTATAATCATCTAGTCTATGTAGTTCTTCCAGCAGGGATTATTACTTTCAACTTCCTATAAATTTAATGTAAAATACAGGATTCTATTTCAAATACCTTTTTCTTAATTAAAATATCATTATTTTGAATGTCACATATACGTATATAGTATGTGGAAAAGAGAAATAAGTTTCTGATGAATCACGAATATCTTTGCACTGAGAGTATCTGAATATCAAGTAGATTTTCTCCAAAATTAAAAATTCTGGAGCATGCCAGTGAAACCTTGAAGTCAGTAATGTCACCTAAATATCTACATATGTTGATCCCCCACTGAATATCTGAGGGTTATTTACCCCTAAATCCATTCAATCCGATAAATATTTTGTGTATATTTTGAAAAACAAACACTGTATTTATTTATTACCTAAGGAAGTAAAATAGGCTCCATACCTCAATTGTAATGGAAAATAGTTCCATATTATTGACTCATGAATACATTTAACCCTATGAGATGGTATATCAGTCACCCAAAGGGGTGCTGATGCAAAATACCAGAAATCTTTTGGCTTTTTAAAAGGGTATTTATTTGGGGTAGAAGCCCACAGTTACCAGGCCATAAAGCATAAGTTACTTGCCTCACCAAAGTCTGTTGCCCCATGTTGGAGCAAGATGGCTGCCGATGTCTGCAAGGGTTCACACTCCCTCTTCCTCTCTCGGCTCCGTGGTCCCAGCTTCTTCCAATATCAGCTGTAGACTGGGATAAGTCTCGTGTCTCTCCTGGGGCTCCCTCCTCTCCGGGCTCCGCTGCTCTGTTCTCCCCACAAGGTCAGCTGTAGACTATCAGGCAAAGGGCTGGTCTCTATTCTAGGGCTCCAGGATCAAAACTCTCAGCTCCCTTCTTTGCGGTGCGGTTTCTCTGTGCGTTTGCGCCCACTAAGGAGGTGGGACTCAATGTCCTACTGATGTGGCCCAATCAAAGGCTTAGTCATTATTTAATCAAGTAAAAGTGAAAACTCTGAATCCAATAGAATCTAATTTGCCCAGAGGAGCAAAACAGTTTACAAACTTAACCCAATGTCTATTTTTGGAATTCATAAACAATATCAAATTGCTGTAGATGGTTACACTTAGTATTTCCATTTCACTAATGAGGAACAGAGAAGTTAAGTAGCTTGCTCAAATGGTTAATGAGGAGCAGGGAGGGATTTGCACCCAGGCATTCTGACCCGAGAGTCTATGTTCTTAAACACCAACATCCAGGATGCATATTTTTACATTATTTGGTGAGATTTTAAAAAAGATTTATTTATTTACTTCATTTTTTCTTTTATTTATCCCCCCTCTCCCCCATACGGTTCTCTCATCTGTCTGCTCATTGTTTGTTCACCTCCCCCAGGAGGCATCAGGAACTGAACTGGGACCTCCTACATGAGATAGGAGTGTCCAATGGCCTGAGCCACATCCGCTCCCTGCAGGCTGCTGGCTTGTAGCATCTCCTCGTTGTGGCGTGGACGGCATCTGCTCATCTTTTAGGAGGCACCGGTACCCGAACCCAGGACCTCCCATATCATAGGCAGGTGCCCAACTGGTTGAGGCACATCCACTTCCCCAGGTTTTTTTGTTTGTTTGTTTGCTTTGTTTTTTTATTTTTTTATTTTTTTATTGTGGGTAAAAATCAAAATTTTCACAATACAAAACAATATTTGTAAAATGATACATAAATATATATGCATATATGTGCATTTGCTTACATAAATGTTATTTTATATAGCCATATATATATTTTTAAAGGTGCTTAGATTGCCTAAATATTACACAGAAATTACAGGGATTCCCATGTTCCCCACCTCCCACACCTCCCATAACATCCCGCATAAACATCTTTCATTAGTGTGGCACATCACCTGCAATGGATATACACATCCTGGGGCTTTGCCACTAAGCATGGACCACACTTCACATCGTAGACCACACTCTTTCCCACACAGTTCTGCATGGTATATGCTGATGAAAAATGGCCTATAACCGTCTCCGCAACGCCACTCAGGACAACCCCCAAGTCCCGAAAAAGCCCCTGTATTTCAACTGCCCTTCCCCTCCCTGCCCTGAAAGTGTCCAGTGGCTACCAGCTCCACCTCATTGTTATATTTTCTTCCATTGCTTGAATCACAATATGTCTACAACAGAATACCATTAAGTCCACTCTAGTCCATAGCTCTTCCCCCAATCCTGAGGGGACTGGGATGGTGATGTCCATTCCACCTCCAAGTGAGAGTGGGCTTATATCCCATGGATATGGTGGATGGGATTATCCTGCCTGCAGCTGCAGGCTCTCTCCATTCCCTGGGATGGCCGTTGTCCATCATCGTCTCCTCACCAGGTGACTTGGGTGAGTCCATTGAGCTGTAGAGTAGGAGTTGCAGCTCCACTGAGATTCCAGGCACAGCTGGCACATGGGCAGGCCTAAGACTCCAGTCTCTGGAAGTGCACCTACAAACTCCAGCACTGAGTATAGGTTTGAATAGAAGGGACCGATGGGCCATGTGCAGGGAGGACTTATTTGAGTCCAACTCTGTCACTCTCAGGAGCACAGATTCCAAAGTAGAGCCCACTAATAAGGCATCAATCTCTGGGGCTATACCCCCTTATATAGGACCTGGGTGTCTCCAGAGCCCTCAGGAGCCCCTCTGTGTGGGGTGATATCCACTTTGCTGTTCTGTGAGATCCTACTGAGTGTGCGTAAGCGTTACCTCTGGGATGACCTTCCGACTCTCTTTGAAGTCTCTTAGCCACCTGAACTCATTTGTCTTTACTTTTTCCCCCTTTTACTCAAGGTCTTTTTCCAGTCATGTTGCCAGTTGGCACTTGGTATTAATCCCTCATTGCCAGGGAGGCTCATCCCCGGGAGTCATGTCCCACATTGGGGGGAAGGTAATGCGTTCATATGCAGAATTTGGTTTAGAGAGAGGCCACATTTGAGCAACAAGGAGGCTCTCAAGTGGCAACCCTTAGGCACCCCATAACAGTAGGCTTAGTTTCAATTACAAGAGCAAAGACTCATGAGGCTAGTCATCAATAACAAGAACCCAACAGTGGGCCATCATCTTTTGCCAGACACTGTCCTTGTACTCAGGGGACTGTTGCTGCTCCCTTGGAGAATGTGGCAGAGCTCTCCAGGCTGGGAATTCAGATTCCCTCATTTATTGAGTGATTGTCTACCCACTGTGACCATGCCCCACCCCTTGATCATTTGAACAATTTTATATATCTTTCATGTATATTCGGATGAACTTACTCCCATGGGTCCCCCATCCCAGACACCCCCCACCAATGCTCCTCTGCAGCGCCCATTGTAACCCTTCTGTGATCTAAACCTTCCTTGAACATGGAGCCCATATAATAACCAAATACAATTAATAGGAAAATGAAATAATAATTATAAGCTTAAGTGCAAGTGATAAAATACAAGGAAACTCAGAAAAAAAGAACTAAAAATAAAATATAATTAGCAGATTGGGACATTTAAAAAATGGGAAAAAAATTCCTTTTTAAAAAATTATTCTTTTTTCCTTTTATCACTGCTTTATTGGATGTCCAGTGTACCGTGACACCTTCCCCCTCTCATTCCCCAGTGTCTCCCAAATTTTCATTTAATTTTCAAAGAAATTTTAGGTCACAGCAAAATCACTCATGGAATACTAGAGATTCCCACATATCCAACCTCCCTCCCCCTTCCCCACCCCATATTAAAACCTTTTTTTTTTTTTATGGATGTTAGCATTGTTATAACTGTTATACAGATAGTGAAATATAGCAACTAAATATTGTCAATGGTTTACAGTATAGTTTACAATTTAGATGGTACAGTTTAATAATTTTTGATGATATTTGCCATGTCCTTTGTCCATTACTGTAAGGTAATAAAAAACATTTCCCATGACCACTAAATACCCCATTTGATCTTTTCTGTTCCTTCCTCCCCATCCCCCTGGGGCACATGACACCCCCCTGTCTTGACTCATGGAATGACAAGATTCATAGTTACATGCCCTGGGTGGATATGGCAGTGAGAGTAGATTTCCTTTTCACTTGTATGTCCTATTTAATAAGAAAAATAAAATTATTTTAATTTTAATGTACTCTCCTAAAATATATATCCCAAAGACACAAACACAAATACTCAGTTGTTTTGCTCTCACATAAAAAATTGATTTTAACATATTATTTCACATTTTAAGCTCTTTTACACCCCCTCCCTTTATTTTAAATATACTTAAAAATTTTTTAGAAAGATACTTAGATTACATAAATGATATATAAATAATGTAGGGGATTCCCATATGCTCCACTCCCTCCTCCCCACATACACTTTTCCACATTAACAACATCTTTCATTAGTGTGGTACTTTTATTCAATTGATGAACACATATTGGAGCATTGCCACTAAGTATGGATTATAGTTTACATTATAGTTTAAACTTTCTCCTACACAATTTTCTAAGTTATGTCAAGATATATAATAGCCTATATCTGTCATTGCAATGTCATTCAGGACAATTCCAAAGTCTTGAAAATGCCCTTTTAATTCCTTAACCATCTGTCACTTGTATCTCTAGACTTCCCATTTTGTGATATTAGAATTTCAATTTCTCTACTATTTATTCCTCATAACCATCTCCAATCTATCTCACAACTCCTGTAAATTTTTGCCCCATCTCTGGAAATGTTAGGATAATTTAATCTTTGGCCTTCTTGTATTTCATAATTATGCATCATGTTCTGGAATTTTTTGCTTAATTGTGTTGGGCATGCACTCCAGCCTCTTGCAGATTTAGGCCCTCCATCTCTAGAAATACTTTTTTTTTTTTTTTTTTTTTTTTTTTTTTTTTAGTTACCAGGGCTGGGGATTAAATGGAATGTCCATGTGGGAAGCAGGCATTCAACCACTTGAGCCACATCTGCTCCCGCAAGAAATACTTTATAAAAAAAACAGCTTTAGTTTAAAATAACAAAAGGTAGAATGCAGCTCATCAAGTTATGGAAACATTTCCCGTAAAAAGTACTTTCCAGGCACTTTTAACTCATCTTATTCCAAAAACTAACTCATTTGTTCCTCCAGTGCTCAGAGAGATGCACAGATGAACACAGATTAGTTAAATGACATAGTCAAGGTCTCCTTATCAATGAAAACGATGATGAAGAAGAAAATAATCATATTCATATCTCACAGAACCAAACTCCATATTCTTTTTTTTTTTTGACCTTTAGCATTAATGTAGCACCAATTTTGCTTTTGCTACAGAAACTTTACAATGTTGTTGCTAAATATGGTCCATAAATTACATTAGTTATATTTTTCCCATTATCACCACACTCAACACCCTGTAGTAGAACATGCCTTTATTTATACTATCAACCACAATCCTCATCTACTGCCAAAACCATTGTTATTCCTTCCCATTATTATCCCCTACCTGTCTTCCAATTAACGTTAATCTCCCTAGACTACTCTTTTTAGCTACATTCACATACATAAATCAAGAGTATTTGTCACATTCATTATAATTTGTTACCATCAAGTCCAACCATTACCACATACTTACATTTGACCTTATTAAACATTCTGAATAAGTCTGCCACCTTTCTAGAGTGACTTCCTTCCCTTGAGACTTCAAATTCCCTTTCTTCTCCCATTTCTGTACCCATTACCCTCCTTCCTTGCCCCAATGCCTTTAGCACTTATATTAGCATACATACTGCCAATAGATATTCTGTGTGCAAATTTAGTTGTATGTATATAATATACCTATTACCTAATAGTGCTGTTGTTTATGCTTTACTTTATATATAAATACTATTTTGCTATAGAAATCACCTTGCTTCTAACTTTCTCCACTCTACTATATTTGTGAGGTCTATTTTAATAATACCTATAAGCTTAAGACATTATTTCAACTGCTTTATATAATTCCATCATTTTACTTATTGATTTTCCAAAGTAAATCCTTAGGTTCTCTTTAACTTTTTATTGCCATAAGCAATATCATGATGAAAATCCTTTAACTATTGCTTTGTGGAAGTATGTTGGAGTGTCTTTGAAATATGAAAATCGCTTAATATTTCCATAGTACATAAGTCATATAAACATCATTATTGTTGTTTGTCCTTCTTAGTCTATATCACCTTTTAAAAAAATCCAAATGCAGTCTTCAGATTTGTTTCTTAAACAAAAGTTATTGCTATCCCTGTATATATTTTGCCTGAGCTCTGCTGCCACATTCGTGTACCTATTTAAAATGAAGTTATTTTACATCACTGAGCTTTGGATTCCAAAGTCAAAATAATTCCAGTTTTGCAAAGTTATTATAACGATTAAGTTGTAAAATACCTTGTACTGGCTAGCATTGGAACAGAAAATCAATATATGCAGTTATTAATTAGAAATAATTATTAAACATTTCATCAATTTCTATTGAAATTTTCAAGTAAATATACTTGATAGCTGTTACCATAGATAGCAATGGAAAATTCTAATTTTCAAATTCCTTTCCTCCAACCAATAAAAATAAATGCTTTCTCCATTCAAAAGTATGATGCAATTTTTAAAAATCAGTCTACTGTACTATTCATGATCTTGCTTTAGTCTTTATGGCCTATTCATTTCTTTCTATAATATAATAACTTTGCTAATTTGCACTTCAGTAAACTATAATATGAAAACTCAATAGAAAAAAGTTTTTTTGTATTTTTTTTTTTATTTCGGTGCAAATTACCTCTGGCTTGCAACTACACATAAGAAAATATCTCTTTGGTGTGAGATTCACAAGCAAATATTCTTAATAGCAATTCCAAGCCTTAGTTTTAGAGCCAGTTCCAATTTATTGAAAGGATTTCTGACACCATGAAAGTGTTTATATATAGCCTACTGCTAAAATGATTATAGTTCACAAAAATGGCCTATTCTCTAAGACTTCCTAAGGCTGAAAACAGAATACCTCCCTCCAAGATTTTGTTAATTTGGAGGTGTTTAATGTTCCTTAATTGCCTGGTAATGTTTTTTTTGACCCTGATTTTGAGTGTTACCTTTTATAAAATCAATTGTTTTGGTCTCCTGGATTTAGATAGACTAACAGAAATAGACTGAGTTGTATTTTTCTTGAACTAGATTTTGCCAAACTGCTTGATTTTTCAGATCTAGGATTAGTCTGAGGCACAATTATTTTTCAATATGTTTTTTACATGCTTGGTTTGAAATGGCTGAGAGCGTGAAGAAGTGCCATTTTGCAGGCCTGGATTTGTTCTCCTTTGTTTTGTATTTTATTGTAATATTTTTTATAATGTCCTGAATAGAATTGAAAGAGCACAAGATATGTGGTTGTTGATTATAATATACAGCTTTGTCCTGCTGGTAAATATTGCAGAAGCTATAAATAAATGAGAAAAAAGCACCTTTAATTTGAAAATGCATAAATATAAAATGTTCAATCGGCCTGTTCTATAAATTAAGAATAGAAAATAAAGAATAAGTTCAAGCTAATTTTTAGAAATCTTTCTTCCCAAATAAATGGAGTTGTAATTCCCTCTCTGATTTTCTTAGCTGTTCATAAGAACCTTTAGCCTAATGTTTATTAAAAACAATCTTGCTTGGTAGGGGATATGGCTCAAGCGATTGAGCGCCTACTTTCCACATGGGATGTTAAGATTCATCCTTGATGCCTCCTCAAAACAAAAACAAACAACAAGCAAACAAATGAAGGAACCAACTCAAGGGAGCTGAAGTGGGTCAATGATTGAGTGCCAGCTTCCCACATATAAGGTCCTGGGTTCATTCTCAGCATCGCTACCTCAAAAAACAAAAAGAAAGAAAGAAAGAAAGGAAAGAAAAAGAGAGAAAGAAAGAAAGAAAGAAAGAAGAAAGAAAGAAAGAAAGAAAGAAAGAAAGAAAGAAAGAAAGAAAG
>JAKSZT010054462.1:9602040-9616689 GCA_026826555.1 Tolypeutes matacus | reverse complement strand
AGAAAGAAAGAAAGAAAGAAAGAAAGAAAGAAAGAAAGAAAGAAAGAATCTTGCATTAGTGTAAATTATATATGTACATATATATGTGTATACAAGGATATACACAGACCTATTTTCTCTTCTAGACTCAAAGCTCAAGGAATGAAAATGTTCTGTCCTATTCAACTTTGTATCCATCAGAGCACTTAGTCCACTGTTTTGCAATTATACTCCCAATAAATCTTTGTTAAACTGAATAAAAATATTTCAAGATATCAGAGAACCACCAAATAACAGAAAAATTATAGGGCCATGGTATAAGAGAGGGTGAACCTGATATTTGAGCTCCTTTACACCTGGGAGGGTCTAGTGATTCTGAAATAATCAGATCAGGCACCAAGATGCAGTGTGGTGCCTTCTGCAGAATCTCTGAACTAGAAATGCAATCCCAGAACTAGGTTTTATGTTGATAAAACAAGACAATATGCCCTAGAATTAAAGTAGTCCTCCCAATGACCAAAGACATATTTTAAACTGCTTAGGCCTGCATTAGGTGATGTGAGATTTTTGATACACTTAGATTAGCTGCGTGCCAAAAGAAGTCATTTCTCTCTGAAGTAATTTGTTCCATTACTAGTGAAATTAACTTTGATTACTCGATCAAGTTGGTGTCTGCAAGGTTTCTCTACTGCAAAATTATTTTTTTCATTGTACAAGGATACCTCAGAGATGCTGTGGGTTAGATGTCAGAACACAGCAATAAAGCAAATATTGCAATAAAAAGAGTCACATGAAATTTTTGGCTTCCCAGTGCATATAAAAGTTATGTTTACACTACTGTATATTAAATGTGCAAAAGCATTATGTATATATACAAAACAATGCACAGACCATAATTAAAGACTTCCTAGCTGAGAAATGCTAACCATCATGGAGCCTTCAGTGAGTAGTAATCTTTTTTGCTGTGAGAGGGTGTCTTGCCTCAATGTTACTGTCTGTTGGCTGACCAGGATGGTGGTTGCTGAGGGTTGGGGTGGCTGGGGCCATTTATTTTCTTTTTTTTAAAATTTAATTTAAGTTTTTAAAAGATACTTAGATTATACCAATGTCACATAAAAAATATAGGAGATTCTCATATGCCCCACTCCCCACACCTCCCACATTTTCCCACATTAACAACATCCTTCATTAGTGAGGTAAATTCATTGCAATTGATGAACACATTTTGGAGCATTGCCACTAAGCGTGGATTAAAGTTTACATTGTAGTTTACACTCTTTCCCACCCAATTCTATAGGTTATGGCAAAATTTATAATGTCATTGCAATGTCATTCAGGAAAATTCCCAAGTCCCAAAAATGCCCCCATATTATACCTTTTATCCCCTCTCCCTGCCCTCAGAACCTCTAGTGGCCACTTCCTCCACATCAATGATATAATTTCTTCCATTGCTAGAATCACAAAGTCTGTTGTAGAATACCAGTAAGTCTACTTTAGTCCATAGTACACTCTTCAGTCCTGAGGATTCTGGGATGGTGATGTCCACTCCACCTCTAATTGAGAGAGGCCATGATCCCATGAGGCTCATAGATGGGGCTCTCTTGCTTGCAGTTGTAGACTCTCTTGGTCCCTTGGTATGGTAATTGTCCATCATCACCTCCATGTTAGTTGTCCTGGGTGAGACCAATGAACTAGAGTGTAGGTGTTGCAACTCCATTGAGATTCAAAGCACAGCTGGCACATGGAGAACCCAAAGATTTAAGTCTCTTGGACATACATCTACCATCTCTAGTACTAATTATAGGCTCAAATAGAAGGATAGAAGAGCCATGTGTAGGGAAACCACAACTGAGTCCAACTCTGTCACACTGGGGAGCATAAATTACAAAGTAAGGCCTACTGGCAAGGCACCAAACTCCTGAGTTATCTGCCCTGATAACTGGTTGTCTCCAGAGCCCTCAGGAACCCTGCTATTTAGGGTAGCATCTACTTTAGCAGTCAAAGAGGTCTTACTGAGATGTGCATAAGTGTTACCTCTGGAATGACTTCCTGGCTCACTTTGAAGTCTCTTAGCCATACTAACTCTTTTGTCTCTACCTTTTCCCCCTTTAGGTCAAGGTCTTTTTCCAGTTGCATTGCTAATTGGTGCTTGGTAGTAATCCCTTGGTGCCAGGGAGTCTCATCCCCAGGAGCCATGTCCCACACTGGAGGGAAGGTAATGTATTTATGTCCTGAATTCGGCTTAGAGAGAGGCCACATTTGAGCAACAAGGAGGCTCCTAGGAGGCAACTCTTAGGCACCCTATGATACTAGGCTAAGTTTCAATTTTAAGAGTAAAAGTTCATATGCACGGTCATTAATCTCAAGGACCTTCCTTTACTTGTCACTGTTGTAAATAAGACAACAATGAAGTTTGCTGCATTGACTGACTCTTCCTTTAACAAACGATTCCTCGTAGACTGTGCTGCTATTTGATAGCATTTTACCTACAGTAGAACTTCTTTCAAAATTGCAGTCAATCTTCTCAAACTCTGCCACTGCTGTATCATAGTTTATGGAATATTCACAATCCTCTGTGTTGTCATTTCAACAATATTCATAACATTTTCACCAGGAGTAGATTACATCTCAAGAAACCAATTTCATTGCTCATACATAAGAAGCAACTCCTCATCTGTTCAAGTTTTATTATGAGATTGGAGCAATTCAGTCAAATCTTCAGACCCCACTTCTAATTCTAGTTCTCTTGCTGTTTCTTCCACATCTCCACTTTCTCCTCCACTGACATCTTAAACCCATCAATGTCATCCATGAGGTTTGGATTCACCTTCTTCCAAAATCCTCTTCTTTTGATATTTTGACCTCCTTCAATGAATCAGGAATGTTCTGAATGACATCTAATGGGGAATCCTTTCCAGAAGGTTTTCAATTGACTTTGCCAAGACTGATCAGAGGAATCAATGTCTGTGGAAGCTATATCCTTACAAAATATATTTCTTTTTTTTCCTTTTTATAAAATTTTTTAAAAAGATATTTTAGATTACATAAATGTTACATAAAAATTATAGGGGATTCCCATATGCCCCGCTCCCTACCCCTCCCACACTTTCCCACATTAACAACTTCCTTCATTAGTGTGGTACATTTGTTACAATTGGTGAGTATGTATTGAAGCATTGCCACTAACTGTGGATTATAGTTTACATTATAGTTTACACTCTGTCCCACACAATTTTGTAAATTATGAAAAAATATATAATGTCCTGTATCCTTCATTGCAACGTCATGCAGGATAATTCCAATGTCCCAAAAATGCCCCCATATTATGCCTATTCTTCCCTCTCCTTCCCCTCAAAATCTTTGGTGGTCACTGCTTTTAAATCAATGATACAAGTTCTTCCATTGCTAGAATAATAATAAGTCTGCAATAGAATAATAATAAGTCTACTTTAGTCCATTGTTCAATCCCCTTTTTAAATAATAAGACTGGAAAGTCAAAATTACTCCTTTATCCATGGACTGTAGAATGGATGTTGTGTTAGCAGGCATGAATACAACCTGAATCTCCTTGTACATCTCCATTAGAGCTCTTCAGTGACCAGGTGCATTGTCAATGAGCGGTTATATTTTGAAAGGAATCTTTTTTCCCTGAGCAGTAGATCTCTCAACAGTGCGCTTAAAATTTTCAGTAAACCATGGTGTAAATAGATGCATTGTCATCCAGCCTTTCTTGTTCCATTTAAAGAGCACAGGCCGGGTAGATTTAGCACAATTCTTAAGGGTCCTGAGATTTTCTGAATGGTAAATGAGCATTGGCTTCAATTTAAAGTCATCAGATTCACTGGCCCCTAACAAGAGAGGCAGGCTGTCCTTTGAAGCTTTGAAGCCAGGATTGATGTCTATTCTCTAGCTAGGAAAATCTTAGATGGCATCTTCTTTCAATATAAGGCTATTTCATTTTTAATCTGTTGTTTACTGTAGTGATCTTCATCAATTATCTTAGATCTCCTGGATAACTTGCTGCAGTTTCTACATCAGCACTTGCTACTTCACCTTGCACTTTTATGTTATGGCTATGGCTTATTTCCTTAAAACTCATGAACCAACCTCTGCCAGATTTAGACTTTTTTTCTGAAACTTTCTCATCTCTCTTAGCCTTCACAGAATTGAAGAGTTAGGGCCTTGCTCAGGAAAAGGCTTTGACTTAATGGAATGTTGTAGATGGTCTGATCTTCTACTCAGACCACTCAAACTTTCTCCATATCAGTTAAAAGTTTGTGTCACCTTCTTATTGAGTATTCACTGAGATAGAACTTTTAATTTCTTTCAAGAACTTTTCCTTCACATTCTCAACTTGGCTGTTTGCACAAGAGGTCTACCTTTTAACCTATCTTGGATTTGACTTGCCTTTCTCACTAAGCGAATCATTTCTAGCTTTTGATTGAAAATGAGAGATGTGTGACTCTTCCTTTCACTTGAACACTTAGAGGCTATTGTAAGGTTATTAACTGACCTAATTTCATTACTGTTGGGTCTCAGGGAATAGGGATGTCTGAGAAAAAAGGGAGAGGGAGGAAAGGCCGGTTGATGGAGCAGCTAGAACACACCCAGACTTTACTGATGAAGTTTGCCATCATATATGGGCAGGGTTTGTGGCATGCCAAAATAATTACAATAATAACATCAAAGCTCACAGATCACAAATCACCATAACATATATAATAATGATGAAAAAGTTTGAAATATTGCAAGGGTTACCAAAATGAGACACAGAGTGAACACATGCTGCTGGAAAATTAGGGCCGATAGACTTACTCAACACAAGGTTGCAACAAAGCTTCAATTTGTGGAAAACACATTATCCATAAAACTCAATAAAGTAAGACGGTGCAATAAAATGAGGTATGCCTGTAAATAATTAATATTTTGTGGAAGATAATTTGAGGCTATTAAAATATTCCTTTATTTATCACACTTTCACCCAGTAATTTCAGACTTTATTGGATGCAAAAAGTAGAGACAGAAGGAAGTCTTTTTATTTCACTTTAAATATTTATTTATTTTTCCACATGGGAAATATTACCCCAAAGGTTAGATCAAATTCTAATCACCAGGCAAAACAAAAGCAATATCAAAATGCCTCCATTTTGCATCATTTTATCATTCTTTGTAATGTATAAGAATTTTATTACTATTTTAACAGAAGCATAATATTTAATTAAAAAATATATTAGAATTTGACTATCTTTTACAGCATTTTGATTATTTTCATTTAAAATATAATCAAAATGAGTAATTTTATGTTAGACTTTGTTTTCATTTTGAATTGTTTTCTCAAGTTTTCTGAAAACAGAATCTGTTTAGAGTCCTTTAAAGACTTTAAGTGAATTGTTAAATCACAGTTCAGGAATGGTTGTATAACATTTTCTGCTAAGTTGATAATCAAGAGAGATGAATTCTAAAGTTTTAGCTATATCTATTTGATTACAGGAGGGATCAAGTGATTTTCTGCCTTAAAATAGTGGGCCACATCCAATAAAACATGCATCCCTCTGTCACTGTCCTTGTGTGGTCCTTCTCTCCTCTCCTTCCTATTACAAATATACACCATCTGACTTAGAGCTAATCTGTGTAACTTGCTTTTGCCAAATGGATCAGCAGCAACATAATGGAAGCAAGAGTTTCATGAGTGTGCACAAGGGTATTTTCCATCTAGGAGAGCTGCTGCCCCTCTATGAGAAAGCATGGTATCTCCTCATTGAGGATGAAAGATGCTATGGAGAGATGCCTCAGTTTTGGTATGGCTTATTACGCAGCAGCAGATAACTGGTACAACCTATTTTTGGCCATTTGCATGTTAGTTTTCTGCCCAGGTCTTACTCCCATTTAGTTATTTCTTTTGGAGAAATTGCCGAAATTTACATATGGAAGGAGAAAGTGTTTCTTTCGGGGATTTACCAAAGATATGATACACAGTATTTGTGTTGCTTGTGTCTCTTCCTCATATGAAAGGAACTAATGTTACCCAAAACTTTGAGAAGGTCACAAGATTTCACAGGTAGTAGGGGGAGTAAGGTGTATAAAACGAGTTATTGAGTCCATTTGACTCTAAGCTCATGAGGTTTGCTGCCACAAATCAGAAAACTACATTACTTAAAGAAATAAACACCTCAAACTTCCTTTGAAAGAGAAAAAATACCTTTTTTAATTTGTGTGGAAAAGGTTCTGAGAGGTGACATGGTATTTTAGTCAGGATCGGCTGTAGTAACAGACATATTTAAAACCTCAGCAACTGAAAACAATAGTTATGTTTTTCTCCTCGTTCATCTATATGTTCATTGGGGTCAGCTAGAGAACTCGCCTCTTTGCTATGATTCAGGAACTGAAACAGATGGCAATTATCATCTTAAATACTGCTGGTTACCATCCCAGAAGGTAAAGAACGTTCTGGAGGACATTGCACTGTCAGTTACATGTTCAGCTTGAGTGACACACATCATTTTACACACAACTCAGGCCAGTGAGGAAAAATGATAAATTCTACCGTCCACCATGGTAAACAAATAATTGGTTCACTTCCTCTAGAAATGAATGAGATACACTCTTTCACACCTTAAGGGATACAATTTGACAGCTCCATCCAGTCATGGCATATGTAGCTACAATTTCTTGATCTGTGGGAGTTACGCACTGGCCTCTACCTAAGAAATTTATTTGCAGTAGTCTCTTCATCTTTTGTCTAACACCTCTGGATCTGCAGAGTGAGATCTATGTATTAAAGAGAAAACATATCTTTCCCTTGCCTCCCAGCTAATACACAGTGATGAAATAGTGATGAAATGCCTCTTTTAGAAAGGACAAATACAGTGGGCTTGGAGCAGTTACTGGTAGGAAGCAGCTCTGAAGTCCTGCCAGGAGTTTATGTCAGTGCCCTTGGCCCAGGGGAGTGTGATCTCTAATTAGGTCCAAAGTTTGTTTCTTGGTAAATGTTCCCTTTGCCAATGTTCTCTGTGGCCTTGGGCTCCACTTTCCAGGATATTCTTTGTTTTGCTTTATTCTCCTTGGATGCATCAGAAATGAGCTTTGGAAAATGTTCTCCTCGGGAACTGGGTTTTCTACTCAACCTTCTCTACTGTGGGAGCTCAAGGGTCATTTAAATTCTCAAGCCGTCACAGACTGGCTTTTTTTCAGGCCCACGGTTTCTTTCATGTTTATTTCAAACATTTAGTAAGCTTCTTATTTATTTGGCACCGTGTGCCAATACCCACATTCCTAGTTATTTTTGAAATATTGCTCTTTTTCTTCAATTAATTGCAAATACCTTAAGCCTGTCACATAGATGTGTGAAAACCACATCATTAACCTTTTTTTTTTTTTTTTGAGAAATTCTGTGTAATTGAAAAGATTTAGAGGATCCCAGCATAACCCATTCGATTTTCTCCATCTCCTCACCACAGTGGCTGTGAACACCATACCCTTCATTTGATCCTTGCCACAAAGATTGTTCTTTATTGATAAAAAGTCTTCTTGGTTTATAACTTACTAAAGAAGTAGTTGTCTTTTCTAATCCTGATCATTCTTTGCATCTCTCAGTTCTCTTTATTCACTTTTATTCCTGTGTACAAACTTAGTCAATGCTTTGCTATTTATTTATAAATGCTTTTCTCATTTACTCCTTGCGTTAGCTTGTTAAATTCAGCAGGTCGCTGACAACTTAGATGACTAACCTATGCTTTTCTTTTCGAGTTACAAGTTGTATACCTATATTATCTGCCTTCTAAGCTACTGATTTATAGTTTTACTAAGTTTTCATCACTGTATTACATGGACCTCTTGATTAGTTTCCTATATTGCTTCTGGATCAAATTTCCACAAACTTGGGGACTTAAAACAACACAAATCTATTACCTTATAGTTCTCAAGGCTAGAAATCTAAAATGGGTCTCACTGGACTAAAATGATCATGCCTGTAGGAAAGCAGCTTCTGGAGGCTCTCGGGAGGAATCTATTTTCCTGCCCTTTGCAACTTCTAGAGGATGCTGGCATTTGCTTGGTTCGTGGCCAAAGCCTTTTTGAAGGCTGCAGATGAGTTGAGTGTTTTCACACAGCATCATTCTGATTGTCTTCCACTTATATGGACACTTGTGATTACAATGGGTGCATACAGACAATCTTTTTATCTCAAGGTCAGCTGATTAACAAACTTAATTCCATCTGCAAACTTAATTCTCTTTTGCCATGTAACCTAACATCTTCAAAGTTTCTGGGAAAAGTATGTAGACATGTATTGAGGGCAGTGGATTTTCCTGCCTGCTACAAATCCTTAGGCTTTTTTTCCCCCCTCCATGCTTTACTTAATCAGTTTCCTTGGCAACCTCTAAGTCTCTTCTAGGTACCATTTTCCATTTGAAAAAAGCTAAGTCTATTGGAGAAACAACCATCTCAAAATCTCCTTGACTCAAACAACAAAGATTGAAGTCTTGATCAGGTTACAGGAAGTTTCATTTTATGAATTAGCAGAGGTCCCTGCCGTTTAAGGATTACCTGCAACCTTGGACCAGGCCAGAAAAAAAAGAGAGCTTTAACATTGCTCAGACTATAATGAAATGTACATCCCAGGTGTGATGTACATCTCTTCTGCTCTGCATTGGCCAAACCTGGTCACAAGGCCCTTTTCTTCCAGAAAGAGGTGAAGATATTGACCCTATTGAGTAGCACATGTGGAAATTTGTTATTACCAAGAAAATATTTTGAATATCTGAAGTAGCCTTTAAAACCATCATATTGCTTTTCTTATAAGTTATATTTCCATGGCTTAGGCTATTTTAGTTGTTTCTTTTTCATAGTATGTTTTTATTGTATACACAGCCTTCTAGTCTTAAAATTTATTTTCCTATTATCTTTCAGATATCCTCTTTAATCTTAAGGTTCAGTCCTGTTTTTAAGGTTCAGTTCTCTCTACTTTTCCCATTTGAACTTTCATATCTTTATTAACCTTTTACTTAGTTAACTGAGATATTATAACTTTTATTTATTTCGCTCATAAATTTTGTCTTGAATCTCATTTATTTTAGATTCCATAGTTAATTTTCTTTTACTCAACCATTAGCTCTTTTCAATATTTTTTATTAGAGAAGTTGTAGGTTTACAGCAAACTATGTATAAAACACAGAGTTCCCATATACCACCCTATTAATAACACCTTGCATTAAGATGATACATTTATTACAATTCATGAAATAACATTTTTATGATTGTACTATTAACTATAGTCTATTGTTTATGATAGGGTTCATTGTGTTGTACAGTCCTATTTTTTATTTTTACTCTAGTAATATACATACAACCTGAAATTCCCCCATTTAAACACATTCACATACATAATTCAGTACTGTTAATTACGTTCAGAATATGGTATTGCCATCACCACTATTCATTATAAAAACGTCACAATCAACCCAAAGAGAAACTCTGTACAATTTAAGCATTAACTCCTCATTCCCTACCGCCCCCCCCCAGCCCCTGGTACCCAATATTCTAGATTCTGACTCTATGTGTTTGCTTCTTCTAATTATTTTATATCAGTGAGGTCATGCAATATTTGATGGACACTTGGGTTGCTTCCATCTTTTGGCAATTGTGAATAATGCTGCTATGAACATTGGTGTGTAAATATCTGTTCGAGTCCCTGCTTTCCCATCTTTTTGGTATAAACCTAGAAGTGCAGTTGCTGTAACAAGATGGTAATTCTATATTTACCTTTGTGAGACTTGCCAAACTGTCTTCCACAGTGGCTGCACCCTTTTTCATTCCCATCAATACTCAGTGAGTGTTCCTCTTCTTCGCATCTTCCCCAACACTTACAAGTTTCTGTTTTTTATTGTTGTTTTTTTTAAATAGTAGTCATTCTAGTGGGTGTGAAATGGTAGCTCACTGTAGTTTTGATTTGCATTTCCCTAATAGTTAGGGATGTTAAACATCTTTTCATTTGTTTATTGTCCATTTGTACATCTTCTTTAGAGAAATGTCTATTTAAGTCTTTTACTAATTTTGTAAATGGTTTATTTATCTTTTTATTGATGAGTTGTAGGATAACTTTATATAGTCTGGATATTAAACCCTTATTGGATAAGTGGTTTCCAAATATTTTCTCCCATTGAGTAGGCTGTCTTTTCACTTACATAATAAAATCCTTTGATGCAGAAAAGTTTTAAATTTTGATGAGGTCCCATTTACATACTTTTTCTTTTGTTGCTTGTGCTTTGGCTGTAAAATCTAAGGAAACATTGCATAACACAAGGTTCCTAAGATGCCTCCCTACATTTTCTTCTAGGAGTTTTATAATTCTGATTCATATATTTAGGTCTATGATCCATTTTGAGTTGATTTTTATATATAGTGTGAGATGGGGTCTATCTTTGGTTTTTGCACATGGACATCCAGTATTTGCAACATCATTTGTTGAAGAGACTATTCTTTCCCAATTGAGTGGATTTGGCACCCTTGTCAAAAAACAGTTGTCCATAAATGTGAGAGTTGATTTCTGAACTCTCAATTAAATTTCATTGGTCTATATGTCTGTCCTTGAGCCAGTGCCATTTTCTTTTGATTATTATGGTTTTGGAATAAACTTTAAGACTGGGAAGCATGAGTACTCCATCTTCCTTTTCAAGATGGCTTTATCTATTTGGGACCCCTTACTCTCCAAATAAATTTGATGATTAGTTTTTCCTTTTCTGAAAAGAAGGTTGTTGGAATTTTGATTAGAATTACATTGAGTGTGTAAATTGCTTTGTGTAGAATTGACATCTTAACAATATTTAGTCTTCCATTCCGTGAGTATAGAATTTCTTTCCATTTATTTGTGTGTTCTTTGAGTTATTTTATTAGTCTTATAGTTTTCTGTGTAGAAGTCCTTTCTATCATTGGTTAGAATTATTCCTAGACATTTCACTCTTTTATTTGCTGCTGTCAATAGATTTTTTTTCCTTGATTTGTTCTTCAGATTGCTCATTACTAGAATATAAAAACACTGTTTTTTGCATGTTGATCTTGTACCCTGCCACTTTGCTGAATTCATTTATTAATTTCAGTAGCTTTGTTATAGATTTTCAGGACTTTTTGCATATAGGGTCATGTCATCTGAAAACAGAGCAAGTTTTACTTCTTTCTTTCCAATCTGGATGGCTTTTATCTCTTTCTCTTGCCTAATTTCTCCAGCCAGAATTTCCAGTTAAATGTTGAGTAACACTGGTGGCAGTGGGCATCCTTGTCTTTTTCCTGATCTTAGAGGGAAAGCTGCCATTTTTTCATCATTCAATATGATGTTGGCTGTGGGTTTTTCATAGATACCCTTTATCATCTATGAAATGAGAAAATTTCCTTCTTTTCCTAGTTTTCTAAGTGTGTTTTGTCAGGAAGGGGCGCTGGACTTTGTGAAATGCCTTTTCTGCATCAGTTGAAGTGACCATGTGTTTTTTTCCTTTGTTCTGTTAATGTGGTGTACTAAAATTTTTAAAAATTATGTTGAATCAGCTTTCCATGTATAGAAGAATCCCACTTAGTCATGATGTATAAGTTTTGATGTTCTGTTGGATTTGACTTGCTAGAATTTTGTTGTGGACTTTTGCATCTATATTCATAAGAGATATTGGTCTGTAGTTTTCTTCCTCTGGTGTTTGGAAGACAATTCTTCATGTCACAACCTGGCACCAGCAAGCTGAGCCAGGAGTTGGAGAGCCAGTCTCCACTGCTGCTGGCCATGAGTCTGGAGGAAGAGAGATGGTAGATGCTGCAGGGAGGGTGAAACTTACTCACCTTTATCATAAACTGCCAGCCTCTTCCTGCCTCTCTTCCCTTGGATGCCGCACGGTGTTCCCCTAGACTTTGGAGTTTCAAAGTGGTTGATTCAGATAATGCCTCAAAGTTCAGTAGTTGTTTTGGTGGAAGGACTGATTCCTGGAGCTTCCTAATCTGACATCTTTTTACAATCCCTTCTATTATTCTTTATTAGACTTTTAATTCTCATATTTTTAATTGTGCTGGTTACTTTTTAAAATTTCTTTAAAATTACTCTTTTTGTTTTAATTGCCTTTAAATCTTACACATCTCATTATTTTTTCCTTATTTTCCATTTTATTTTATATTTTCTTCAGTTTATAATTTGTTTCATAATGTCTGGCAAGCAAGCAAGAGAGTGACCAGACCATAAAAAAGAGTGAAGGCTCAAAGGCATTTTTCTATCTGCTGCCCTTAAACCTAATTTCTTACTACCCCCACTCCCTCCCTAAAAGGATTTCCTAACCCTTTTTAAAACTGCTCTTTCAAACGTCTTTTTCTTCTACAACTTAGGATACTAATATGTTGACTTTTAAAAGATTAACCTTTTATTTGTGAATATGGAAAACTGAATGAATGGTTATTACTTCCTTACTTCATAACCCATTCTTTTTTTTAATGCTGGTAGCCAAATCCTTCCATAATAGAATCTTACAGTCACTCATACAATGGTGATGTTCAAACAATAATGTCAATTATGCGTAACCATCAAAATCAGTACATTGATATGGGTACATTCCTACCATCAATCCAGAGAGCCCCTCTGAGTTTTTCCAGTTGTCCCTATAATGTTCCTTATCACCAATGGATCTGATCCAAGTAGAGGTGATGCATTCAATTGTCAAGTGTCCTTAGATTTCCTTAATCTGGAATGTTTCCTCGGTCTTTCCTTGACTTTCATACCTTTGATGTTTTCAAAAATTTCAGGCCAGTCATTAAGAAGAATGTCCTCCAATAAGGGTTTGATGTTTTCTTATGAATAGATTAAGATTATGAATTTATGACCAGAATATAACAGAAATGATGTTTTTCCTTTTCACTCTCTTTTTTCTGGTTCTACAAAATGTCCATTTGTTTCATTCAGGATAAGAACATTGATCACTTGATTAAGGATTGTTTGCCAGTTTTCTCCACAGTACAGTTATTCTTACATTTCATAAGTATTTTGTGGAGAAATACTTTGAGACTATAAGAGTATCTCATCTTTCATCAAACTATCATCCAGGGGGTTTAGCATTTATTTATATTAATTCATTGGCATTCTGCTTAAGCTAAAACTTTCACTTTTCCTCATTTAGGTATTCATTTATATCATTTTATCAATACGAACTATATATTCCTTTCTAATTCAATGGGTTATAATCAATTACTATCATCATCTATTTTGATGTTCACATTGTCACAGACTTGTGCAGTGAGAACCCATTTAAATGCCTTCTGTGTCCTTTTGACATTTTATCACTACATTTGAGCATTCCTTATTTCAGACAAAAGAAGATCTTCCTTATTTTATAGCTTGCCTTCTCTAGCCCTTGAATTATACATTTTTCCAAATATCCCCAGTATCTTTCAGTGGTGTAAGATACTTAGAGACAAAGATTTGAGTGCTAGAATGTTCATTACTTTTGAGATAATGCTGCCTCCCAACTCTCTTTGTGGATAGAGCTGTCCGTGATATATATTAAACATTTTTAAGTGTCAGAAAAAAATGGAGAAGAATTCTAATTGCAATTTTATCATCATGCATTCTGGATACTGAAGATAACATAAATAAACATATTTAAAATAAATGTTGCCAGGGGTCCCTTGAAAACGTCTAAGTATTATCAAGCATATTTATATACAATTCAATATTGATGTTGCAAACAAAAAATCAACACATTACAGGAACAAACATTTAATTGACTTTAATATTCTGGGAATGTTGGATGACCTAGAGTGTTAATTTTAGAAACTGTCAAAATGAAAATACTGCTTGCTTCAAGAAGCATTTTAGCACTAGCACTCTTATTGGCTCTACATTTCCACACAGCAGAGGGTATAATGTTTGACGAGCTGAATGCCATGTGTGGCCATGACCTAAAGACAATACATTGAAGTTAAATAATTTAATATGAATGCTAAGGTTTGGTCACTGACTTCATTTACAAATAGAAGCTATACATCTTATATTTATGCACACTGGGAAAATGTAAGGAAATTTTACTCTTATTTTTAATCTAAGGGAATGAATCATACATTATATCAAGAAAACAATCTTAGAGAGAGGCCACATTTGAGCAACAAGGAGGCTCTCAGGTGGCAACCCTTAGGCACCCCACAACTGCAGGCTAAGTCTCATTTACAAGAGCAAAAACTCACAAGGGTAGTCATCAATTAAAAAAAAAAAAAAAAAAAAAAAAAAACAAAAACATCAGTGGGTCATCCTATTTTGACAGGCACTGTCCCTACACTCAGAGGACTATTGCTGCTCCCTTGGAGATTGTGGCAGAGCTCTCCAGGCTAGGAATTCAGATTCCCTCATTTATTGGGTGATTATCCACCCATCGTGACCATGCCCCATCCCCCGATCCTTTGAATGATTTTGTATATCTTTCATGCATATTCGGTTGAACCAATCCCCACGAACCCCCCCCCCAGACACCCTCCCCCCAATAATCCCCCGCAGTACCCATTGTAACCCTTCTGTGATCCAAATCCTCCATGAACATTTAGTCCATAAAATAATCAAATACACTTACTAGGAAAAAGAAACAAGTGTGATAAGCTTACATGCAAGAGACAAACATAAGGAAACTCAGGGGGAAAAAAAAAAAAAAAGAGAGAGAAGGG
>JAKSZT010054462.1:9345588-9597040 GCA_026826555.1 Tolypeutes matacus | reverse complement strand
TGGGAGGTGGGCAACATGGGAATCCCAGTGGGTTCCGTGTAATATTTTAGGTAATCTAAGCACCTCTTAAAATATATGTATATATATATATATATAAATAACATTTTTGTAAGCAAAAAAAAAAATTGAAAACAATCTGTCCTTTAACAGGGGATTGATTAAATACCATACTTCCCAGTGATATAAAATAATAATGTAGACATATTTAGGTTATAAGTAGGTCATATGTATAATGACATAATATGTAATCAAAATATTACTGAATTTTAAAAGCAGAGTGCAAGACAGTATGCATATTTACAGTTATGTAAAATTTTATGTGTACATATATGTGTGTTCATACATTTGTGTTAGGAAATGAAGCACAATTTTAGCTATGGTTATCTCTAAGTAGTGAGATTTCCGGTGATTTTATTTTCTTCTTTTATGTATTTACATATTGCTTTAATTTTTTAAAACAATTACCACGTGCTATAATTAAAATCAGAAATATATAAAGCTATTATATTTTTTAAAATATATACTTCACA
The DNA here is from genome assembly GCA_026826555.1 of Tolypeutes matacus. Lineage (NCBI taxonomy): Eukaryota > Metazoa > Chordata > Mammalia > Cingulata > Chlamyphoridae > Tolypeutes > Tolypeutes matacus. The sequence goes on along the minus strand of JAKSZT010054462.1, from coordinate 9,596,510 downwards.
TTTTATTTTTCACAAACTTTAAACTCTATTTAGTGAAGTATATCTAGAAAATTATTCATTAAAAGCCATTTAATTTAAAAAAAAAAAAAAAAAAAAAGAAAACAATCTTTATGCTTACAGTAGAACTTTCAAAATATGACCATATAATATTTGGTTTTCTACTTGCTGTGGTTTCTCTGGTCTGATGCTAAAGAAATAAAGAGAGCAACATTTAATAAAATCTTTTTCACTCTTTATTTGTCAATTCTTCTGAATATTTGTCAGATCTTCTTGTTGACAGTATAGAAACTCAACTGTTACTTCTATATGTTTATATGTGTGTGTGTGTATATACACACATTTATTTGATGGCAGAAAATGGGAGTTGAAAATTTCATAAAAGAAAGGGAAACAATAAAAAAATGATGGAAAATTTGAGTATAATAATCAAATTGAAATTCTAAAACTCATGAATATAATAAGCAAAGTAAAAATACAACGGGTGGGTTTTCAAAAAGCCTAAACAGGGCAAAGGAATAAAAATTAATGAACTAGAAAATTGTTTTAAAAAGTAATTAGCATGAAGCATGAAGAATTAAACCTGTAAAAAATAGTAGAGATGGTGTATAATATAAAGACAATTAGAAGGAATGAAAAATATTGAATTTTATTCCAAACAAGGGAGGAGACAGAGGATTGAGCAGAAACAATATTTGAAGAGAAAATGACAAAGAGATTTCTAAATCATGTGAATAATTCAGGCCGCAATTGAAGAAGACTTGTAAAATAAATCAAGATGAATGAAAAGAAATCCACACCTAGACACATATAGTTAATGGTACAAAAACTAAGTACAAAGGAAAAAAAAATCCTAAAAATAGCCTGAGTTAAAAACAGATTACTTCCAAATGAACTTTAATAAGAGCAGGAGTTGAACTTTTAAGAAAAACAACATAAAACTGAACATGATGGGACATCTTAAATACAATGAAAGGAAATAACTTCTAGTGTAGAATTTATACAAGGTGAAATTATCTTTCAATATTTAAGATGGAATAAATATATTTTCAGACAAGTATAGCTGAAAGTAATTTTCTAGAGGAGTCCTGCATAAGAGAAATAGTCAAGGCAAAAGAATAATAATCCAGATGGGAACTCAGAGATGCAGGTGGGAATGAGACGATGAAAATTCCAAATATGCAGGTAAACTCATATTGACTGCAGAAGACAATAACAATATCTTGTGGAGATTAAAATGTTGATAAAATTAAAATATACAACAGCAAAGGACTTAAATCAAAAGATTAGTATCTAGATTTCAATTATTCTATTATTCTAAGGTCTTATCATTAAGGGGAAGAGGACTAACTAACATTAATTCATGCTAAATAAAGGATACATGTTGCTATCTCTAGGGTATTACTATCCAAAAGTATTTCTGCAAACATGGAAATGTTCTACAGCTACTGAAACTTTGAAATGTGGCTTGTGTAAATTGAAAAATAAATTTTGTTTCATTGTAATTAATTTAAATTTACATAAACCCATTTGGCTAGTTGCTAATATATTAAGCTGTATAGAGTGAGACAAACACTAAAGAGTAATTAATGATTGCAGAACTATTGGCTAAAAAAGTGGAAAAAAGAATAAACATGGTAAAGCAATAGAATAAAAACCAAGAAAAATGGAGAAAGGAAAAAAACACAGATGGGGAAATAAAAAAAAATACTTAGTAAGATTTCAAATTTAAATCCAAATGCATCAGCTATTTTAATAAGCAAAAATGGACTTTCGTAGCAATTGAGAAACACAGACCTGGGCTCCTGTTGCTGACGCAATATGTAAATAGCTTGGAAGTCATCACTCTCACCCTCACAACAAGAAAAACCTGAACAAGCTGAAAATAAATAATTCTTCTTAGATTCATCAGAGATTTGAGGTCACAAGGCAAACTGCTGTTCCCAAAACCAGAGAGGTGGGTACAGAGAATTACAGCTTTCCAGGAGCAGAAACTGCTCTGGAGCAGCACGTGTAGGGACAGTTTAAGGGTAATTGACTAATTTCCAGACATAGAGCAAGGGCTCTGTTGAGAGATAAAACTTCTAGGAGCCCAGTCTTAGAGGGTCTCTCACAATTTGGTGAGTTGTACCTCCAGAAGCCCTAGCAGGTTCTCACTGTGAAGATCAGAGAAAAATCCCCCCACCCTTCAGGCAGGATGTTGGAGAAGTGATTGTTCTGAGATTCATGAAGAACATTGTACTCTCTGCAACAATTGCCTGCCTTGAAGGCAAATACCAATTCCAGCTCCTCTTGCCTTCTGAACAGGGCCTGGGAACTCCAGTCCCCTATCACCTTTGATGTGCTGGAAGGAAATACCTAATTTCCTCCATCTGTAGCCTTTGACATGGGGGGAAGGAAATACCCAAAGCTAGCCTTCTCTACCTTTTCTGTCTTTCCTAGGAGGGGAACAAAGAGCACGTGTGGAGATCACAGTCAGGGGCACAGTTTCACCAAAAGACTGGAAACTAACTGTGGAGTTCTGAAACACTCTCCCTCCCTCACACCTTCCTATTGCATCACCAGGGCTCCTGTATAATGAAAGAGAATTACAACTTAAAGAACTGTAAGGCTCAGACTATATCTAAGGAGTTTTTAGGGAAACTCAAAAACGGGGGGAGAAAAAATGACAGAAGAGGAAATTTTAAATCCAGGAAACAGTAAACACATCCTAACTCCTAACTAAAGAAATATAACACGTCACACTACAGGCCTATGCATCTCAGGTCCTCTTATGTGGTACATCATGTTTGGCTTTCAACCAAAAATTGCAAGGTATGCCCCAAAGCATAAAGCAGTCTGAAGAGACAAAGCCAGCATCAGGACCAGACTCAGATATGGCAGAGATTTTGGCATTATCTGACTAGTAATTAAAAATATCTATGATTAATATACTAAGGATACTAATGAAAAAAGTGGAAAATATTTAAGACTAGATGGGTAATATAAGCAGGGAGATGGAAACTGTCAGAAAGAAACAAAAGGAAATGTTAGAAATTAAAAAAAAAAAAACAACCTGAAACTAAAATTAAGAATAACTTTGTTGGGCTCATCAGGAAGCTGGACATACCCCCGCAAAAAAATCAGTGAGCGTGAAGATATGTCAGTAGAAACTTCCTTAACTGATGAGCAAATTTTATCTGGAAGATTTAATAATGATGAATTTATTTGCACTTGATAAAAAGATCTCAAAGTACGTAAGAAAAAGTGACAAATCTATGGTTCCCAGTTTTAATCTGCTCTTCCAGTCTTGATAATGGGAAGACAAACACAGAGTCTAGCAATGACTTTGAATATTGTGAAAGTTATAAAGAAGAGCTTTACATTCAGAAATGACAAGAGCAGTAAAAAGATCTTCATTGTGGAGTGTGGGCAACTTTTACAAACTTAATATTTTTTTAAAATGAGCACATACAATGATTTTAATTAATGCATTAATGGGGTAATCAGTAAGATGCTAAGGCTGGTTCATATCAAATTGGAGTGAATGAGGCATTTACATTGGCTTAATAAAGAATGTTGGTATCACATCACAAATAAAGATTCAAAACAAATTAATGCCCATTCAGACTAATAAATCTGTAACCTTTGAAGTTATATTTTCTACCTGACAAGTCATTTTCACCTCTGCTAGACAAACTGGATTTCCATAGCAGTGGGGCAAGAATCATTTGCATCACCATTAGTTTTCTGCAAGTTAACGTTTATCATTTATCCTTCTAATGTTCTAAGTTATTGTATTCAATAGTACATAAAATGTCAAATAAAGGTACACATCCCTAGAAAATCAGATATTCCTTGGAGGTCCTGCTAAGCAACACCCGGCATAACACTGAAAGGACAGACAACAATTCCTGTTACTTATTTGCAAGTTTTGATTTCTTTTTTAGGAGAAACCTGGGAAAGAACATGGGATGAGGAAGGCACTCAACCACTGAGCTAAACGCGCTCCCCTGAATATTTCTTTTTAATAGTCCCCTCTTGCGATTAGATTATGACTGATCAAACAAGCTTGGCCTCATGGTGTTTTAGAATGATTCCCTTACACAGGTCCAGCAAGAAATGTGAATTAACATATTTAAGCCTCCAGGCACACTGTCATCAATAAGGTATTGAACAATTTCCAAAGCCAGAAAAGGAACTTCATTTTGGAGATTTTATAAAGAATCATGGATTATATTTTCAATTGCCTCTATAAATTAAGAAAATATTTTATTGTTTTTGTTTTGTCTTCTTTTGTAAAGGTAATAAATCAAATTCATAAGTGTTATCTCTACGAGTTTTGCCTGCAGTACCCAGAAATTTGAGTGAGTTCCTTTCTCCTTGAAGTTGCCCAAATCTGACAGGATTCTTAACCTACCTGGAAGAAACATTTTTTATTCTCTGTAAGGCTGGGCCCTATAAGCCACAGAATATTTACTAAGTCGATACTAGGGTAGGACTTTGTAGACTTTGGTGCCACTAACAAAGTAAACCCTTGTTTCTTAAGGATGATCTTTTCATACCTTGTTAAGTGAGATGTATTCTCAAAAATAATTCTCCAGATAGTACATGTTTTACACAACTGATTTGTGTAAAACACAAATTTTCATCAGGGTAATTACATCCTGATGAGTAGGAAAATAACTTATTTTTGAACTTATGAGAGCAACTACTTAGCTATTAAAGGTAAAACGATTCAGTATAAATATTTGTTCCTGAATATTTTATTTCATTTGTAAAAGTTTGGTCAACTACTTTAAATATTGGAGGTAAATCAAGAAGAAAGAATAAGGGTTTCATCACATACCCATCTGAAGATAGAGAATGGTAACTAAAACCAACATTATTCTAAAACAAATAACCATAATTAGGCTTTGCAATTAATGTTGATCTTGGGTCAGCTGTCTTTTATTAACTCATTAGCTTTTAAACTAAGAAAAGTCCTGAGAATCCTGACTCAACTTACTGATACTGTCTAGCAGTTTTTAATCACTAGCAACACAAAATCCTGTACTTATGGGTCTATTCAATGAACTGTCCATAGTTAATGGTATCAAGTGCAGTCCTTTCCATAGAAGTTATGAGAATGCCCTTCTTTATCAAAGACCTAATTTCTAGCCTTCGGGCAAGCCTGGACCTTTAGGAAAGATGGGGGCATAGGTGGTGAAGCAAAAACAACCCAATGATGCATGCTATTGGTAAATTTATTATAGTAACCAAATATCAGAATGGAAGAAGTAAAAATCCTCTTTTAGGGTAAAATACATAACTATTTCATGAGGTAGTTTCTCCCCCTCTTCTGAGGGTAAGAACCTATTATATATAGTGAGTCCGCTGACAAATCGCCAAGATATTACTGTAAAATATATAATCTCTTAAAAATATCTACTTTAATTTTTTTAACCTGAACAAAAGTAATCTAAATTAGCTGAATTGCTCCTTTGAGTGGACTTCTCTCCCCATACATCTTACAATGGTGTTATTTAAGAAATATGCAGCAAGCCAGGTAAACATAATTGTTTCTAGCATTCACACTTTATAAGGTGAAAGAACAAATCTTTGAGGCATTTCAGCAGCCACCAGGGAAATTTCAAAGAGAGTTTAAATGAAAAATTGATCCTGAAAATGTTATTTTTTAATTGATATAATCTTGTGAATAAAAAGTTATCAGAGAAGATTTAGTCTCTTAATTAAGATAGGATCATAGATGCCTGAAAACAGTAAATGGTTTCAGCTTGGTTACCTAGTAATCAAAATAGCAGCACCTATTTTAAGTAGAACATAGCAGAAGTCAATACAACTTACAAAGGAAACAAACAAACAAAAAATCAAAAAAGAACTACAAAAAAACTTTACCTCAGAAATGAAAAATTATGTTTTTTAAAATTTAAATTTGTTTATTAAATTAGAAAGGAATTACACAATCAGCACAAAGAACAGAAAGTTATTTTGATGAGATACAAAATCTCCGCTACCTGGGTAAATTGCGCAGAAGGTAAATGATAATTTTAATTAGCTTTTATTAAAAACAGATTGAGTGTTCTAAGGTTACCTTGTCATTTTTAACAGAGAGTAAACCAGTTTTGCATTTATATATTGCTTGTATGTAAAAGGATTCACAAGATCCTTTAAAACTCTTATTAATAAATCTATCAAGTTTGAGCCAGATTTGCCAAGATATTAACATATTTTACTTTTCTTTAGATATTTTTTATTTTCAATAATTAGAATTCAAGAGAAATAATTTTTTCCCCCTTAAATTATTCTCTTTCCTATACCAGATTAACCAGCAACTTCATGGCAAAACTATTTTCCCTTAATAAATAAAACATCTCATCTTGCATATATTTGTTTTTCTCCACCACTGTATCACCTAGTGTAATCTCAATCACTCATGACGAAAGAAAGAAAAAACAAATTCCTCTTTCACAAAGAAAACCAAGAGCTCTGTCTTATGAAAGCATTTTAATACACTGGCAAACTATAATAATAGGATAATTATTATTATAAGAATAACAAGAATAATAGGATTCTTCATGGACAAACACATTTTTTTCATACCTACTTATAATAGAAAAGGGAACACACTCATTAACATGACCCAAGGTATAGCCCACTTTATAACATATAAAAACAAGAGTAACACTGTGTTTCAACATCACTGGATATTAGGGAAATGCAAATCTAAGCTACAATGAGATATTTCACACCCACTAGAATGGTCCCTATTAACAAAACAGAAAAGTACAAGTGTTAGAGAGGATGCTGAGAGATAGGGAAGCTTATTCACTGTTGGTGGGAATGTAGAATGGTAAAGCCACTATGGAAGTCTACTTGACAATTCCTAAGGAAGTTAGATACAGGTCTTCCAAGGAAGCCAGCAATTCCACTACTAGGTATGTACCCAGAAGAACTGAGAGCAGTGACACGAAGAGAGATCTGCACACCGATGTTCCTAGAGACATTATTCACAATTGCCAAAAGATGGAAACAACTCAGGTATCCATCAACTGACAAATGGATAAACAAACTGAAGTATTTACACGCATTATTATTCAGCTATAAGAAGAAATAAAGTCGTGAAGCATATGACAACGTAGATGAACGTGCAGGACATTATGTAGAGTAAAACCAGGCACAAAAGAACAAATTGTATGATTTTGCTGTTATGAACCAAATATAATGAGCAAACTTGTAGAGTTAATAGATAGAATATAAATCACTAGAGAAAAGAATGTGGTTAGAGAATGGAAAGCTGAAGTTTAATCTGTGCAGAATTGGTAAGAAGTTGTTTGTAAATGTTTGTAAATGAATAAAAATGAGGTGAAAGCATGTCATGGGATTTGTAATTAGTAGCACTAACATATGGATATGATAGTGGTTTGTTTTTGTTGGTTATTTTTTTTTTTTGTAGTAATGAAAATGCTTTAATATTGATTGAAGTTATGAATGCACAATTTGATGATTATACCAAATGCGATTGATTGTACACTTTAGATAAATTATATGGTTTATGAACAAAACAATAATAGGGTGGGTTGGGAGAAAAATACACCAAATGTAAGATACAGACTACAGTTATTAGCAATATTTTGACAATGCTGTTTCATAATTTCTTACAAATGTTTCACAACAATAGATGGTATTTGTGGTGAGGTGATGTAATGGAGCCCTGTAGGATGTTATACATGCTTGTTTTGTAAGCTCACAACATTTACTATACAATTATTGTTTATGTATGTTCATGTATGACTGATATACTTCAATAAATTGTTTTTAAAATGAAAGAAATTAGAATAAGCTAACTCATAGAGTCAGAATCTAAAATATAGGATACCAGGGGAGAGTATGGAGATAGGGAATGGGAATTCAGGCTTAAAATGTACAGGGCTCCTATTTGGAATGACGGAAATGTTTAGGTAATAGATAGTGGGGAAGGTAGCACAAAATTGTGAACGCAATTAACAGCATGAATTATATATTTGGATATGATTAAATAGGGAAATGTTATAGTGTATATATGGTAACAGAATAAATTTTTTAAAAATTCATGGAACTACACTACACAAAAAGTCAACCCTAAGTTAATCCATGGACCTTAATTAATAGTACAATTATAAAAATATGCTATAACCAATTGTAGCAAATGTTTCACCACAATGCAAGTTGGTAGGGTGTATTGGGGCCCTGTATTTTGTACATGATTTTTCTGTAAACCCACAACTTCTGTAATAAAGAAAAAAAAAACAAAACAAAAAAAACAAAAAAACAAGAGTAGACTCCATTATACAATTCCAAGGTCTTAAATTTAACCAAAGATCTTAACAATTACATTTGAGATCACTAAGTACAGACCATGATTACTGTTAATATAAAAATGTTTGGAAGAATCCTAATTAAATTTAGTTTAAAATATAATTTTAATTTTTTAATTATCTTAAACATAATGTAGATGGAGTGTTAGTTTATGTGTTCTATATGTCATATAAGAAGTTTAGGAAATTTAAATTAACTAGAGTATTAATTTGATAATAAATCCAGATTTTTAAAATTTAAATGCAGAGTTGTGATATATTACACTATATTACACTCTGATAAAACTAAAGAAAAGACATATAGATGCTTTTAAATTAAAATTATCAGGTCAGTCTGATTTGTCCAAGGATTCACTTTGTTTGTTTGAATTTGGTTTCTTATAGGAAAGTGTTTTTGAGCTAGCACTTTAGCTGAAAAAGTTATTTTTTTCTTAAATATCTAATACATCTCAAATGCTAGAAGTTCTTTAAATTCTCTTGGAATTCAGGAAATATTAAATTTATGTAAACACTTATTAGTCTATAAACCAGTCAGAAAATTGTTCCTTTACTTCAGGATACTTTATAATCTAAGTTTTGAATACACACTGGAGGCAGAAAAATATTTAATATCATTCTATGACAGGTAAGGACTTACAAAAAATTACAGGTACCCACAGAGGAATTGCAGCTTCATTTTTAAGTTCAGGCATGAGTTAGAGTAAAGATAGAAACACAAAAACTAAGGTCCAGATCTCAAAGAGCTTTTCCCCTTTATCATCGAAGTGAGACTATTCCTTCATAAACCTACAAAAAGATGAACAATCCTAACTATCTGTTATCTCTCAATTGGAAGAGAATAGATCCCTGTCTCTAACTGACAGAGCTTATCATAAAAAACAAATTCTCATTCATGGCTGCCACCAAGTGAGAATATGTCAGCCATGTTCAAACCAGCACTAAATTTGGCCAAGAGCTATAAATAGAGACACAGACACAAAGTCAGGCTAAAGAAAGTCAACAAAATTAAAATTCTATTGGTACTTTGGATGTACTCCATGAGCTAAGAGTTGAAGAGCTGCCAATCTTCAGCAGCTCCTTGAGGTACACTGGTACATTACATCTGCGCTGACCCCAGGCTGCAGAAGCTTTATACTGTGGAGTGGCCACAGTCTGGTGGTGGCACTAGTTTCTTTCCCCTTCCCATGAACATTCAGCTCCTACTCCATGGGGAGGGACCAGTGGGGCAGCTACTGTACGTTGAGGTCCCCACACGGTCCCTGTTCCTTCTTCACCGTGCAGAGGACTATCAAGTAAGAGAAGCAAAAAGTAGGACTCAAAGATGGCAACACCCTGCTCCTGTCAAGGGGACCAAGTTTATTTGGATCAAATTGTGGAGCAATTTATGTACCACAATGTTATAAAAACAACAGAGCAATCAGCTTGCAATTAGTGAAGGCTGACAAATGGGTGGGAAATCAATAGGGGCAGACCAGTCAAAAACTTAATGGAGGTATCAAAGAAAGAGATAGTCAAAATAAGTCTGGTTAATGCCACAATCACTCCTGGTGGTCACGAAGACTGTGCCTGTGCCCAAAGTTACAGCCTCCCAGGAGATGCAGAGGGAGCTTCTGAGCTACAAGTCCCTTTCTAAATGCAGAAGAAACTTGTTATCTCCCTAATCAGGGAAAGCAGTCTCAAAACCACACATAGATGCAATGGTACAAGGTAAAATACTTAGTACTTCAAGGGGGCTGATGGTCACTAACTGGGCTCACCCAGGAAAGGAAAGCTTAATGATAAAAATGAAGAGAAATTTAAACAGAGACATCGGAGTCTACACACTGTAGAAGAAACAGATGCTATTGAACTAATCCAGCCAATTCACTAAACAAATAAACAACCAAACAGACAGCAACAAGTACCAAAGAAATGAGGGAGGCTCCGTAACCTCAAACCTCAGGATCCAAAGTTACTCTATTATCTAAAATGCTCAGTTTTCAGCAAAAATATCCAAGGCATGCAAAGAAAGAGGAAAATGTTAGTCAAAAACAGAAAAGTATGCAGGTACCATTTTTAAATGTCCCAAATATTGGACAGAGTAGACAAAGGTTTCAAAGCAGCAATTATAAATATGTTCAGGGGGACGGATGTGGCTCAAATGGTTGGTCATCCGTCTGCCATATGGAGGGACCTGGGTTCGATCCCTGGGACCTCCCGGTAAAATAAAAAATATATATATATAGACGGCGCATGGGCTGCCAGGCTCTGTGTGCCGCTGAGCCGTCGGGCCCAGGAGCCATGCAGCAGGATGATGACGTAACAGGGGAGAGACAAGACGAGATGCTCCGAAAGCTCCAGAAGCCAGGAGCTAAGGTGGTGCAGGCAGCAGAACACCTCTCTCCTACATCAGAGGTCTCCAGGATCGAATCCTGGTGAAGACTGGAGGAGGAGGATGAGAAGAGATGGCAGGAAGCGGACACGGAGAATTGCCCAGCGAATGGACACAAAACAGCAAATGGGGAAGGGGGGGTGTGGTTAAAATGGATAAAGTAAATAAATAAATCTTAAAAAATAAATAAATAAATAAGTATGTTCAATGAAAGAAAGGAAGCCATATTTCAAATTAAAAGAAGATATGATTCCAAAAGTTGTATTGAATAGGGAATATCAAAATGAGAGAGAAATTATATTTTAAAAGAACTAAATGAAACTTTTGGAATTGAAAATTATCTGATATGAAAAATATACTACAGGAGTTCAACAGTATATTTGAACTGGCAGCAGAAATAGTGAATTCAAAGACATATAAATAGAAATTATGCCACTTGAAGACCTAGGAAAGAAGAATGAAGGAAAATTTAATAGACTAATAGAGAAATGTGGGATACCAGTTAATGCACCAACAAATATTTAACAGGAGTACCATAAGGAGAGGAAAAAGAGAAAGGAGCAGAAAATATATTTGAATATATAGTGAGTAAACTCCCAAATTTGATGACAAAACATTAATCTACACAGTCAGTCTACATTAATCTACAATTGAAGAAGCTCAACAATATCCTACATAAACAAGTAGGATAATACCAAGAGTACATGCCCAGACATTTCATAGTCAAAATGATGGAAGGCTACAAAAAAGAGAAAATCTTGAACTAACAAAAGGACAAACATACAAGGGAAATTAATTAGGTTAACAGAGGACTTCTCATTAGAAAACAATTGAGGAAAGAAGGCAGTGAGATGACATATTCAAAGTGATGAAAGGGAAAAAAAACACAACAAACTGTCAACCAATAGTCTTATACCCAGTAAAATAATTAAAATGAAGGCAAAATAAAAACTTTTCCAGATAAGCAAAAACTGAGAGAATTTGGTGTTAGCAAGCATGCCTTATAAGGAATGTTAAAGAAAATTCTTCATACTGAAAACAATTGACAGTAGACAGTTAACTCAAATTAATATGGGAAAACAAAGAGTGCTGGTAAAGGTTATTTTGCAGGAAATTACAGAAGACACTATAAGTGCATATTTATTTTTGTTTCTTCTCTTAAATGATTTTAAAAAGCAACCGCATAAAACAATACATATATAATAGTATTGTTGGGTCTTTAACATATAGAAATGTAACATATTTTATATTAAAAGCACAAAGGTGGTAGATAGGAACAAAGCTGTATTGGAGTAAGGAAATTACACCAGACGGCAACTCAAATTGAAAGGAAGAAATGAAGAGAACTAGAAAAAGTAAATAGGAAGGTTAATATAACTAACTGTATAAACATTCTTATTCTCCTTTCCTGTTTCAGTCTCCTGAATGGACAAATAATTATTAAAATGTATTGAAGAGTTTGTATCATATGTAGATATAATAATTATAAAAATAGTAGTACAAAAAAGGGGATGAACAGAGCTATGTAAGAGTAAAATGTCTCTATCTCATCAGAATTAAATTGGTATAAATCTAAGAGCAACCATTAAGAACTGAAATTAGGTTAACAGAGGACTTAATTTTACTATGTTATATTAGAAAATATCATAGGATATTTCAAAAGAAGTCAGTAAACAAAGAACAAAAAATTCATGAACCTTATAGAAAACAACAAGCAAAATGGCTCTCAGAAAGGCAACCTTACAGCAATGACATTATATGCACTACTGTTAAAGAAGACATTAAAAAAGCAGAGATTGTCACATTCAATAAAGAAACAAGACCCAACAGTGTACTGCCTAAAGGACTTGATTTTGGTTGAGCGATCCAAATTGCTTGAAAGTAAAAGAATATAAACAGAAATATCAAGCAAATCTTAACAGCTACAGTGGCTTTTCTAATACCAGAAAAATAGACTTTAAAACCAAAAATATTACTAGAAAAATAGGAGGAACATATTACAATGCAAAAGAGTAAATCCATAAGGAAGAAAAAACACAATTAAAAGGATGTATGTATATAACATGAGCATCCCAAAGTATATAAAACAAAACTGACAGAATTGAACAATAAAAGTTGGAGACTTTGATAACTCACTTTCAATAATGGATACAACAAGTGGGATTTATCCCAGGAATGAAAGGCAGTTTAACATCTGAATATCATTTAATGTATGAATGTATTAATAGAATAATGAACAAAAACACATGATCTACTCAATAAATGCAAAAACAAGAATTGATGAAATTACTTCTGGTAAACTCAACAAAGTAAGAATAGAGGGAACTTAACCTGATAATGGGTGCTTTAGTTTGCCAAAGGGCTGCCAATGCAAAGTACCAGATGGGCATTTACTTGGGGTAAAAGCTTACAGTTCCAAGGCCATGAAATGTCCAAATCAAGGCATCAACAGAGATATTTTCTCACCAAAGTCAGTTACTGTTGATCCTGGTGCTGTGGCCATGTGGTGAAGCAAGATGGCCGCCAATCTCTACAGATGTCTCTGCCGTACCCTCCAGAACCTACTGTCTCTTGGAGCTCAGCTGAGAGCAACCAGGCATAGGGCTTGTCTCATTCTGGGCCTTAGCTTTTTGAGCCTTTCGGGAGCTTCTGTTTTCCTCCAGTTTTCTCTCTCACGTTGCCGAATCAAATATGTGGGCTTTCTTTTCTATGCTGATCTGTCTGAATGTCTGTTTATATCAGACCCAGCAAGGGAGTGGAGACTCATCCTGAGTCACATTTCACTGACTTAGTCCAGTTGGAAGCCCTAAAGCAGTCTTACCAATTAATCTAACTAAAGTCCCCTCAACTGAATTCAATGCAATCAAAGGATATCACACCCAGAGGAATAAATTAGTTTACAAATATAATCTTTCTCTTTTGGGGATTCATAAAATAATCTCAAACTGAAACACTCTACTATCTGAGTCTCAGAAAGACTTGTATTTCCATATGCAAAATACATTCATTACAACACAATATTCCAAAAACTTTAAATCATTTCAGTAGCAATGCTAAGTGCAAAATCACATCAAAATCAGTTATAGGAATACAGTTTGTCTTGGGTCAAAAGTCCTCTCTGGCTGTAGACCTGTGAAACTTAGAAAATATGTTTTCTGCTTCCAATATATAAAGGAGGGACATACATAGGACAAACATTTGCATTACCATAAGGAGAATTTGAGGGAGGAACAGTTTCAGAAACCTGGAAGACATATTCCCTTAGATTTCAAAGTCTGAGAATCATCCTTAAAACAATGGTTTCTTCTCCTTGAGGCCTCATTGGAGATCACCCTTTCTATCAGCTTGCCAATTGGCCATTTTCTTGGTTCCATGCTCACTGAGCATCTGGAATGCTACTGACTCTAGACCTCACTCTCCAAGAACATTGGGGTGATGGCCACACTTTCCCCAGTCTCTGGGGGACAGTCTCAACCTTCTTAGTACAGTGAGATGGTGGCAACATTCTCCCTAATCTCTGGCAAACAGGCCAAACCCCCTCAGAAGAGAGGGGTGGTGAGCTGACTCTCCCTAATCTATGGGGACTAGGCCCACCCCACTCGGAGCAGTGGGGTAGTGTCTTAACTCTCTGCAACAACTGGGGAATGTTCTCCATCCTCTCCATGGCCTGCAGAGGCCAAGCTCTCCCTGAACAACAATCTGGAACATCCACCCTCTTCAAATGCTGGCAGAAACTCACTCTCTCAGTATACATGGGGTCCCTCTCTTAGCCTGAGGTGATGTCTTAATTCCATACCTCAGCTTCCACATGTTTCCTCTTGAAGCTATTTCCCCTTCAATCACTCCCCTCCCTTTCCTTTTTGCTCCAGGTTGACAGTGGTTTTATTCATACCTATCTCACAAAAAAGGGTGTTGGATTAGCATTATAGAAAACAGGGGTCCAAGCAATCAGACAGTAAGACTTTCCCAAAGTCCTTCCTGGATAACTTCATGTCCAATACTGACTCACAAGTTGCAAGTTTAGTTAAGTCTTCACATGGGCCACTATCTTCTGGGGTTTTTTTCCCCCTAGAAAATTGGAATTTCTGAAATCAGTCTCTGGTTTCTTTGTGCCCAAAAATTCAGTTCTCAGTTTATCTCTTTCCTCTTGCATTTTGCTATAAGCTGCAAAGAGAAGTCAGGTCACATTTTCCAAATTTACTTTGGATTTTTCCTGAGCTAAATGTCCATGCTCGCCATTTTCAAATGCTGCCTTCCATCTAATGTTAGCAGTTAATTTTGCTAAATTCTCTGTAACTTTAAAACAAAGATCACTTTTCCTCCAGCTTCCAATAATAGTTTCATCACTTCCTTCTAAGGCCTCGCTAAACATAACTTTAAGGTCCATATTCCTACCAACAGTCTCTTCAAAGCATACTAGGCCTTTTCTTAAATCAAATATCTCACAATACCCCCCCCCCCCCCAAATATCCCTTACCCATTTATAAAACCATTCCAGCAGTTTTGGTAATTGCAGAATCACAACTACACTCTCTCGGTGCCAATTTCTGTTTTAGTTTGCCAAAGTGCTTCCAATGCAAAGTACATCTGTTGGCTTTTATGATGGGCATTTATTTGGGGTAAAAGCTTACAGTTCCAAGGCCATGAAATGTCCAAATCAAGGCATCAACAGAGATGCTTTCTCACCAAGTCAGCAATTGTTGATCCAGTTGTTGTGGCCACATGGTTAAGCAAGATGGCCCATGATCTCAGTTTCCGCTTTCTCCTCCAGAATCTACTGTCTCTTGGAGCTCAGCTATGAGCAACCAGACTAGGGCTTATCTCTTTCTGGGCCTTAGCTCTTTGAGCCTCTCAGGGGCTTCTGTTTTCCTTCAGTCCTCTATCTCACATTGCAGAATCAAATATGTAGGCTCCTCCCACCCTGTGTCTGTCTATCTAAGTGTCTGTTTATATCAGACCCAGCAAGGGGACAGAGACTCAACCTGGGTCATGTCTCACTGACATAGTCCAATCAAAAGCATTAAAGTAATCCTATCAAGTAATCCAACCAAAAGCCCCTCAACTGAATTCAATGCAATCAAAGCATACCACACACAGAGGAATAGATTAGCTTATAAATGTAATCTTTCTTTTTTAGGGATTCATAAAATAATCTCAAACTCCCACAATGTGAATCTATGAAAAAACACTTTTTAGGGAATGAATCATTTCCACACACTCACATACACACACAGCATGTTCAAGTCTCAATTTCCATTCCTGTGGGTATAAACCCATCTGTAAAAAGGACCTTTAAAAATGTTATTAGTTAAGGTGTGGATTCAGTTGTGAATAGGATTATTGGAAATCCTATTGGGATGAGGCTAAATTGAATCAGGCTGTGCCTTAATACATATGGCTGAAGTCCTTATAAGGAGAGGAAATTGGGTCAGAGATGATAGATGACAGAGGAGGAGAAAGAGAAGTTAGAAGGAGAAGCCACATGATGAGGTTAAGGAATCTGAAGGATTGCAGCAGGCCAGTACAAGAGCCCTACAGATGCTGGAAGAAAGTGTGGCCTGTGAGACTTTGATTTTGAACTTCTAGATTCCAAAGCTGTGAGACTATAATATTCTACTACTTAAGCCAATCCATTGTATGGTATTTGTCAGAACAGCCCTGGCAAACTAAAGCTCCTACAGAAGACATCATACTTAATGGTAAAAGCTTGAATGCTTTCCCCCTAAGATCAAGAAAAACACAAACATGTCCACTCCCATCACTTCTCTTCAACATTGCACTGAAGTTTCTTTAGGCAAAATAAGGAAATAAAAGGCATCCGTAAGGGAGACCAAGAAGTAAAACTATCTCTAATTGCAAATAGTATGATCTTATGGATAGAGTGTCTTAAGGAATACACAAAAATTTTTTCTTAGAACCAATAAATGGTCAATATGGTGGGATACAATATCAGTTAAAAAATCAATTGTATTTCTGCATCCTATCAATGAACAATCTGAAAATAAAATACAGAAAACAATTCTGTTTAAACATAGCAGAAAAATAAAATATTTAGGCATAAATTGAAAAAAAGTAGTACAAAACTAGAACACTGATAACAATAAAACATTACTGAAAGAAATTAAGGAATATTAAAATAACTGAAAACATCCCATGTTAATGAGTTGGAAGATAATATTGTCGAGATTGACACGTTCGCCACTGATTTACCAATGCAATACAATCCCTATCAAAATACCAGCTAACTTTTTGCAAAATTGGACAAGCTGATCCTAAAATTCATATGGAGGGTATAAGGGACCCAGGAAAGCCAATGTAATCTTGATAAAGAAGAACAAAGTTGGAGGATACACTCTTCTCAATTTCAAAACTTATGGAAAACTATAGTATTCAAGACAGTGTGGTAATAGAATCAGCACAACCGTATAGCTCAATGGAATATAATTGAGATTCCATTATATTCAACTATCCTTGTGAATAGTTTTCTTCACAAGGGCACCAAGATAATTCAATGGCAAAGAACAGTCTTTTCTATAAATATTGTTGGGACAACTAGATATCCATAGGCAAAAGAATGAAGTCAGACCCTATACAACACACTATATTAAAAAATTAACACAAAATGGATCTGAGATGTGAATGTAAGAGCTAGAACTATAAAAACTCTTAGGAAAAAATGCATAAATTGGGCTTCAACAAAAATACAAACTTTTCTGCTTCAAAAGATATCATTAAGAAAGTAAAAGGAGGGGAAGCAGATGTGGTTCAAGCAGTTAGACACCTGCCTACCACGAGAGGTCCTGGTTTTGGTTCCCATGTGCCTCCTAAAGAAGACGAGCAAGACAGCAAGCTGGCATGAGGAGCTGGCCGGATGGGTTAGCGTGGCGAGCTGATGTAACGAGATAACACAAGGAGGAAACACAATGAAAGATACAACAAGCAGGGAGCAGAGGTGGCTCAAGCAATTGGGCTCCTTCCTCCCACATGGGAGATCCCAGTTTCAGTTCCTGGTGCCTCCTAAAAAAAAAAAAAAGACAAGCAGACCCAGAAAGCACACAACAAACAGACAGAGAGAGCAGCCAGTGAGTACAAACAAGGGGGGTGGGGAACAGAAATAAATAAGTAAAATAAATCTTTTTTTTTTTTTTTAAAGAAAGCACAACAGAATGGGAGGAAATATTTGAAAACCATATATGTGATAATGGACCTATATCTAGAAAATACATAGAATTCTAAAAAATGAATAATACAAAGACAAATAACCCAATTAAAAAATTGACAAAGTTCATCAATACACATTTCTCCAAAGAAGGTGTAAGAATGGCCAGTAAGTATATAGAAAGATTTTCAACATGATTAGTCATAAGGAAGTCCAAATCAAAGCCACGAGACAACCTTTCATGCTCGCAGAATGAATAAATTCAAAAAGAGAATAAAACGTGTTGCTAAGGATTTGAAAAAATGGAGCCCTCATACTTTGATCATGGAATATAAAATTGTACATCAATTTTGAAAATTATTTGGCAGCCATAATGGTTAATTTCATATGGCAAGTTAGCTAGGTTATGTTATCCAGTTGCAATATCAAATTCTGGCCTCACTGTAATTGCGGAAGAATTTCATAGATGGGATTAACATAAAAAAATCAGTTAACCTTAAATAAAGGAGATTATTTTCCATAATTTGATTGGGTCTTTTCCTATCAGTTGGACACCTTGACTTGTGAGAACCAGTGTTACAGAGGCGAAAAGAATTTCTGCCTCAAGACTTCAATATCAACTCTTACTGTTAATTCCAGACCACCAGCTTCCCCTAGGAAACATGGTCTCAAGACCTCAACATCTCCTTGACTGGAAATTCCAGTCTGCAGCCTATCCTATGGAATTTGGACTTGCTAGTCACAATTGCATGAGCCAATTCCTTGTAATAAATTTCTCTTTCTCTATGTATGTGTATATATGTGTATCCATGTGGGTTCTGTTTCTCTGGAGAATCCCTGATGAATACAGCACAGACTTTGGTACCAAAAGTGATTCTAGAGCAGGGGTTCTTAAGCAGAGGTCCACGAGCTTGAACGAAGATTCAAAAAAACATTATTCTTGTGGGGACATCTTGGTGTGAGTATGATATATTTATTAAATAATACACAGTATAGTAAGGGGTCTCTGGTTTTCACCTGACCAGCAAAGGGATCCATGGAACATAAAAGGTTAAGAACCCCTGTTCTAGAGGAACAGACTCTTAAGGATGAATTTTATGAAGTGGTTCTGGGGTTTTTGGAATTGCTTCTTTGATATGATCAGATTTAATGGCAATGTTTCCAATGCTGTCAAGTGTGCTGGTAGCCCACGGCATCGTGTAGCTGTAATAGTAATCTAATTAATCCAAAGTGTCTTTATATTGATGCAACCCAGATATCAGCATGGCCATCTATGTTACTGAGGTATGTTTCAATATAGTCCAATCTAAAATTCCATTGCCACAAACAATTCCCAAGCCCATTCATCAAAGTGCATGTTCCAGAACTTAGTTCCTCATGTTTTCTGCTTCCATGAGCTTGGGTTCTCAAACACTATGTCTGCTGCACCTGACAGCACCCTACACAGAGAAGTCGTTTGTCAGAGTTTTTATAAGAAAGACATCACCTCAAACCCATCACCCCTTCTTTTTGGCTTTACTTAAGATTAGGAGGTATTGTGGGGTAGACTCATGGCATAGAACATGTTGCTTCCCACCATTTTAGTCGCAATGAGCACCTCCATAGAGCCTCTTCCTCACTCTTCTCTGACCTTCTCAGAACAGTGCACTCCTTCCCTAGGTTTCAATCCATCATTAAACTTGGTGTGTGTTTGTGTGTGTTGTAAATGTTTTGCATTTTACATTCATTTTTTTTTAGATGAAGAAACTGAATGAGGAGAGAGAGGTGGGGTGTCTAGTTCCAGACCTGGTGTTCTTAACCAGTTTACTGCACTGTTTTTTTTTGTGCTTAATGCCCTTTTCTCTTATGTAATATCAGATCACTTTCATCTTAAAATTCTCAGATTTGCTGGTCACAACTGCTTAATGTCTAGATCTTGCACCCAGCCCCAATGCACTCAACCAACTTTACTAGCACTCTCTTTTTTTTACAGTCAGTTAGCTCCATGGTCCTGAAGTTCTTCTGAGGATAAATGAATGGAATAACTGTCCCTGTACTTTTGAAACACTGTAATTCAAGAGAAAACCATTGCATAAGAGTTATGAGCATGGCTCAGAGACATGCAGACCTAAACTCCTTCATTTATAGCCTTGGGCAAGTACCTCATCCACACTTCTTAGTTTTCTCACAAGTAAAACAAGGAAAATTTTCCCTACCTCCTAAGGCTGTTTTGAGGACTAAATGAGATAACATATGAAAGCACAAAGTGCATGCTGTGCTCATGATAACTATTCAATAAATATTAGCTAGCAATATTACAATAGACAGTAATTAGGCACAGTAGAAATCTGGTGATGTGATTTACTTGTATTAAATACCTCGTGGAAACCAATTTGAGCCATGTTAACTATTAATTTGGGTGGATATATTTTCTAAATATTGAAAACTGTGAATCCAGTATGTTAAAGAATATTAAAAAATGTTAAGAAGGAATATTTAATTGTCTTAAATTATAAAATGTGTCAGGCATAGAGTGTTAAAGAAAATTTATACTCTAATGATAGAAAATTGTTTTATTCATGTCCCTCTTCTTTAGTTTGAAATCATTTTAATTATCTGAAACACACTTAACTGGTGACTGGCATTAAATTTAAATGTTTGCGAGGTTTAAGTATTAGTTAGATGTGCTTTCATTACTAAGAAATATTTTTATTACTATTTCAATAAAAATCTCCTTAAAGGAACAATTTTTATAAGAAACCAAAATTTCAAACTTAAAATAGTCTCAGTAATCAGTTGGTCAACACTATGCATGACAGTTACAATCTAGAGCCAAAATTCCTACTTAAAATTGTGAAGAACTATATGCATACAAAACTGCTAACAAGAGAGTAGGATGCATTGTATCCATCAGTGGTGTGCTACTGGTATTTCCAAAGCATGGGGCTTCAACTGTTTCCTCAGGAAATTATGGAAAAGAAAATGAATCTAAAACTCATGCATTTAAAAGAGAATGAGTCTTAAGTGTTGTGAGAATTCTGACGGAAGAGTGTCGTGGTTTGTTCTGTCGGAAGCAGGCTGTGAACTAACAATTTGAGAGCAAGTAGTTCATTAGGGAGGTGATCCAAGGCAACATTTGTTGGAGAGCAGACAGTGGGACCCCAATGGGAAGGAAGCCAATAGCAACCACACTATGAAGCAAGTTACCACTTTGGGAAAATAGAGCTCAATCCCACTGGGCAACTCTGAAATAGTGTGGAATTATAGCTTAAATGGGCACAGAAGCAGAGATGGTTTCTCTATTACTCTCTGTTTACCATTTGTTGACATCTGCTTTTGGGGAAATTAACTCTCAGTTACTTCTGAATTACCCTGAGTGGGAGTTCAGAAAACTGTGTTCTGGCACGGTTATGGGGGGCCTCAGTAAGTAGACTTTGGTGTGTAGAAATGAATTTTAAAAGGGTATGAGTGGAAAATTAATATGCCTGCTTCAAGTATTAAGTTTAAGTAGGAAGAGTAAGTGAGGCCGCATAAAAGATTTGTATTCAAAAGATTAATAGCATTCTTAGGCAGGACACAGGGATCAGGAGGAGTATATTTCGTTGCTCCCATTACTATAAATACATAGCCTTCCCTGCTTTCTCCTAGACAGACCTAGCATCTCCCTATTTGAATTACAGAACTCCAACATCACTGTAATACTCTTATAAGAATTTCTGTAGTCTGAAGTACTTTTCCTGGTAATTCAGTATTGTCACATTTTGGTCCTCAAACTCTGATAACCATAATATCCACAGAGTAAAAGTCTCCATTTTATTAATGGATAAATAATGGCAGAAATAATCGAATTCTTAGAGAGTATAGAATTTTAAATAGCTTAAAATTATTTCTTTTACATATGAACATAAGTGTAGAGAAAGAATATTAGAGATTGTTTATCTGTCTTCACATTTTACATGTGAATGCTCACTGTTACTGAATATTTAAGATGCTACTTTCTTTGGTTTAAAAGGGCTACATTCAAGAAGGTAAATAATAGACACTTATTTTGAATGTGGACAAAATGATCCTGGCTTAGATCACAATTAAAAACTATCATTTACATGTGAATAAACTAAAATCCCAGGGTGGGGGGTAAAAAGACTTAACCATGGCCACACAGAGATATAATTACAAAAACAATAGTAAGAAGAGGCTTTAATAAGTGGAGAAAACCTAAATTGATTGTCTGATTCTGTCCATGTTTGACCTTGCCAAGTTTATTATTATCACGTATTTTAAAATTTTATTTCTAGTAAAAATATATCCAATCAGGTGTATGGAGTCAGGCCTGCTGCAACCTAGATTTACTACTTATCAGCTGTGTGTTCATATACCATCTGATTAACCTCTTTTTCCTTAATTTTCATAATCTGTTAAATGGGGGGAAATCCACACTGCATAGCTTTTCAAATAGTTGAATGAAATAATTCATGGAAATCACTTAGCCACAGTGTGTGTGCATATACCAAGTGCTCAATAAATGTTAAGTAACACTACTAATACACATCAATTTTGCTTTTGATACATACATGTGTATATATGTATCTACAAAATTTTTGATAAAGTAAATGCCCGATATTATAAACAATTTAGTAAGATGCAGCAATGCCTCACTCTAGAGCATGAGTTATCTTTTTTTGTTACACGGACCTCTTTGCCAGTCAGGTGAAATGAATACTACTGTAATTTATTTATTGCACACATTCATAAGGGAAGGAAATGCAAGATTTCAGTTAGAGGTCAGAGAAAATAAAGATAATAAATTGATTTTTTTCAATTCAAGCTCACAGACTCCCTGAAATTTTGGGGGTCCATGACCCCTGCTTAAGAACCCCTGCTCTAGAGTATGGTAGATTTGTTACTTATTATTCTTAAAAGTTTTTTGTGCCTTTTCTCTCCCTACATTTTAATGTCAAACCGATTTTTCTGTTTAGAAATTCTTTGCAAGTAAGATTTTATAGACACAGATTTCCTTTTGCTGGACAAAAAGAAAGCGGATTCACAGAAAGAAAGTCTCATACATTTTTTTTTTTTTTTTTTGCGGGCTGTGTGTGTGCATGATTTTTAGCATTGGAGAGGAAAAAATGTAACTGTTTCTGAGTAAAGTTTAGCCTGTGTTTCAGTCAACAGCTGCTTATCATGTTGCACCAGACTATGTAGAGATCAAAAAGAAGTAAAGGGATTAACTCCACGCATTTATCCCACATATTTAGCTCATATTAATGAGACTATGAAATATTTGTACTTTTGTGCCTGGCTTACCTCACTTAGTATAATATCTTCAAGATTCACCATGTCATATGTATTCTAATTTCATTTCTTCTTACTGCAGAATAGTATTCCATCATAAACATTTTGCTTATCCATTTATTGGTTGTTGGACCCTTGGGTTGCTTCCATCTTTTGGCAATTGTGAATACATATGAGAATTCTACACAGGTGCATGATTGTTTTGTAAGGTCACAACTTCTGTAACAAAAATATTTTTTAAAAAAATAATAGGGTGGGTTGGGAAAAAATACACCAAATGTAAGATATGGACTATAGTTCGTAGTAAGATCTTGATGATATTCTTTCACAATTTGAAACAAATGTCTCACAACAACGCAAGGTGCTGGTGGTGGGGTGATGTATGGGACCCCTGTATGATGTTATGCATGTTTGCTTTGTAAGTTCACAACTTTTACTATACACTTATTGTTTAAGTATGTTCATGTATGAATGATATACTTCAATAAAATTTTTTAAAAAATGATCAAAAAAAAAAAAAAAGCGGTAAAGGTAGCTTGTTTATTTCATCTCCTAATCTCAGGTGACAGGAATATTGAGGTTCAACCATTTTGATCATTCCTAAATGTCTAACTCATATTGAAAATCAAGATGATCCTTTAGACACCAAAAGGAAGAGGGCTCCTTTGGCTCTGCAGATACGATAATTGCTTACCTCGACTTTTAAAGCTACTGTTGATTTTGTCACAGTTTACGAGGAAATCTTTAGAATGCCAGGACCTTGCCGCTGCTGTTGAATCGATGCTTATTTTTCCTCTCACGTAGACTGTTGTGGTGGACATCCTGATGAAGGAATATGAATCTCTTCATGGTATCAATCTAAACTCCAATGAGGCAGTCAGTATCCATGTATTTTTCTCCAGTGCTAGCTTTCTTTAAAAATTATTATTTTTAAAGAAAAAATATTACTTAGCTGTTCCATTGAAATTTGAGTTTGTCAATCATCAGAGCAGAAGTTAAAATTTGACTCATTAAAATTGTGTAAGTGTGAATTTAAGACCTTGACCTGTACTGTAGGGTGAAGAATTTTCTTGATTAGAGCATACAAGGAGCACACTTTTCCAAATCGCTGGAATGGATTTTCCAGTTCAGTGATTACAATTTTCCAAATGGCTGAATTTCAAGTAAAGTTTACCCACACCTGACAACAATTTTTAGACTTTTTGATAACAGTTGACCTTTCCCATTTGGGAATGTATTTTATTTTTTTGGAAAGGATTAGAGTGCTGATTTAGTTTATATTATTTAGAAGCAAAAGAAATAACTAAAACCTTGTGTTTATTTAATTACAATCCCTAAGATTAGCACTTTTAGCCATGAGAAATAGACTTGTTAAATTGTTGTATTTAATGTTATGTTTCTTTACTCGACATGGAACAACTTAAAGAAATTTCTTCATTTTGCAATTAGTATCTTTTACTTCACCAAAGTTAAATTAATTCTGCAGAGTAGGAAATTTCCCTAAACTTTGTTTTATTTGCTTGATACTGGTAAAATATATTTTATGTTTACCTCATCACAACCATTTTGGCCTATTAGCAACAGTGGTCTTTATGTTTTTATGATAGTATTCCAATACCATATATTTTATTTCAACAGAATATTCCTGGGCCTTTAGCTTCAGTTGTTACAATCAGTTTCTTAATTTTCCTCTTCCATGGCAATGTGGAAATTGCTTGAAAGAGACTGGAGACTGTTTTGTTTATATTTTACTGTTACAGAACAAAGAGTTGAAATGTTAGGAGAGGAGCAGACAATGAGCAGAAACAATGAGCAGATAACAAAGAAAAACAACTAGCAAAAACAATGAGCAAAACAACGAGCAGTGACCGAGCAAAAACAAATGAGCAATGAGGATTGGGGGAAGATGGCGACAGAATAATAGGCAGAGCTGAATACGCTCACAAAAACAACAGAGAAAGAGCCAAAAGCTGTCCAAGGGAACTGCTTTGGGCGACATCAGACCAGGACAGAGCTACACAATTCCCAGTAGGGTGAGGGACAGAGAGATGAAAAAGCCGAAATGACAATTGTGAATACCAAGCCCCTGTGGTGGCTGGGAGGGCTCCCCTCCCCCACCCCCAAGATATTAAGCTGGGGTAAAACCCCTGGATCACTGCAGCTGACTGAGAGGGGAGCAGAATTCTTCCTCCCTGTCAGCGGTTTCAAGGGAAAAGGGAGGGGAAGTCAGGGTGATTTTCTTCAGTGAATTTGACCAGCAGAGCTGGCTTTGAATCTCTGGTCTGAAGATTCAACTTAGGAACACAGGAAAGCAGAGACTGAAACATCTCCATGGAAAGGTACATTGAATAGCACCATCTGCTGGCTGGTCTGGAAATTGCATGGACAAAAACTGTTCTTGGGGCTCTCTGTATCCAACCCCTGGGAGAAATCCTGAGCCCCACTAGTGAGTCCCTGGCTTGATTTTGAAAACTTAAGCTGGGCAGTTTTAAAGACTGAGAATAAGTTGAACCAAATATCAAAGAAGAACTGTAAAACACACACACACACAAACAAAACAAACAAGAGAGAGAGAAATTAGCCATCAGAGTAAATTCACCATGTTCACATGCCTAGACATCAGCAAAAAATTACAAGCCATACTAGGAAACAGGAAGAGTTGGCCCAGCCAAAAGAACAAACCAAATATCCTGAAGAGATACAGGATTTAACACAATTAATCAGTGATAATCACACACCTCTCTTAAATCACTTTAAAGAATTTAAGGAAAATATGACTAAAGAAATAAAGGATCTTAAGACACTTGGAGAGCATAAAGATCAATTTGAAATCCTGCAAAGAAAATTAACAGACCTTATGGGAATGGAAGACATCATAGATGAGATTAGAAAACACATTAGAGGCAAATAAGAGCAGATTTGAATTACTTGGAGACAGAAGTAGTGATTTCAAAGACAGAACATCTGAACTGGAAAAGATAGGAGAACAGAAAGAGAAGAGAATGGAAAAAATGAAACAGAGTCTCAGGGAATTAAATGACAACGTGAAATGCACAAATATTTGCATTATTGGTGTCCCAGAAGAAGAGAATAGAAAAGGGGCAGAAAAAATATTTGAGGAAATAATGACCAAAAATTTCCCAACCCTTATGAAAGACATAAATATCAATATCCAAGAAGGACAATGCACCCCAAACAGAATAAATCCGAATAGATCTACTCCAAGATATCTACTATTCAGAGTGACAAATATCAGAGATAAAGAGAGGGTTCTGAAAGCAGCAAGAAAAAATCAAAGCATCACATACAAGGGAAACTCAATAACATTAAGTGCTGACCTCTCATCAGAAACCATGGAGGAAAGAAGAAAGTAGTAATGATGTATTTAAGGTACTGAAAGAGAAAAACTGCCAGCCAGCAATTCTGTATCTGGCAAAGCTGTCTTTCAAAAATAAAGGTGAATTCAAAGTCTTCTACAGACAAACAAAAACTGATAGACTATGTTACCAGAAGACCAGTTTTACAAGAGATATTAAAGGACGTGCAGCAACCTGAAAGGAAAAACCAAGGGTGAGAGATTTGGAGAATAGTTTAGAAATGAAGATTATAAGGAAGGGTAAACTAAAGGATAAGAAGACAGACAATAGAATGATATGATAACAGAGAGCCGAAGGACAAAATGGATGAAGTAAATAACGCCTTTACAGTAATAACACTGAATTTTAATGGATTGAACTCCCCAATCAAAAGACAGAGACTGATAGAATGGATAAAAAAAAAAAAAAAAAGAACTGTCTATATGTTGCCTACAAGAGACCCACCTCAGATGTAAGGACACAACCAAGTTAAAAGTGAAAGGTTAGAAAAAGTATTCCATGCAAATAGCAACCAAAGAAGAGCTGGAGTAGATCAGGTAAATGTAAAATAACAACATTATAGTATAAGAACAATAATTACTCAGTGCAACTGGCAAATTGTTCCTGTGATCAGTATTCTGTATTTTTTTTCATACAAAGTATACACTTGCTTTTAATTGAGGAGGGCTAGAGAAGAGGTATAATTTTGGATACTTCATTTTTCTTTAACCCTTTCTTATTCATACTCTTTAATTAAAATAATCTATCTGGGATCAATAATGATTTAGCATGATTACTGTTGAACAAGATTTTGAGTTTTTCTGCCTCATAAAATTATGAATTGACAAATTTTTATCTGCTGTAATTCATTCCAATAAGAAGTGAAGAATTCCCAAATAGGAATTTAATTATCTAGAAAGAATTGTGGCCTAAATGGAAATTAAATAACTAAACCAATAATTAAGTTCATTCTTAGACATTTTTATGTTCAATAATTGGAGATGTAATATTAAAATTAGAATTATGTTATAATTAATTTCTATTATATTTGAATTATTATTTTGATTTATAAATGTTTGTTGCTATGCTATCTATTTTTTATAACTGTTTATATAATTCTAACCTGGCCTTGTACTCTTGTTTAAAATTTATAATTTCTTTCAATCTATTTTTCTATTTATTTCACAATTTTACAATAAAGGACTTTCTAACAGCCAAAAAAAAAGCCATTGGTTATGTACTTTGGAAAGATCATACGGTATGTGAATATATCTCAATAAAACTGCTTAATAAACAAATAAATAATTGTGCAAGAACAGCCAGAAATGGCAACTATGTACAGCAGGGGAAACAGAGAGTTTGAGAAGCAAGGAATTTTCTTGTTTGTCTGTTTTTCATTATTATTGAAATAATGAAAATGCTTTAATAATGATTGAAGTGATGAATGTACACCTACGGGATTATACAAAATACCATTGATTGTACACTTTGGATAAATTGTATGCTTTATTAATATGTGTCAATAAAATTGATTTGTTTAAAAAAATGTTAGTAGAAAATCCCCAAAGCCATAAAGAGTTCTGTAACTTTTAGCCAAATGACCTGAAATTTACCTGGCTTTATTGAAATGTCAACAATTCTCCAGTAGGCTAACCTCAAGGAAATAGAGGTTTGATCTCATTATGAGGTGTGACTTTACTTCAAATGCTTTGAATAGGACTATTTGAAAATTATCAGCACATAAAAAAGGGGAATCAATGTGATTTTTTCATTTTGACTTAATGCAATGTCAAAGAATACAAATATTAAATCTTTCAAGTTCAACTTGAAAATGTTGGACTTGTGAACACATAAAAAAGCCATTTCATATGTCATCTCCTTATATACTTCCAGCAGCTTTAGGATGTATGTAGAAAAGACTAATAGATAAAAAAAAAAAAAAAAGACTAATAGAGAGCACACTGTGTGAAGAACATAAGTCCTTGAGGATTTGAGGGATGAAGGCAATTCCGCAGCAAACATGAAATTTTAAATTTAACATAATATTTATTACCTCCTAAAATTCCATCTGAAATAGTGCTATCAATTTCCTTCTCTCTTTTTTTTGTCTAGTGTTTTACTAGGAGCAGTTGACTGGGAATATGTTAGCTACACTGGAAGTGGGAGTAGAGGGTATTAAGCTACTCTCTTCATAGAAGTGGAGTAGGACTACTACATCTAGACATACTTCAGAAGCCTCTAGACATTCGACTGGAATGGGACTGCAGCTCCTTACACCAGGCTTGGTGTTTTTCTCCAGGTCTCTTGGTGGCAGGCAGAAAACCATTTTAGTTCAAATGACTACTTCACTAGCTTCAGTGGATGCACAATTTTCAGAAACCTGAGAACTGAGATTTTTAGCTATGCTATAAATTTTTATTTATCTGTTGATTTCCTCATGAAATGTAAGTCTTTGAAGTCTTATAACTCATTTGTTCATCTTTGTAATTTCATTAATTAGCATATGCCAATCATATGAAAAAGATGGGATTTCTTTTTTTTACAGTTTTATAAGGCACAATGCTAGATCTTGTTGAACTGTAAGAATGGAAATAAAAGTAAATAGAATGTTTAGAAAAATTCAAAACTAAAATGGCAGCTCTAAAAAAAAATTCATTAATTCAGTACATATTTTTGAAATAATTACCATGTCCTAGGAATTTTAGATGGTGTAGATCTAATGGAAGACAAGATTGATTTGTAACCCTACCCTTAGAGCCTCAGTACTGTTTTATTAGAATGATTTACTTTTACCAGATGCAGGTGGGATCTGCACCATAGAAATTAACAATATATTATTTGCAGTGTTTTCCTGCCTTGAAGAAGTTTCTATGCCCTTGAAAACCCAAGACTAGGATATCTTTTCAAAAAATTTGGATGCTCAGTAGGTGTTGGGAATACATTTCCTCTAAAGTAAGCCCTCAATACTGAAATTTTTACTAGAGTTGCATATCGAGTCAGACATACAACATTTGTGATGAAATGGTTTTTGTAAAAATGACTACTCAAGGACACTGTCAGTCTTCTGGTTACCTGGTCCAAGACCTTCTGGGTTCTGCGTCCATTCCAATTTCTTTATAAATTGCTAGCCATTCAGTGTTCCAAATCCTCATCCAAACTTTACCTTTCCTCTGTGTTCATCAAGGGTTGAGGTCAGATTTTTTACCCTGAAAACTTCCTATCCCTCAGTGTGAATGGAGGACATTGGCTTGTCTTTACCTTATCATAGTTGGATAATAAATTTCTTTATACTTAATCTGTTAAACAGATATTACCGAGTGAGTGCAGTTGAACTGATTTATAATTTATTCTAGTCTTTACACAATGCTTGCTGCTATTGAAAATATGTTCACCCATTTTCTTCCTTTATGAGTAACCTAGATGTTTGAAGAAAAGTTTTGAAATTCGGATATTCAAAAATACAGAAAAATGTTACCTCAGATTCCATCAGGTAGATATAACTACTAGTGGTATAAATCCTTTTAAGTAATATTCCTCCTGTGTGACTGTGAATAAAATATTTTATCTAAGTATAAGACATTTTATATTCTAGGAGTGGTATTATACATTACACTTTTCTCTCTATTATGCTTTCTCAAGTAAATATATTTTAAGTATTTATTGACATAATTATAAGTTTTCTTCATTTTATTTGCTACATACAATTCCATTTTAAATGTAGCATCAGATATATATGTTGTCCCCAGCCATTTTCAATTTTAAGGAATATTACAGAGAGAATCCCTACAGGTACACCTTTGACTCCTGTTTATAGTCTTAGGTTAAATTTCCAATAGTAGAATTGCTGGGTCAGTGGCTATGCACCTTTTAAGACTTGTGGTATACATTGCCAAACTCTCTTCAGAAATTTTAGAAATTGTTATTTTTCCAGCTATGTATGGATGTCTGTTTCCTCATGACATTGGGTTTCACGAATCTCTTTAATGAGTCAAACTGATAGTGAGAAGTTGGGTTTCATTTTACTTTAATTTAGAATATCTAAATTTCTAGTGAAGTTGAAAATATTTCCTTAATGAATTGGTTATTCTCTTTAGGTATAGAGTACTATAATATGCATATGGATAAATTTTATGTATAGCATGCCATTTTCATGTGTGTGTGTATGTGGGAGAGAGTTCATCCCTGTTGGAATTCCTTCCCTAATATTTCTGTATGTCCAAAAACTGTTCATACTTTGAATCCCTTGTTCAGTGCATTTCATCCAAAAAGAGATTTCTTATTTGCTTTCTTTTAAGTGAACCCCTCTTTCTCTGAATTTCTTTATCCTTTCATTCATCATTTATATACATCATTAATCATATACATATCTGTATTACACAAAATCTGAGGAAAGAATCCCTATATTTCATCATCTGCAGACTAAATAAAATGCTCTGCACTTAGTAGGTGCTTGGTGGGTATTTGTTGAATGGGTGAATGAATAAGGCAAACTCTAAAATTCAGGGAAGGTGACTTTCTTAAAAAACTACAAATAAATTTTTTAAAAGTTGCTTATTTTTGAAAAGATATCTCTAGAGCTATGACTACATTTTAAAATGGATTTATTTAAGTCACATTGAATAAATTCATCCTTGAAAGAACTGTGGCTTATTTGCTATTACATTTTAAGTAACTTGTGAACCAAATATATAGCTCCCAAGAGGGTTATATACAAAATATCAAACGATGACACTGGGGAGAAATTTTCAATAAGTCTTTTCTGGTGTGACTTTTACATTACTTATGATAGAGCTAAAATAGCAAAAAAAATTATTTATCACAAAAGGACTTTTTTTCATTTGTTTCTTGTTATAGTTTCCCCCCCTAGAAATAAGCTGTGATGACAGATGGAATATATTTGCTCTTCAGAGTCATATGGCTCTATATCTGCATTTTTCAATCAATGCTACCTCATTTCTCGCGTCTTTCCAGTGTAAGGCTTCTGAGCAATATACTAGTAGATCAATTTTCAAAATCGCCAGCATGACAGCCAGAATTAGATGAATAGCAACACAGAATCTAAACATAGTCTTATTATATTAGAATGTCGTACAAGTCTTCTTCCCATATGGCTTCAGCTAGAGCCACCTACGATTAGGTGCTGAGTCTTGGATAAAAAATACTTAATAGATGAAACTTTTCTTTCTGGTGGTTTTGTTTGAATTCATATTCTACCCTTTATGTTGTCACCTCTAAGTCTGTCATTTAATGCATTTTGAACTCCAATACTTGGCTATTTTAAGAAAGTTTTTGCTATCACTCATGTACTTATTGACTTTGAATTTGTTATAGAATTAAAAGCCACAAAAATGCTGTGATTAGTTCATTGAATTTTAGTCATTTGCAAATGGGCAAAAGAAAAGAAAGATTTTGAGGGCAGGTGTAGGGACACATTTTTGTAGAATTTTTGAAGGTAGCTCTTCACCAGGATCATGACTAGCTTATTTGAAAAATCTTAGTGAATCAGAAGGTGACATGCCCTCTGGGCAGATGTTTCCTTGCAGGGATAGGGGCTAACAGAAGTTCATATTCCTTCTGGAAGGGGGCCCTTAGCTAGGGCTCAGGACTCAAAAGTGTACCTTGGATTTCAGATCCTGCTTGCTCCCTCTACTGGTTACACTTATGCAGTGCACAATATCCATTACTACTGTGTGAGACCCTGTTGTGAATTAATTAGAATTTGCTTAAGTGTGTGTATGTATATGGATATATTACTTTCACTGTGCCTGACACTCTGCTATGATTTGAAGACACAGCAGTAAAAAAAAAAAACAACAGACACACTGACTGTCCTTTATTCATGTTTGCAGACTAGAGAGGGAGAAGAAGTTAAGATATATTGGCTGAGTCGTAGGAAAATCATCTCACCCAGGCTTTGGGGGTTGATGGGAAGTTTTCAGAAGGAAGCAAAATTGTAGTTACTTGAAATTTAAACATGAGTTAGCCATTGAGGGGTATGAGTGTGCGGCCTGACCTGTTGGGAACACTGACGACGAGACTGCAGAGTGTGCCTGGCAAACTGGAAGAAATTCAGGTGATGAAAGCATATACTTTAGAGAGAAGAAACAGTAGGAAATGAAACTCAAGAGGTAGATATACCACAATATCAGGTATTGGTAAAATGTAACTCCATCATCTTTTATTCCCTTTCTCTTGAAGTCTGTAAACAAACTAGAATTTTTATGTCACTACCCTTAGCTCTGTGCAACTAGAAGACATAGTGAAGTTGTTCTCATGGTTTGAGGAAACCGTACCTGAGGTCAAGGTGAGTCCTTGTTATTGCACTGTAATTCTGTCAAGTCCCAGAGGGCATTATGATAAGTACAGCTTAAGCTTATCAATCTCATTTTTTTCCTGTATTTTCTCTCATTCTTGATTTCTCATCATGCTGGGTAAAAGCAAGACGAGGAATCAGTTCTTAAAGAGATTACTATCTTAAAAATCCAATTAAAGCTAAAGGCTTCATTTTTCATTTGATACAATTAGGATTCTGGGAAATGAAGCAATATTTTCTTTAATATGAATAAAAGCACATCTTTTTTTCTCTACTAAATCGATGTTCCTTGATAAAGATAAAGCAATGACAGTAAACAATTATTCCCTAAAGTACAGAGGGATTGTTTACATCATGATAATTAAAAGTATTATGTATAATAGATTTACTATATGTTATTTGATACTAATGGCTCTTACATGATGGCTCATAGTAATTGCAAATTTCATTATCTCACTCTCAGGCATATTCCTTATGCTTTTATTTCTTGAAGACAAATTGGTAAATTAAACCTATTTGAATTATGTAACTATAATATTTCGCTAAAACCAGTATAGATGATCTCTTTGCATTTTGGAAAGAGAAGATTTTGGTTTATCTCTCTTATCCCACAGCTGGTAAATGTCTATTGTGAACAGTGCAGAAAAATAGATGATAATGGAAAAAGAGAATATGAAATGAATTATATGCTCCTTAAAACATAGGATTTCAGTGCACAAATGTGCATCCCACTGTGTAGTTTTCCATTTAAGAAAAATTTTATTTCAGAACAGTTTTATAAGAATCTACTTTCTTATTTTTCCCTTGTAAATTACCATTTCAGAAATGTATTTGATTCACCTAAGCACAAGTTTACATTTTATTCTATCAAACCTATCCTTCTTAGTAGTACCCCTGAAGATACTCTCATCTCAGTAGAGTAACAGAGTCAAGAAAATGACCTCTTTATTTTACCTTTTCTTGGAATTGATATTCATCCTATATTTTGAGGAGATATCAACTACCTTTTACCAAAATTCTGAGGAGGCACTTTCTCCACTGCCATTTTGGGCAACCCCCTTTTGTTCTTCGGAAGTTTAAAACCATGCCTTTTCCAAATTTCTCTTTCATTTGTCCGTTTTTCCTCTGCTTGTGAAAATTGTCCATAAGCATATTCTTAAAACAGCAATGTTCCTTCCAAAATGCAGCAGTGATTCTTTGAGCAAACTACACTCCTCTTATGTATTGGACTACTTATTAGTGCCAAGATTTTTTAAAGCAGTTCTCATAGTTGGACTCTTGAAGAATAAAATAGTTATAATTTAGATACTAATTAGCTTCAGGTGACAAACAATAGGAGCTAATGAATTTAATCACACAGAGTATCAGAATCATAGGACTTTTTTTTAGAGTTTTGGATGTGTTCTATTACCAAAAATACACATTACTCTCCTCTTATAATATGACTATCACAAAGAAAAATACTTTTTATATTGTCTTTATTTGTTCTTCTTATTGTGGTAACTTAAAATATTTCAATGAAAATGTAAATGAACAATTTTTCCTTGGTGGAGACTTCAAATGTGAAGTGTGAAATGCATCATATTCTAATAAGCTGACTTTTTCAGCTACTGATGTTCAATTAGTGAGCTCTATGCCTGTCTTATTTTATAAGAAAATTTTCTATCCTCAGCCATGGTCCTCCTTTCTAAATATGGCATAATATTAGGGTGTTAACAAGTCCTTAAATCAGTGTGCTTTATTTAAATAATCGAAACAAAAGAGACTTTCTTTGGAAAATAATTTCAGTCATAAGCACTGTGCGCTTTTGCAACAGAGTTAATTTCATATGAAAATATTGGCTGCAGATTGGGAGGGAGGAGGGGCAAGATGGCGGCAGAGTAAGGAGCTCCTAGAGTAAGCTCGTCGTACAGTGTGGTTAGTAATCACCCAGAGCATTCTAAAGCACCTGTTTGGGGGCCTCAGAAGACCATAAGAGCATCCTACAACATCCTTGAAAGAATGGAACGAGGAGACTGCCCAGCTGCAGAGAAGATTCACCAGTAGAGCCCTCCAAGGTGTGGAGGCTGGTGCCCGTGGTGCAAGCTGCCTGAGGAGCTTTTCCATGGCTGGAGTTGGAAGCTCCATTTCCTAAAAATGGGGAAGAAAGAGACGATTGGCCATTGAACTCAGCTACTGATTAGTAAATCCACCTGGCTATAGTTTAACCCTAAGAACAGCTACAGTTTGAACCTGTCCCAGTTGGAAAGAGATCAGTAGGCACCATTTCAACTACCCTCCCAGCATGAGGGGAAGTAGGGCTGACTGGAAATCACAGTGAAGTTAGGAACTGGCTTCTTTCCACCAAAATCAGATTGCAGCCCTAGTCTGGGCTCCAGCCCCACATGGAGCAGGGAAGAAGCTGGGGGGA
The DNA here is from genome assembly GCA_026826555.1 of Tolypeutes matacus. NCBI lineage: Eukaryota > Metazoa > Chordata > Mammalia > Cingulata > Chlamyphoridae > Tolypeutes > Tolypeutes matacus. Next base: position 9,561,297 of record JAKSZT010054462.1, on the reverse strand, counting down.
TCTACCCCAGCCACTCCGGGTAACTGCAGGTGCTTTTGGCTGGCACAGAATGAATAATTGGACACCTGGGACTCCATCCCCACACCCCAACAGGATAGGGGAGGACCTGTGTTTCCTCCTGCACTGCAGGTGTGTTCAGCCCACATAAACTGGTTTGTTGAGCACCTTCTATTCCATCTCCACCTCTGCCCCCCCATAGGATAGGAGGGGGCTCTCAGGGCAACTGCAGGTGCTTTTGGCCTGCACAAACTCAGCTGTTTGGAACCTATGGCTCCACCCCCACCCCCAGTAGAACAAGAGAGGGACTGTGTTTCCTCAGCCTCTGTGTGTAAGTGCATGTACTTTTGGCCCACAAAGCCTGAAAAGTCAGACACCTGTCACTCCATCCCCGCCCCCAAGTAGGATAAGAGGGGAGAAGGGTTTCTTCAGCCTTTCCAGTCAACAGTAGCAGTCAACTTTTGGCCTGCATGGATTGAACTGTTGAACCCTGTGAATTCACCCCCACCCCCAAATAAGATAGAAGGGGTCTGGTGTCTCCACAGCCTCTCTGGGCAACAGGGGGTACATTCGGGCTACAGGGACTGAACTGTTGGGTGAATCAACCCCAACCACCTAATAGGACAGGAGGGGACTGGTGTTTCCTCAGCCTCTCCAGGCGATGGCAGGCACTTTTGGCCTACACAGACTGAACTATTGGGCATCAGTGGTTACATTCCTATTCCCTAAAGGGCAGAAAAGACAGTACCTCTTCAACCACTCAGGGCAACTGCAGGAATATTCAGCCCACATGGATTAGATTGTTGAGCACTCCAGAGCATCCATACCCATGTTAGTGCTACATCAATCTACCTGGACAACTGCAGTCATTTTAGACCTACATGGCATAAAATACTCCCCAGATGTGCACCTCCATCCCTGCCCCAAGTAGGAGAGGAAGGAGTGTGAAACTTCATCAGTCTCTCTGGGCAACTACAGACAGTCTTGTCCTGCACAACTTGAATTATTACATATGGCTATGCCTCTGACCCTACCCCTGGCAGAGAAGAAAGGTGGGAGAAGTTTCATCAATTCCTGGGACAACAAGGGTAGATTCAGCCTCCATAGCTTACAGCACCAACTTTGTCCTCGGCTCCTACCACACAACCAGCAAGGGAGAAAAGTCAAGAAAGCACTAAACTAAAGAAAGAAATTGCACCCAGAATAAATACATCTAGCAAGCCATTACCAAGAAACAAACAAAAAATTACAATCCATACCAAGAAATAGGAAGATATGGCCCACTTAAAGGAGCAAGATAAGCCTCAGATGACTTAAAGGAGTTGAGCCAACTAATCATAGATGTTCAAACAAATCTACTTAATGAATCCAATGAGATGGCTGAAGCGATTAAGGATATTAAGAAGACACTAGGTGAGCACAAAGAAGAATTTGAAAGCATACATAGAAAAATAGCAGATCTTATGGGAATGAAAGGTGATAAATGGACTAAACCAAATAGATATATACAGAACATTGCACCCCCAAACAGCAGGATATACATTCTTTTCAAGGGTTCATGGATCTTTCTCCAGGATAGACCATATGTTGGGTGACAAAGCAGATCTCAATAAATTTAACAAGATCTAAATTACACAAAGCACTTTCTCTGATAATAATGGAATAAAGTTGGAAATCAACAAGAGACAGAAAAAAGGAAAATTTACAAATATATGGAGATTAAACAACACACTTTTAAGTAATCACTGGGTCAAAGAAGAAATTGAGGGAGAAATCAATAAATATCTTGAGACGAATGAAAAGGAGAACACAATATATCAGAACCTAAGGGATGCAGCAAAGGTAGTCCCGAGAGGGAATTTTACAGCTTTCAATGTTTGCATTAAAAAGAAGGAGATGCTAAAATCAGTGACCTAACTACATAGTTGGAGAAACTAGACAAAGAAGAGAAAACTAATCCCAAAGCAAGTGTAAGGAATGAAATAACAAAGATCAGAGCAGAAATAAAGGAAATTGAGAAGAAAAAACTATAGAATCAACAAAACCAAAATTTGGTATTTAAGAAGGTAAAATTGACAAATCCTTAGCTAAAATGAAAAAGAAAAAAAAGAGAGAAGATGAAAATAAATTAAATTTAAAAAATGAAAATGGTGACATTACTACTGACCCCACAGAAATAAAAAGAGATCATAAAAGGGTACTATGAACAACTGTTTGCCAAAAAAACTAGACAATGTAGATGAAATGGAAAAATTCCTAGGAATGTACAAACAACCTACACTGACCCTAGAAAAAATAGAAGACCTCAAAAAACCAATCACAAGTAAAGAGATTGAAACAGTCATCAAATAACTTCCCAAAATGAACACCCCAGGACCAGATGATTTCACAGGTGAGTTCTATCAAGCATTCAAAGAAGATTTAATAGCAATCTTACTCAAGATCTTCCAAGAAGTTGAACAAAAAGAAATGCTACCAAACTCATTTTATGAAGCCAATATCACACTAATACAAAAACCAGATAAAGGCATCATGAAAAAAGAAAATTACAGACCCATTTCAGTAATGAATATGGATGGAAAAATCTTCAATAAAATACTTGCTAATCGAACCCAACAACACATTAAAATAATTATTCATCATGACCAAGTGGGTTTTATAGCAGGCATGCAAGGGCGGTTCAACACAAGAAAATCAATCAGTGTAAAATACCATATTAATAAATCAGAGAAGAAAAATCTTATGATCTTCACAATTGACATAGAAAAGACATTTGACAAAATACAGCATCCCTTCTTGAAAAGAATATTACAAAAGATAGGGAGTGAAGAAAAGTTTTTCAACACGATAAAGGCCATATAAGAAAAGCTAACATTGTACTCAATGGTGAAAGACTGAACGCTTTCCCATTGAGATCAGGAACAAGACAAGGATGCCCACAATCACCACTGTTGTTCAATATAGTGCTAGTGGTTCTAGCTAGAGCAATCAGGAAAGAAAAAGGAATAAAAGGCACCCAAATGGAAAGGAAGAAGTAAAACTTTCGCTATTTGCAGATGATACGATCCTATAACTAGAAAGTCCTGAAAAATCTACAACAAAGCTACTAGAGCTAATAAATGATTTCAGAAGGGTGTCAGGATACAAGATCAATACTCAAAAATCAGAGGTATTTCTATATAATCATAATGCACAATCTGAGGAGGAAGTCGGGAAAAAAATTCCATTTACAATAGCAACTAAAAGAATCAAATATTTAGTAATAAACTTAACCAAAGATGTAAAACACTTGTATTCAGAAAACTACAATGCATTGCTAAATGAAATTTAAAAAGACCTAAATAATTGAAAGAACATTCCATGCTCATGGACTGGGAGACTAAATATCATTACGATATCAATTCTACCAAATTGATATACAAAGTCAATGCAATTTCAATAAAAATTTCACCAGCATTTTTTGAGCAAATGGAAAACAGAATTATCAAATTTATCTGGAAGGGTAAGAATCCCAAAATAGCCAGAAACATCTTAAAAAGGAAAAGTGAAGTTAGAAGACTCTTATTTCCTGACTTTAAATCATATTACCTAACCACAGTGGTAAAAACAGCATGGTATTGGCATAAAGATAGACACATAGACAATGGAACCGAATTGATGATTCAGAAACAGACCTTCACATCTATGGCCTAGTGATTTTTCAAAAGCCTATCAAACACATCTTGCCGGGGCAGAGAAGCTTATTCAACAAATGGTACTAGTGAACTGGATATCCATAGCCAAAAACCCCTATTTCACACCTTATTCAGAAATTAACTCAAAATCGATCAAAGACCTGAATATAAAAGCAAGAACCATAAAGCTCCTAGAAGAAAATGTAGGAAAACATTTTCAAGACCTGGTGGTAGGTGGTACATTCTTAAACCTTACAATGAAAGCATGAGCAATGAAAGAAAATATGAATAAATGGGACCACCTCAAACTTAAACACTTTTGTGATTCAATTGACTTTGTCAAGAAGTTGAAAAGACAGCCCACTCAATGGGAGAAAATATTTGGAAATCACATATCCAATAAGGATTTAATTTCCATTCTATAGAAAGAGATCATACAAATCAACAATAAAAGAGCAAGCAGTCCAATTTAAAAATGGGCAAAAGATTTAAATAGACATTTTTCTAAAGAGGAAATACAAATAACCAGAAAGTACATGAAATAATGTTCCATATCACGCTATTGGGGAAATGCAGATCAAAACAATAATGAGATATCTTCTCACACTGTGTAAAATGGCCATTATTAAAGAAAAACAAAAAACAAGTGCTTGAAAGGATGTGGAGAAATAAGAACACGCCTTCACTGTTGGTGGGACTGTAAAATGGTGCAGCCTCTGTGGAAGATAGTTTGGTGATTCCTCAGGAAGCTAAATATAGAACTGCCATATGATCCAGCAATTCCCCTACTAAGAATATGTCCAGAAGACCTAAAAATTGTGACACAAACAGACATCTTCACACCAATATTCATAGAGGCATTATTCACAATTGCCAAAAGATGAAAACAACTCAAGTGCCTATCAACCAGTGAATAGATAAACAAAATGTGGTATATACATACAATGGAATACTATGCTGCAGTACGAAGAAATGAAATTGGGACACATATAATAACATGTATGAATCTTGAAGACTTTATGCTAAGTGAAGAAGCCATACACAAAAGGACACATATTGTGTGGTCTCATTAATATGAAATATGAAGAATAAGCACATGGAGTTAAAATCTAGAGTATAGATTATTAGAAGATAGGAGGAGAGTTGAGAAGAACTACTGATTCTTAATGTATTTAAAAATTTTAATGAACTTGACCGTAAAAGTGTGGAAATGGATAGAGTTGATGGTAACACATTATAGTGAGTAGCAGCTGATTTACAAATGGGAATGTGGCTGAAAAGAGTTGTCTAGGGATGTAAATGTCAATTGAAAGAAATGTAGAGAATAATCTAGGGACTGAATAACACAGTGAACCCAGAGCTGGATGAGAATTTTGGTTGATGGTACAGATGCAAGAGGGTCCCTCTGTGAGCTAGAGCAGATGTACATCACTATTGCAGGGTGGTGGGAATGTGGAGAAGCATGGGAAAAATACAGTTGGTGTGACCTTTGTACTGTAATGTTCTTGCATCAACGCCAAAGATGTACTGCGTTGATAATGGGGGGAGGTATGGAAAAAGTTTGCCAAATGCAAGCTATGGACCATGGTTGGTGGTAATAGTCTGATGGTATTATCTCATAATCTGTAACAAATATTCCACCATGGTGTGGTGTGTTGGTGAAGGGGTGTAGTATGGGAATTCTACACATGCGCATGATTGTTTTGTAAGTTCATAACTTCTGTAATAAAAATATATTTTAAAAAATAATAGGGAGGGTTGGGGGAAAAAATACACCAAATGTAAGATATGGACTACTGTTAATAATATTTTGATGAGGCTTTTGCATGGTTTGTAACAAATGTGTCACAACAATGCAATGTGTTGGTCGAGGGGTGATATATGGGACCCCTGTATGATGTTATGCATTTTATTTTGTAAGTTCACAACTTGTACTATACAGTTATTGTTTATGTATGTTCATGTACGAATATTTCAATGAAAAATTTTAAAAAATATTTTAAAGAAAATATTTAATATATTTTTTTGCATACTACCCCTCATTGTTTTTTTCTGAAATTGTACATTATATGAAGAATTTCAATCAAAAATCAGGCTTACATTTCATTTATGAGTGGTTTTAAGCCCTCTAACCCAGCACTGGGAAGTGTTTTTTTTTTTTTTTAAATTACACTTTTTTGCATTAAAAAAATTAAGGAATACTATATTGAACAAGAAATGGTAGAATTCATTTAAAATGCTGTGATATGTCAAACATAAATATTAAGATGAAAACTAAACAGCCACTAAAATAATTAAATTATCTTGAAAGCAAAAAAAAAAAAAAAAAAATTATATGCTTTGTTGATAGTGCTACAACTTATCTGTTGTGGTGTTATCTTGTCTTATCTATTAACATTAAAAATGGTTCCTGTAATAAAAGGCAAACTAATTTTAAGTGCATACATTATAGGATAATGTGGCAGGTGTATCAGCAGGGGGATAAACATGTGCAGGTGGAAGTGGGTGGGAAGGGGCAGAGATCATCCTATGGAAGCTAGAGCGATTATTCCAAGGAAGCCTTGGCAATATGGAGCATGGGAGAACTTGAATGGGATGTGCTGGAGCAGAGCTACCGGATTAGTAAAAGATTCAACAACTGGATGTGTTTGAAATACTCAGGGAGTGTGGTAACCGTGTACATAGTGGCAGTCCAGGCAGAAGGGCAGCTGGAGTGGGAACTCCAGAGGGCCAGTGGAATTGCCTCCCTAAACTAAGGCATGGCCAAGGACCAGGCACTGCCCTGCCTGCTTCAGGTGTGTGCACTCCCCTCTCATTCCCTGAGAAACCCTGGAGATAGGAAGCAGGGAACATTTGTAGGGTGGGCCATTAGGCAAGTAAAAGTTTCCAACCTAGTAGGCAAAACCACTAATTTAAATGTGAATCAAATAAGTTCCTGAGTTCTCGGAAGCAATCTAAAGAAATCGATATTCTAAGGCTCTTCCCAAACTTCCACGGGGCCCAAGGCAACAGGGGCCAAGAGTCAGCCTGAAGAAGCGTCCCACGGATTGGCAGCTGAAAGCACTTTTGCATCAGCTGAGACTTGTAAATAAAGATGCTTCGGATCAATCTCTTAAGCCAGTTGCTTAATGAAGCCACAACATTTTCATTTAAAATGACCTAAAGAACATTAATAAATAAGTGATAATTCTAAGAGTGAAATGCAGTAGTTTTCTTTTTGTTTGTTTGTTTATAGAAGCAATTTAAATTACGTTAGAGGGAAGTGACTGTGGCTCAATAAGTAGGGCTCCTGTTTACCATATGGGAAGCCCGGGTTCAGTTCCCGGGGCCTCCTGGTAAAGGCAAGCCTGCCCGCACGGCGTGGTTAGCTGACCCAGCGAGCACAAGCAGCAAGGGGGGGATAAATGAATAAATAAATAAAATCTTAAAAATAAATAAATAAATAAAAATAAATTACATTAGAGAGAAGAAATGAAACCTTATTTGTCTTGCAGGCAAAATTCGAATTAATGATGTAGTCAAAATTTGTACAATGAAAGTCATCATTTGCTATTAGTACTTTCCAAGAATTTCTAATAAATGTGATTAGTGATCATATTCTGAGAGGATAATGTTATGCAGTATTTCTTCAATATAAGAATTGCTTTCCTTGAGTCTCCGTTGCCTCCTTTCCCCAAGAGGTTGGACGCTTCTTTGAAGAGTGCTTACAATGATCAAGTAACTCCATATATTATTCTGATTAATTCTAACATATTTCTAATGGACTTTATAATTCTGAAAATAAGTTAACAGATTCTACTTTGATCTTCATGACTCTATAAGGAAGATGGAACTAATTATCACCTTTATAAAGACAAAAAAAAATAAGATTTAGAGAAGTTAGATGATTTGCTTAAGGAAGATGCTGGGACAAAAATCTAGGTCCCTCATTACTACCTGGTGTTCTTTCTCCTAAACCCAAATACTTTTCAGGTGTCATTTGAAAGAATAGATATTTGAATACTTATAAATGCTTGATTTACCTCCCAGTAATTGAACATCAAGGACAGTTTCCAACTTGTGTAAAGCAAGCTGTACAATTTAGACCCAATGCATTTGAATTTTCATCTTTTTATTTAATTTGTTCAATTTCTTTTATTCAAGATTATTTACAAATCACATTTCAGATTATACAATTCTTGGCATAGAATCCAACTGCAATACTTGCATATTACTCAATATATGGATGGATAAATGAAATGATCATTATTCTTACTTCTGGCGTTGATGAGAAAAAAGAATCATGCTAAAATATATTCAGGGGGAGGATGTAGCTCAAATGATTGGGCGTCCGTCTCCCATATGGAGGGACCCGGGTTTGATCCCTGGGACCTCCCAGTAAAAATTGAAAAAAGAAAAATATAGATGGGGCGTGGGCCACCAGGCTCTGAGCATGGATGCGCCGTCAGGCCCTGCCAAACCACGCGGCAAGATGATGACATGACAAGAGAGTGACACAAGGGAGAGCCAAGACAAGATGCGCTGAAAAACCAGGAACTAAGGTGGCGCAGGCAGTAGGACGCCTCTCTCCCACATTGGAGTTTCCGAGGATCGAATCCCAGTGAAGACAGGAGGAGAACGATGAGAAGAGAGGGCAGGAAACAGACACAGAGAATTGCCCAGTGAATGGACACAAAAACAGCAAAAACGGGGGTGGGGGGGCTGGTAAAAATGGATAAAAGTAAAAAAGTAAATCTTAAAAAAATAATATATATATATATATTCAGACCCGAGTTGTGAACTATTGTCCAGTTTCATTCCACAAACTCTCCCATAGTGAGAATTATTTGCTTGACTCAGAAAGGTCAGCATTCAACTGATGTCTCAGAAGTGCAGAGTTTTAGTGCAATGAAATGACTGGATTACCTAAGCCCTGTCCCAAAGCACTGCCATCTTTTGATGGGTTTCTAAGGAATCTAAATAGGTAATGAACATTAGAATTGAAATCAAAGGAGGACCATCTAATGATTAACTGGATTGGTGAAATGCCCCAATGCAGCAATTTTTGGAAAACTGGGCCTGAACATGTGGCTTAGTGTCATAGTCTGTATGTGGCTTCTCTCTTCATTTCAACTCTGCAATTCAACATCAGTATAAGACACTTGAAATTCAAATTACATGAGCTTTCTCCTATTTTTAAATCCCAACAAAGAAACTAAAATATAAAATGAAATCTCCTCAGATAGAATCCCTTAAAAATTTAATTCCGAAATCTTCTGTTCTTAATTTTCTTATTCTGCTCAGACCAGCCAAAGGAAGCTGACACAGATTGTCAGGGGGAATCTGATTTCCTTCTTCAGGAGCTGCAGCTTGGACCTCCTTCTGCCAGATCTGGTGTAGCTCTATGTTTACAGTCCTTCCCAAAGAGAAGCATGTGCCTTCCATTCTCCTCTACATTGATACCTGTGGCTCTGTGCAATAATTCTTAAGGGAAAAATTGGGCATTCAGCCATATGCACTTTGTTGCTGGGTCACTACTTTTAATTCTCAAGCTCTCAAGGGTCGTGTGGAGATATTTAGGACAACGTACAATGTGACATGTCACAACGTAAGAAACCCTGTGCCCTGATGTTGGTGCAGCAGATGCTAACAGCCCAGGCAGTTTGGGTCATCTGCCATCAGCTTGTGATCATATGAGATCTAACAGCTCAGATTCTTCAGCAGCATACCCCTCTGTTAGGAACTCAAAGCTCTGCCAAAATGACTGCTCTGCCAAAGTGGTTGCTATTTGCTAGTTTTATAGAGACTGGGACATCAACTTTTACCTTTTTAATAAAGGACGGATACTTGCACATTTAACTGTACCATTTAGGGCTTTAACATTTAAACTATTCTCGGTGGATATATCAATAGCAAACTCAGCACCACCAGGTTGTATAATCTTAAAAGAAACACTCTTTTTACTAAAACCCTATTATCCTTGACTTTTCAATTCCTGCCCTATATACAAAAATATAATTACATTAAGAGAATCTGCATATGAATTTCAGGAGTACTTTAGTAATTCTAAAACTAGGAATCTGTGTAGCTTTCTTAAGTTGTCCACAATGAATGTACCACACTAATGAAAGAAGTTGTTTATGTGAGGAGAACTGGGAGGTGTGAGGAGTGGGTCATATGGAAGTCCCTTACATTTTTTTAATATAACATTGTATGTAATCTAAGTATCTTTTAGAAAAAAATAAAACATACATTTTTTAAAAAGTGGTATCCATTATCATCACATAGTCCTTTATCACCCGCAGATTAGATTAATATAACTTCAAGTAACTCACTTTGCCAAACATTCAAAAAGTAAATTATAAAAAAGAATGAGGTCCCCAAAGCATATCACAGCACCAGGTTTAGACTTATGGATTTAGAAAACACAAGGAAATTCTTATACTTCTCTACAGCAATAATCTAAGTACTAATACTCTCATTTGAGTGCATCTTCTCTGGGAACTACCTTGCTTCTCTCAATGATATTATCCGAGGAAAGCATGTAGAAAGAAAATAGGAGAGAAAATAGAGAATGTGGATTTCACTATAGTAGCATGCAGCAAGTATTAACAAATTGTTCAGAGCTTCTTGAGTTGTTAATTTAGACTCAACTGGAGTAATTTGCCAAGAAACTACTAATTATGACATTATGCTTCCAAATAACTTAGGAAAGAAGTCTAGAATTTTTTTTTTCTTTTTAAGTAAGTGACATTTGAAACATACCTATTTTCTTAATGCAAAATTTAGAAATATTCATTGGCGAGTCCTCCCTATCTAAAAAGCCTTTGATGAGACTTCTTTTTCTCGTTACATACTGGGCTGCCCTTTCTTCAGATTTGGATTTCCCAAGCCTAGATAAACTTGAGTAACTTCAACAAGGACAGAAATGCACCTTTCTACATTATTCCTTGTTGTGTTCATATATGACCTGGTGTATCATATTTTACTCTACTTTTCTGATTTGTTCTGTTGAAACATGAAAACAGATTTGATATTTTCTCTATCAACATGACTTCTTCCTTTGTCTTTTTCATTATTTTTAGGCCCATGAATTTGTTTTCCTAATGTACACATATAGATTTTCTTTTTCTACAACAGTGGATCCCAAACTCTAGAGTGCTTTAGAATCACTTGGAGGACTTGATAAAACATGGTCTGTAGAGTCCCACTCACAGTTTCTGATTTTGCAGGTCTGGTTTGGCATCTAGGAATTTTTGTTTCTAACAATTTCCAAGGTGAAACTCCTGCTCTTGGTCCAGGGACCACACTTGGAGAACTTCTGCTGCTGAAGTAAAAGCATTTAAAAAAGCACACGTGAGAGTCAGGCAATCCTCTGATATTATAGGTCAATCCATTGACAGTTTAATAGAAATTGTACTAGGTGCTTCTTTATATCTTACTGCTAAACCTTATACTCAAATAATTATTTTTATATATTTTGAAGAAATTCTTGCCTTCATTCCCCTTTCTAGAGTTTTACAATTCCCACACTCAGAAATTTGACCTTATGACTCTTCTAAATTCTTCTTCACCTAACATTCTTAAATCTAAATCATTGGCAAAATTTACTATTATTATGGATATAGAACTTTTATAGGTCAACCATCTACATGTATAAGGAAGGGTGTCCAATAAATACTCTACAAACCCATCAGAAATGCAAGAGAAATATACCTCCACATATAAATTCATAAGGCACTCACTCAATCTCTAAGCACCTACTTTGAATGAATGTATTTTTCTTTTTTGCTATATGTTCTGATTTCCATTCTCCTGATTTTGTCTCAGTCATACGACTGATATCCTGGGTTGTTGACTTGAAAAATGTTCCCTCATTTTGCATTTCTATAAACCTGGTCTCTATCTCAGCAGGATGAACCAAAATTCTGTTTGTTTTTTTTAATTAACCAATCCTGTAGGTTGACATTGATTTGTTCTGGATTTTTTTTGCATCTTATTCTGCCCTGTTGTATTACAGAGAAGGTGATCAGACAGATATAGATCTGTGATAGAAGTAAAGTACTATAGAGTAACAGTGAGAAATAGTTGCATTAATTCAACACTCAGTAAAATAAAATCAGTGAGGGATTGCGCACTTGGAAAAAAATGGAAGGACCAAAAACATTGTTCTGATAAATTTGAGGAGTAAGAGTATTGGAAAGACAGGATGTTTTGTATAAAGATTGTGAAAATTGAATTTAATGGTTCAGACATAGACCATATTCAGGTAATGACAAAATTTGGGAGTATCCACGAGAATAAATAAGGTAAGCTAATGCATATGGAATGGATCAAGAGTTATTCATATGAACCCTGATGTTACCAAAGATGATACTATGACTTAGGATAGAGAGAAAGATTTATTTATGCCTATTCATTCTTCAAGAGCTTCACTCTGCTTCTCAACTCTCCAACTTCTTTAAAACTGCTTTTTCCATGCACAAATTCATTCCAAGTTGTCAATTCCAATAGATGCATTTGGACTTCATCTTACTATCATTTCAAGCACCATTAACACATTTGATTTTGTTGTCTTTCTTGAAACAATTTTTTCTTTATTTTTAAAATAACACCCTAACCTACAATTCTCTTCTTTTTCTCTAGCTGCTTTGTCATTCTTGTACCTGTCCTCAAAATGTGAAAATATCTCAGAGATTGTCCTCTCTCCTTCTTGCAATGTTTTCTCACTTTATCAGCAAGTACCCATAGTTTTAAATACAAATGAAAAACCTACATATCTCAAATTTATATCTCATTTTCATATTTCTCTTAGCTCTCCAGACTTCCTTTACAAACTCCTAGTTTGACTTTTGCACTTGTATGTCTCAAGGATATCTTTATTAACACAATTAATGCTAAACTTTTGGTTTTCTGCCCCAATGTCTTTTCCCCATCCCGTAAATGGTACCATCTTTTATAGAGCTGTGCAAGCCGGAAGCCAGAGAGTCATTATCGACCCCACCTTTTTTTCACTCACCACGCTCTCATCAATTCATCATAATCCTGCCTTTTATACCCCAGGAAAAAGAGCTATTTTGAGAGCATGGAAGATGCTGAGTTTCTTTCGATATGTTAAAGGTCATGTTTCCATGGAGTATTTGGTTGGAGATGTCTATAAGATAGTTTGTACTTTCAGCCTGGGATAAATAGAAAGTTGCATACTTTCCTAGCTGTCAGGCATAAAACATTTAATAAATATTCTGAGTTTCTTATATTAACGTTTCCAGCTAGTATTCACTTTTGTCTAGAGTACACATTTTATCATATTATATTAACATGTTTTCCAATTAACTGTCTATATAATTCAATAAATATTTCATATGGTGCTTTTTTGTAAAATGAGAGGAAACATTAAAATCTTTCCTCATTTCTCATGCTTTGCTGTAAGAGTTGTACTGTTTCCCTGAGATTCTTTGCTTTATTAAATGTCATAAGTATTACTTTATATATTTTATTCAAGTTCACCTTAAAATATTCAGATTTTATTATTGATATTCTTCCTCAAAACAATTAAGCCCTGGAAAAGGAATTCATAATAAAGAAGTGTGAAGTGTACAAAAGTTATAATTTTAAGTGGATGGCTATTATGGTTGCCCAATGCTTTGCACTGGGTTAGGTATTTTACATAGGGTTTAAATAGTGTTTTTACATTTATTTCTTACAATCATTCTTTGAGATGGGGATTTGCTCAATTTCTAATTGAAAACATTCATAACTAAATAATTTAAATTACTTACTAGAGGTCAGACTGACCCTTTTGGTTTCTTTTAAAGGTAAACCCTGCTGAGGAACAGAAATCCAATTCGAGTTTTCTGACTGCAGAAATTGTGTTCATTCCTCTGACAGTATCTGACACATTGTTAAAGTCATCTATCGTTACAGGATATAAAACATGAAGTATGATTCCCACAGTCTTCTAAAATAAGAAATTACCCGGGCAAAATTTTCAGAGTTGAATCATACTCTGTGGAACAGATGGAACTCATTTTCCCATTTATTTGTAAAACTATAGCCAATATATATCTATATATTTTCCCTGATTCCCTATATATTTTTGTAGGTACATTACTTGTTATTTTATTAGAGAAGTGGTGGGTTTACAAAAACCCACGCATAAAATATACTATTCCCATATACCACCCTATTATTAACACCTTGCATTAGTGTGGTAGATTTGCTACATTTCATGAGAGAATATTTTTATAATTGTGTATAGTCCATAGTTTACAAAAGAGTTCGCTGTGTTATACAGTTCTATGGGTTTTTAAAATATATTTTTATTCTAGTAACATATATACAGCCTAAAATTTCTCCTTCTAACCACATTCACTTATATAATTCAGTGCTGTCAACTACATTAATAATGTTTGCTACTTTTCTATCACCCCAAATAGAAACTCTGTGCAATTTAAGCATTAACTCCCTACTCCCTACTCCCACCCAACACAGTCCCTGGTAACCTATATTCTAGATACTGACTCCATGAGTTTGCTTCTTCTAATTATTTTGTTTATGAGTAAGATCATACAATAGTTGCCCTTTCATTTCTGTCCATTAGTTTTACTGAACTAATTTTGAGGATTTTGATAAGATTAGGTTAGATCAGTAGGCGATGCCTACATGCTTAAGAGGTAAAAGCTTAAGTACGTTTTAAGCAATATACTAATTAGACAAATTTATGAACAAAAGATGACTAAAAACCCAAGGACACTAAACATTTCCACTTGGTAAGTGTTTTAGTTTCTTTGGCTGCTTAAGTAAATACCATGAAATGGTCCAGCTTAACAATGGGAATTGATTTGTTCACGGCTAGGAACAAATTTATTTGTTCATGGTTGGTAACAAATTTTATTTGTTCACGGTTGGGAAATTCTCAATAATGGGAATTTATTTGTTCACAGTTTTGAGGCCAGGAAAATGTCCATATCAAGGTATCATGAAAGTGATGCTTTCTTCCCAAAGACTGGCATTCTGGGGCTGGCTGATGGTGATCCTGGCTCTTCTGTCACGTGGCAAGGCACATGGCAACATCTCCTGGTCTTTTCCTTCCCTTCTGGATTCCATTTCTGCTTCTTGCTTCCTTGTCTCTCTCTCTAATTCTCTGTCTTGATTCTGTCTACAAAGGACTCTGGTAATAGGATTAAGACCAGTCTTAGGTGCGGTAGGACACACCTTAACTGAAGTAACCTCAACAAAAGCTTTGGCTTACAAAAGTTCACACCCATAGTAATGGTTTCACTTTAAGAACATGTTATTCTGGGGCACATACAGTTCCAAACCACCACAGTCAGTATCCATCAGCTTCCATTAAAAAAAAAAGTTCTAAAGAAATGGCTAGAACATTAGAGATATTGGAATAATGATTTTTTATTTGTTTTTTTTCGAAGAAAATAGCAGAGTATTTCCTTTGTTGGTAGTAGAAGGGAACAGAAGAAATAAGTTTTCAGATATATAAAACTCAGTTAAACTTGGAAGATCCAATAAATCTGACTTTATAAAGATTGTATGGTACTAAATATTTATAAATGTAACCCTTCTAAGCCCTTTTATATCTCCCTAGGAGATTCAGTGTAACATTCTTTGTCAGTATCTATCAAGGCTACTCTTTTGACCATTTCGTCTGTTTGTGTCAGTTTTAGGAGCAACTTTATGTAAGACTATACATGTTGTTGTATTCACTAGGATATTTGAAAATATCCAATAATAGCTAGCCTTCAAATTATTTTGTATAAACTCAGTTGAAAGTACAAATTTACTTAAATACTTTGAGGAAATACTGAATCAAAGAATCATTGGATCTCTTATGAAAAGAGGCTTTTAAATTTCATATAGTTTCTTACCATATCTTCACTTCTTGGAGGTCATTTAGTCAGGCCTCGCATACTTCCAGGCCTGTAGAACTCTCAATACCATGCAAAGCAAGTCATTCTGGTGTTAGAAAGTTCTAATTGTAAGACAGTTTTTCCATGGCTTGTATTAAAATTTATCACTTAATTTCCAACCATAAGTTTCTCTCCTTTGGAGCAACACAATGATCCTATTTCATATGACATTCCATCAAATATTAAAGACAAGCATAATTTTTACTTTTCATACCTCATTTCATGATAAGATATTTTTAATACAAGGATGTGAAATGTAAAAGTGTTAAAATTACAAGTTGATGTCTTTAATACTTGCCTGATGTTTTATGGTGTTCTAAGTACATTACATAGTGTTTTACACATCTCTCTTTGTTTTGCAAAAAAATTTACTGACTGATGCAGAATACCATTATCTCCTCGACTTTTTCTTTCTATATATTTCAGTTATTATAGTCTGAGATGCAATGAACTGGTAATATTTTTCCATATGTAATATTGTTGATTTTTATTGATCCCAATCAAAAGAAAAAAATCTTTAGGTCAAAATGTTCAATCAAGTTATCTCATTTTGTATTTGTGCATTATTTAATTGTAAATGTAGTATTTTACTTTTGTCTATGTAATTTATTCTTATCCATTGTGTCCCATTGTTCCAAACTGTCACAATATTAATAGTGACTGTCATTTAACGTATTAACTATCCTTCCTGATTTTGTGTTTACTGAAAATTGGATAAATGTTCCTTCCATGTCTTAAACATAATTATTCACAAAAGTGAAGGAACAAATCTTAAAGAACTCTCCACGACAACTTTAGGAATTATCCTAATTCCAATTCTAGTCTATGGGGGAAGTTATTCAAACCCATGTAAATCGGCCTAACTATATTACCATTGAGCCTAAATGGGAAAAAAAATGTAGACCTATCTGTATAGAACTATATAAAAAAGTAAATAAATTCTTTTTTTCCTTTTTAAAATTTTAAACAAATCAGTTTTATTGACACATATTAATAAAGCATGAATCCATCCAAAGTGTACAATCAGTGGTATTTGGTATTATCACATAGTTGTGCATTCATCACTTCAATCATTATTAGAGAATTTTCATGATTCCAATAATAATAAGCAAAAAAAACAGGCGAATGAACAAACAAACAAACAAAAAACCTCATCACCACTCAATCTTTCTATGCTTCCCCTGCCACACATAGCTGCTATTCAGTTTCTATCTCTCTAGTTTATTTGTATTTATATATTTTAAAAATGGTCTTATATATGCAATATCACCCATATTCATATTTCACATGAGGTTTCATTATGTTATACAGTCCCATGTTACATTTTTTAGCTTTCCTTCTAGTAATTTACATGTCCTTAGGCCTTCCCTTTCAACTACTGTCATGCCCATATAATAGCTCTGCTAGTTACAAACACTATGAAGTGCTTTCACCATTTCTATTCATTTCCAAAGATTTACAAACAACCTTTTTACCAATTCTGCACAGATAGACCCTCAGCTTTCAGTTCTCTACTCTCATTCTATTTTCTGGTAACCTATATTCTAATTATTAACTCCAAATATATTACACAATATATTTAGTTCATAAAAGTGCAATCTATAGTATTTGTCTTTTTGTGTCTGGCTTGCTTCACTCAACATAATATCCTCCAGGTTCATCCATGTTTTCATATGCTTTACAACTTCATTTCTTCTTACAGCTGAGTAATATTCCATCTTATCTATATTCCACAATTTGTTTATCCATTCATCAGTTGATGGATACCTCGGTTGTTTCCAACTTTTGGTAATCATGAATAATGCTGCTTTGAACATCGGTGTGCAAATGTCTGTTCATGTCACTGCTCTCAGTTCTTTTGAGTATATACCTAGCAATGGTATTGCTGGGTCCCATGACAAGTCTATATTCAACTTCCTTAGGACCTGCCAAACAGTCCTCCACAGTGGCTGTACCATTCTACATTCCCACCAACAGTGAATAAGCGTTCCTGTCTCTCCACATCCTCTCCAACACTTGTAGGTTTCTGATTATTAGTGGGCAAATAATCCAATCCTTGGTGAATTCTACTTTACAATGATAGGAAGAGCCAATATTGAAGGATCAAAAGACGATGTTGCTATGAATGCTTGGCTACACTGTGGTAACTTTACTGACACCTCCTGCTTAAAACCCAAAAGGTCCAATGCATCATGAAGCCGCACTTTCATGGCCTATTTTCATACTGAAAATCAAGATCAAGTGAGATTTTGCCCTTCTGCTCCATGGAAGGTTTCTCTCCTCCCTGAGCTCCCTTAGGACATCTGCCCTATTGTCTGACAGGTGTAATGTCCAAACTCCCCTCCAGGAACTGTCCCCAGAGTGGGTTGCAACCAAGTCCCCGGCTGAGTAAATAAATTATTAGAGCTCTGTGATTTGAAGCAATTTAGCAAAAACAATGTAGCTTATGGAGGAGAAAAAACAAGAAGATTTTATGAATAAATACATAAATGAATAAATGGATGACGTGTTGAAACATTAAACACAATTAAATTTATTCTGAAATGGACCGAGAAACCTGTAAAAACATTACAAAAGTCATATGGATGACTAGTAATTGAGGTCGGTGGAGTTTTGTGATACCTGAGAGGAAAAGAATCTGGATGCTTGCCAAGCATTGTACTGATTGAGATTTTTTTTTAACTTTATTTTGTACATTTAATAATTGAAAATATAAACAATTAAAAACTAAAAAGTAGGAGAGGGGCCAAGATGGCGTTAGTGTAGGAGGGCACACACTGCAAGCTCCCAGAGCAAGGCGGATTGTGGACGGGGTCCTGCCCGGGGGTCTGTGCTGTGCACGCGTAGAGTGAGAAGCTTGGGACATCTATCTGCGTGGATCAACGGCATGGACGGAACGGTAGAGATTCGTGAGTTTTAAGGCTGCCGGTGGTGGTTGGCACAGACGGCTGAGCCCCGCGGTTAGGGAGAAAAAATACAATAAAATAAAATGGCCATTTGGAGCCGCGAGCAGGGCAAGAAAGATTTATTTTCTGGGGATCTGGCTGCCTGGCGCCCCTTGGACCTTGTGTGAACAGAACAACCGAGCTAATCGGCACCCGGTGAACTGGAGGGGGGATTCTGGTTGGGGGACGGAGCTGATTTCCCTAGTGACCCAGGGATAAGACCCGGGCCGCTGTGGAGCCAGGAAGAAGGGACACTTCCCAAAAGAGGGAGGGTTCTGTTGGAGGACAGGGAGGGGTATTTTTTATTTTTAGACATTGATCTGGCTGCCTGCACCGCCCTATAGCTTTGGGGAGCAGATAAGC
Source organism: Tolypeutes matacus (assembly GCA_026826555.1). Classification (NCBI taxonomy): domain Eukaryota; kingdom Metazoa; phylum Chordata; class Mammalia; order Cingulata; family Chlamyphoridae; genus Tolypeutes; species Tolypeutes matacus. Next base: position 9,542,415 of record JAKSZT010054462.1, on the reverse strand, counting down.
TGACCTGAAGCAGCATCAGGCTGAGAGCAGACGCAAATCTGCACTCAAACTGATTTACTTAGCAACCCGGTGATGTTCTAGCTCGGCTCCAGAAGGGGCGGAATCGGCCGTCTTTAACACTCCTCACTGACTAACATCAGAGCTACAGCTAACCTGGGGAGTCCGGAAAGTGGGACGTGCTTGATTAATTTCCACGGGCCCAGCTAGGGTCCCTTCCATAAGGGGGTTGGTCTAGAAGAGGAATTATTTTGGGTCCTGCATTTCTCTAAAAAAATAAAAATTAAAAAAAAAGTGAGAAGGTCACTTCAATAAATGAAAAATAAATTCTTTTTAATTTAGTTTAATAGCTAAAAGCTGCTTCAGGACCTACATATAGAACCCTGCGGGGAAATGGATTGATAAACACAAGTAGGCAGGAAGGATCCATGTGGACCCTAGGGGAATCATTGACCCCCCTTAGCTCTATTTGACTGCTTGCCTGTGTGGATCTTTGGTTTCTCTCTGTTTCTTTCTGGTCTCTTGCTTTTCTTTCCTCTTTCCTCCCCCCTTTCTTTTTTCTTCTCTCTCTCTATTTTTTTTAATTAGGTGCTGCCAGCTTGTCGCTTCTTTGCTGGGCTTCTTTTTCAGTAATTTCCAACTTGCTGTATATATTGATTCTGTATTACAAACTATCGCTTATTCTTCCTGCATCTTTCTGCCTCTGTTTTCTGTTGTGGTTCTTAGAGACAACATTTTTTCATAGGCCCACAACTTAAGGGTGTCAGTTTCTATTCCATCTATTTTGTTTTCTTCTTCTTCTTTTTTTTTTTTATTAGTATTAACTTTTTCCTTTCAGACCTTTCTTTACTATTTCTCTCCCTCCTCATAATTCTAGCCTTCTAAACACTATATATATATTCCTCCATTTGTTTTCCCAGTCCATTGTAGGAACTCCATTTTTTTTCCCTAGTACTCTACACTGCCCACACAAGTTAAATATTCATCTCATTAAGTCTCATTTTACCCCTCTTATAACTTTTATCAATATTACTATTATCCTTCTGCCTTCCTTACATCTTTTGATTCCTCTGACCCTAACCTTTTGCCTTCAAGGGAACATAGAAAGAAGTAAGGAAATAAAATAAGAAGAAAAACTGCCAAAGAGAAAACTTAACTCACAGGCAGAACCAACAGCTAAATAAAACTCTAGAGCATAGAGAAAAGCTAATCAACTGAACAAACCCATCAAGATAATATGATGACCAGAGGGCAACAAAAAAATACAAATGACTCTGAGAAACTGGAAAACATGGACCAGTCCAATGCACAAAATAAAAACCAGGAAGCAATGCAGAACATCGAACAACTAATCAAAGCTATCCAAACAAATATCATGGACCAACTTAAAGAACTGAAGGAAGAGAGTAAGTATATAAAGAAGACACTGGGAGAACATACTGAAGAAATAGCAAACATGCCTAAAAAGGTAATGGATATGATGGTGAACAATGGCACAAGCCAAGAAATGAAAAAGACGCTGGACTCACATAACAGCAGATTTGAACAGGCAGAGGAAAGAATTAGTGATATGGAAGACAACACAGCTTAAATCAAAGATATTGTAGAACAGATAGACAAAAAGATAGAAAAAATCCAGCATGGACTCAGGGAATTAACCGATAATACAAAATGCACAAACATATGCATTATGGGCATCCCAGAAGGAGAAGAGAAGGGAAAGGGAACAGAAGGAGTGTTGAAGGAAATAATGGCTGAAAACTTCCGAACTCTATTGAGAGAGATGGATGTGCAGATCCAGGAAGCACAGCACACCCCAAATAGTATAAATCCCAACAGGCCAACTCCAAGACATATACTTGTCAAAATGTCCAATGCTCAAGACAAAGAGAAAATACTAAAGGCAGCAAGAAAAAAGAAAACCATCACATACTAGGGAAGCACAATAAGATTAAGTGCTGATTTCTCAGGTGAAACCATGGAGGCAAGAAGACAGTGGTATGACATAGTCAAAACACTAAAAGAAAAACACTTCCAGCCACGAATTCTCTATCCAGCAAAATTGGCATTCAAAAATGATGGAGAGTTCAAAATATTCACAGATAAACAGAAATTAAGAGAGAATGTCAAGAAGAAACCAGCACTTCAAGAAATACTAAAGGAATCTCTACAAGTTGAAAGGAAAAAACAAGGGAGAGAGAGTTGGAGGAGAGTTTAAAAACAACTGAAAAGACAAAAAGAGAAACAAAGCAACATATGACATACATTAGCCAAAGAAAAAATGGCTGAAGTAAGAAATTCGTTATGAGTAATAAAACTGATTGTTAATGGATTAAATTCACCAATCAAAAGACACAGATTGGCAGAATAGATAAAAAAAATATGATCCATCAATATGCTGTCTACAAGATAACCACCTTCGACCCAGGGATTCAAGGAGGCTGAAAGTGAATGGCTGGAAAACCATTTTACAAGCTAACAATAGCCAAAAAAGGGCAGGAGTAGCTATTCTAATATCAGACAAAATAGACTTTAAATGCAAAACTATTGTAAGAAACAAAGATGGACACTACATATTAGTAAAAGGAGTAATCTCTCAAGAAGAGAGAACAATCATCAACATTTACGCACCTAATCGGGGTGCCTCAAAATACATGCGGCAAACTCTGGAAAAACTAAGAGGAGAAATAAATGCCTCTACAATTATTGCAGGGGACTTCAACACACCACTATCATCATTAGACAGAACATCTGGACAGAGAATCAATAAAGAAACTAAGGCACTCAACAATATATTAGAAGACCTGGACTTAATAGACATATACAGAACATTACACCCAAATACAGCGGGATTTACATTCTTCTCGAGTGCACATGGAACATACTCCAAAATAGACCACGTGCTAGGCCACAGAACAACACTCAATGAATTCAGAAAGATTGAGATTATACAAAGTAATTTCTCTGACCACAACGGAATGAAGTTGGAAATCACTAAGGGCCAGAGAAACAGGTTAGGCACAAGGATATGGAAGTTAAACAACACACTCTTAGACAAACAGTGGGTCAAAGAGGAAATCTCAAAAGAAATCAGTAACTACCTTGAAACTAATGAAAATGACACCATGACATATCAAAACCTATGGGATGCAGCAAAAGCAGTCCTGAGAGGGAAGTTCATAGCCATAAATTCATATATTAAAAAAGAAGAAAGAGCTAAAATTGAAGACCTAACTGCACACTTGGAGGAATTGGAAAAACAACAACAAAATAAACCTAAAGGAAGTAGAAAGAAGGACATAACAAAGATTAGAGCAGAACTAAATGAAATAGAGATTAGGAAAGCACTGGAAACAATAAACAAAACCAAAAGTTGGTTCTTCGAGAATATCAACAAAATTGACAAACCCTTAGCCAGACTAACAAAGAAAAAGAGAGAACAGACGCAAATACATAAAATAAGGAATGAGCAAGGTGATATCACTACTGACCCCACAGAAATAAAGAGTATCATAAGAGGATACTTTGAAAAATTATATGTCAACAAGAATGACAATTTAGAGGAAATGGACAAGTTTCTAGAAACTCACACAGCCGACATTGATGAAAGAAGAAATAGATGAACTCAACAGTCCAATTGCAAGTAAAGAGATAGACTCAGTCATCAAAAACCTCCCAACCAAGAAGAGTCCAGGACCAGATGGCTTCACAGCTGAATTCTACCAAACATTCCGGAAAGAGCTAACACCAATTCTACTCAAGCTCTTCCAAAAAATAGAAGTAGAAGGAATATTGACTAACTCATTCTATGATGCCGACATTACCCTAATACCAAAACCAAATAAAGATACCACAATAAAGGAAAATTACAGACCAATTTCTCTAATGAACCTAGACACTAAAATCCTCAACAAAATACTTGCTAATCGCATTCAACAACATATCAAAAGGATTATACTCCATGACCAAGTGGGTTTCACCCCGGGTATGCAAGGATGGTTCAATATAAGAAAATCGATCAATGTAATACACCACATAAACAGATTGAAAGAAAAAAATCACATGATCATCTCTACAGATGCAGAAAAAGCATTCGACAAAATACAGCACCCTTTCCTCATAAAAACACTACAAAAGGTAGGAATAGATGGAAACCTTCTGAAAATGATAAAGGGTATATATGAAAAACCCAAAGCTAACATCATTTTCAATGGTGAAATCCTAAAAGCCTTCCCTCTGAGATCGGAAACAAGACAAGGATGCCCACTATCACCACTCCTATTTAACATTGTCTTAGAAGTACTTGCACGAGCACTGAGACAAGAAAAGGACATAAAAGGCATCCAGATTGGAAAAGAAGAAGTAAAAGTTTCATTATTTGCAGATGACATGATCCTATACATAGAAAGCTCTGAGAAATCTACAACAAGGCTTCTAGAACTTATAAAGGAGTTCAGTAATGTTGCAGGCTATAAGATCAATGCTCAAAAATCAGTAGCATTTCTGTATACCAATAATGAGCAAACTGAGGAGGAAATCAGGAAAAAAAATACCATTTACAATAGTAAATAAAAGAATCAAATACCTAGGAATAAATTTAACTAAAGATGTAAAGGACTTATATACAGAAAACTACACAACACTGTTAAAGGAAATCAAAGAAGACTTAAATAAATGGAAAAATGTTCCCTGTTCATGGATAGGAAGACTAAACATCATCAAGATGTCTATCCTACCCAAACTAATCTACAGATTTAATGCAATCCCAATAAAAGTCAACACTGTATTTTTTAAGGAACTGGAAAAACTAACCACAAAATATATTTGGAGAGGCAAGAGTCCCTGAATTGCCAAAGACATATTGAAAAAGAAAAATGAAGTTGGAGGTATCACACTACCTGACTTTAAAACATACTACAAAGCTACAGTGATCAAAACTGCGTGGTATTGGCACAAGGATAGACCTACTGAACAATGGAACCGAATTGAAAGTTCTGATATAGATCCTCACATATACAGTCATCTATATTTGACAAGGCCACGAAGCCCACTCAGTTGGGAGAGAATGGCCTCTTTAACAAGTGGTGCTTGGAGAACTGGATATCCATATCCAAAAAAATGAGAGAAGAATACCATCTCACACTTTATACAAAAATCAAGTCAAGATGGATCAAACATCTAAATAAAAGAGCCAAAACCATAAATACCTTGGAAGATAAAGTAGGGAAGCATCTACAGGACCTTGTAATAGGAAATGGTTTCATGAACAGCCAAAGCACGAGCAACAAGAGAAAAAACAGATAAATGGGATCTCCTCAAAATATAAAATTTCTGCACCTCAATGGATGTTATTAAGAAAATAAAAAATGGTATGTATTGTGAAAATTTTGATTTTTACCCACAATAAAAAATAAAGAAAGAAGAAAGAAAGAAAGAAAGAAAGAAAGAAAGAAAGAAAGAAAGAAAGAAAGAAAGAAAGAAAGAAAGAAAGAAAGAAAGAAAGAAAGAAAATAAAAAGGCAGCCTACCCAATGGGAGAAAATATTTGGCAACCATAACTGATAGGAGCCTAATATCCTGCATATATAAAGAAATCCTACACCTTGAAAATAAAAGGACAAACAACCCATTTAAAAAATGGGCAAGTGACCTGAAAAGACCCTTCTCCAAGGAAGAAATACAAATGGCTAAAAAGCACATGAAAAAATGCTCAACATCGCTTGCTATCAGGGAAATGCAAATCAAAACTACAATGAGATACCATCTTACACCCATCAGAATGGCAGCTATTAAAAAAACAGGAGACACTAAATGTTGGAGAGGATGTGGAGGAATAGGAACCCTCATCCACTGCTGGTGGGACTGTGGTATGGCCCAGCCACTGTGGAGGACAGTTTGGCAGTTCCTCAGAAAACTAACATTAGATCTTCCATATGATCCAGCAATTCCACTGCTGGGTATATACCCAGAAGAACTGAAAGCAAAGACACAAACAGATATATACACACTAATGTTCATAGTGGCATTGTTCACCATTGCCAAAAGTTGGAATCAGCCCCGGTGCCCATCAACAGATGAATGGATAAGCAAAATGTGGTACATACATACAGTGGAATATTACTCAGCTGTAAGAAGGAACAAAGTGCTAACACATGGAATAACGTGGATGAATCTTGAAGACCTTATGTTGAGTGAAGCAAGCCAGGCACTGAAGGATGAACAGTATATGACCTCACTGATCTGATCTGAGGAAAGTGAGCAGTCTCTGAGAACCATTGTCTGAAAGATAGGTTAACAAAGGAGAGTAAGAGAAGAGCAGACTTTGAGCCATCACCCATATGGACATAATCTATGGTAAAGGGATAGAGTCCAGTGGTTGCATGTTGGGGGATGGGGCAGATGAGTGGTGGTGTTCCTGGGTTTGGTGGTGCAGCACTGGAGGGTGGGTGGATTAGGAAGGGCAGGTTCAAATTCCCAGGGCATGTAACTGTGAATCTTGACATTCCATGGGTTGGGAGAGGGTGGTATCATGGGCCCTGGGGGGCTGGGGGGAAGGGAACAGTCAAGATCTGATGGGGTGTTTGGTGGTCATGGGGAAGGTTTTTCATTACCTTACAGTAATGGACACAGGACATGGTAAATATCATCAAAATTATTAAACTGTATCATCTAAATTGCAAACTATACTGTAAATCATTGACAATGTTTAGTTGTTCTATTTTGCTATCTGTATAACAGTTATAACAATGCTAACATCCAAAAAAAAGGGGGGGGGTTAATATGGGGTGGGGAAGGGGGGGTGGTTTGGTATCTGGGAGTCTCCGGCACTCCGTGTGTGACTTTGCTGTGACCTAAAACTTCTTTGAAAATTAAATGAAAAAATGGGAGACAATGGGGATTGAGAGGGGGAAGGTGTCACGGCACACCAGATATCTGATAACACGGTTATAAAAGGAAGGAAAGAAAAGAAAAGAGAAAGGAAAAAAAAATGAATAAATATATATATTTAAAGGCATTTCCTTTGCTTTTTTGCCCATGTTTTTGAATGTCCCAATCCACTAATTATATTTCATTTTGTTTTTTGTTTGATTATTTGTTGTTTTTTTCTTCTCTTTCCCCCCCCCACCTGAGTTTCCTTATGTTTGTCTCTTGCAGGTAAGCTTATCATAGTTGTTTCTTTTTCCTAGTAAGTGTATTTGATTATTTTATGGACTATATGTTCATGGAGGATTTGGATCACAGAAGGGTTACAATGGGTACTGCAGGGGATTATTGGTGGGGGGTGTCTGGGAGGGGGGTTTCATGGGAATTAGTTCATCCAAATATACATGAAAGATATACAAAATCGTTCAAAAGATCAAAAGATGGGGCATGGTCACGATGGGTGGACAATCACACAATAAATGAGGGAATCTGAATTCCTAGCCTGGAGAGCTCTGCCACAGTCTCCAAGGGAGCAGCAATAGTCCTCTGAGTGCAGGGACGGTGTCTGTCAAAAGAGGATGACCCACTGATGTGTTCTTTTTATTGATGACTACCCTTGTGAGTCTTTGCTCTTGTAACTGAGACTTAGTCTGCAGTTGTGGGATGCCTAAGGGTTGCCACCTGAGAGCCTCCTTGTTGCTCAAATGTGGCCTCTCTCTAAGCCAAACTCAGCATATGATTGCATTACCTTTCCCCCAACATGGGACATAACTCCCGGGGATGAGCCTCCCTGGCAACGAGGGATTAATACCAAGTGCCAATTGGCAACACAACTGGAAAAAGACCTTGAATTAAAGGGGGAAATGGTAAAGACAAATGAGTTCAAGTGGCTAAGAGACTTCAAAGAGAGTCGGGAGGTCATCCTAGAGGTAACTCTTATGCACACCTCAGTAGGAGCTCATAGAACATCTAAGTGCCTATCACCACACATAGAGGGGCTCCTGAGAGCTCTGGAGACACCCAGGTCCTATATAAGGGGGGATAGCCCCAGAGACTGATGCCTTATCAGTGGGCTCTATTTTGGAATCTGTGCTCCTGAGAGTGACAGAATTGGACTCAAATAAGTCCTCCCTGCACATGGTTCATCAGTCCCTTCTATTCAAACCTATATGTGATGCTGAAGTTTTTAGGTATACTTCCAGAGACTTGTTTTTAAAAAGCATGATGATGAAAAAAGGTGGAGTCTATCATTTTATTTTTCTTCTAGTTATATGCATAGCTCTTTATTGAGCTATATTGATTTTCATGTACTTTCAGGCAGTTTGGCTTAGAGAGAAAAAATTGGAAAAAGACAAGAAGACATACAATACTGAGGGTAGGCAAGGATTTAGAGCAATCAGAACTCTCATACACTACTGAAGACATGTAAATTAGTAGAAGCACTTGGTGGAAATGTGTGGCCATATCAACCAAAGCTGAAGAAATGTGTACCCGGAAATTCCAACCCTAGAAGTATATTCAATAAGTATGCATACATAAATTTACCTAAAATACATGCTTATACATGCCGTAGCCAGAGGAGCAAAAAACTGGAATCTATCTAAATTTCCATTAGTGGTCGAATAGACAATTAGATTGTGGCATATTCACCAAATGGAATGCCATACAATGATGAGCATGAAAAATTTACAACTCCTTGCTGCAGTATGGATGCAACCCCTTAGATGAAACATTGTGCGGTAGGAAACAGACACAAAAGAAAGTATGCTGTACAATTCTATTTATAAAGTATACAAAGAGGTAAAACTGATCTAAGCTCTTAGAAACTAGGATCACGGTTAACCTTAGGAGATAAGGGCTGAAAGAGACCATGAGGAGGAACTTGTGAGTTCTGTTTATTAATTTGATTGCTGGTGACATTGTTGTGTTGAGTTGGTGGTCATTGGTTGATTAATACTCTTATGATATGTTCAAGTCCTAGGAAAGACAGGTTCAAACTATGAGTATATATGGTGACTATCGAAGACTCTCAGAAAGCAGGATCCAATCAAGGAATCTCTCTCTCCGTGGCATAGGGCCTTCACACTGGCTGCCTAGTACAATTTTCGTTGTCATGGATTACTGTCCATAACATTTTTCTTATTATTAATAGGGATTTTTTTAAAAATCACAGTTATCCTTTCCTTCCCCCCTTTTTGAGATACCAGTCAGTGAAAAAGGACCCCCATCCCCATCCAGATCTCATGAAGATCTAATGAAGAGGAATATAGTTTGCCCAAAGATTCTGGCCCTTGGGCTGGGTACATTGACTGGGTGGGATTTTAGAGATGAAGGAGAAGGATGTCCCCGTGTCGGAAAGCTGAAAGGGACGTTAGTAATCTGGTGGACTGAGGCGAGACGAGTTAGTTCTTTGCCATGCCCAAATCTTCTTCAGCCAGCCTACAGACTTAGACTATACTTATTAGCTCCCTTGTAGTCATATGTCCCTGTTTCCCTAAGACTACATGGAAATCAAGACCCCTTCCTCCACCTCACAGAACAGGCCCAGATTCAGTGTAAAGCTACATGAATGAAAAATAAACTTTTATGATCTTTAGCCACTGAAATTTGTGGATCTGTTAATAACAGTAGCTAAGAATACCCAACTAATCTTTTCTTTACTTCTAACTACCTAGTTAATTTTAAGCCTTGTAGCTATTCATCTTCATTCCCCGTATCTGTAGAAAATTTACATGTTATTGCCCTCTTGCTGAGTTTTTATAAAGGTCATGTTTGAGATAATACATGAAAAGGTCAAGCACAGATCAAACATTCCAAATTATAAAAATATTGATTTTTATTTTGAAAATCTAACCTGTTTAAGGTCCTTTTCCACTAATAATTTTGTACTTTATCCATGATGCATTCTATGACTATAGAAAAATCATATTGAGTGGTATTTTCTTCTGCCTTCCTTACTTACAGTGTTATTTGAATTGGGAATAACACTGTGCTTTGCCCTCGCCCCCCAAAATACTAAGTAGTCTCTCATCTTAAAATTGTTCAAAATTATCCTATAACGGGATTCATGGCATCTTTATTAAAGGAAAGATCTATACAGAAATAAATAATTACTCTGTTGACACTGCTAAGTAGTTTTCTCTTTTAATCCAATTTGCAATGAGTTTATTTAATTTCAGAATTTCTTCTATAATGATTTTATAATACAACCTACAATAAAAATGCAAATGAAAGCTTTTAATGGCTATTCTACTAGTTCTTTCACAAAAGATTATAATTCATCACAATTACTGGAGTGTGCCATCTGATTATAAAATATAAGCAGGAATTTAGGAGCTTAGGGATTAAATTCCTGAACCTTCTCATGTTCTAGTTTATAGTTTGCTTTAAGTTACTCTAAAGAATACTCAACAAAATTCTGGAGTGCATAGATTTTGACAATCATGGAACTAATATTCTCTTTAATCACTCAAAATATTATTTTACCCTATAAATTCTTCATAAAAATCAATATGATTAATCTTTCAATTTATTTCGAACTGTGGAGTATGCATATTTCAAAACAGACTCTTGAACTACATTTGTCCTATGAAACCAGCAGTATTTCATAGAAAATATGCAATGCAATTAGTGAATGTCTATTTTTGGCCATCATTTCTACCCACAGGAAAATATAGTGAATTCAATATGGCTCTTGAAAGCATTTAAAATGTTCTTTCTCTCTGAAAAAGAAAGTAGCTCATAAATTTGAATAATCTCTTTTTCCATTAACGTGGCATGACATTTATCTTTGTAGTTTTTTAAAAAATGAATCAGCTGGCAATATAGACCTCAATCAGGTTTGTAGCCATTTTATTGAAGAATGTCATTAGCCAGAATTTTAACAATAGTAATTGAGTCATCATAGCCAATGACAGGAACTTGCATTCTGTTCTCAAGGCAGAGCACATAAGAAGAGCCACATGGTAAAGTAAGTATTTTTACCCCAGTCACTTCTCCTAACATCAACTATGTGTCCTTCAAAACATCAAAATACTAACTGATGTGTCCTTTTGGCATTGTGGTAAAAGTTGTTGTTTTAGGTTACTTATGTAAAAATGAACACAAAATAGTAATGTTTTTCTATCTGGGAAGGAAAATATTTTCTGGTATTCAAAAATATTCTTTGTAGGGGTGAGATATTATTTGGGGCTTTGTGATTGTAGATAATTTTCCAACAAATGGAAGAATGCTTGATATATTTTAAGTGACTCACTACTCTTGTTCATTATGAGTATATAGTGTGCTTGTGAGAGGCACAAGAAGAAAAACTATGATTCAAAATCTTAAAGATTCATAATGCTTATAGGGAAAGCAAATATTCATGCATAAATTATTACAGAATAGACTGCAATAGAGGATGGTGTCACAACTCAGCACTACAATTTGCAATCATCTCTATGTTTCACTGAAATTTCTATTGACCATGGAGGCACCATAACACCCTATAGAAGCAACACAAAGCCTCTGAATGAAAACAGTGGAATCACCAAATATAATTTGCTTTTTCCACTCAGCTGCCAGCTCTCTGAAAGATGATCTATACTCAGAACATAGAGCTCGCCTAACATTTTGCAAGGCACTTTCATATTAGAGATGGAAATGGAGATGGAGATGGAGATGGAGATGGAGATGCAGGGAGAAGGAGAGGGAGAGGGAGAGAGAGAGAGAGAGGTGAGGATAGAGAGAAAGAGGAGAGAGATGGGGATAGAGATAAATAGAGAGACAGAGAGAGATTGAGAGAGAAGCCTACACATATGCATAGACACACACCTAAATACTCTACTATTCTGCAGATACTGAGTCTGAAGTTTTGACAATTATGTGCCTTCCATGGCCACACTAGTGGTCAACACTTTATTTTTTATTTTTATTTTTATTTTTCTAAAGATTTTTTATTTATTTATTCATTTATTGCCCCCCCCCCTTGCTGCTTGTGCTCGCTGGGTCAGCTAACCACGCCGTGTGGGCGGGCTTGCCTTCACCAGGAGGCCCCGGGAATCGAACCCGGGGCCTCCCATATGGTAAACGGGAGCCCTACTGATTGAGCCACAGCTGCTTCCCAACACTTTAAACTCTTATTTAAGACCAGGACTTCTAACTCAAAATCCCATTTCCAATCTTAAAACTGCTGCCCTGATCCCAAAGTTCTGGGACTGCAGAAAATGAGGGGAATTCCCCTCGTCCTATCATTTCACCCTCTCCTGTTTGCCCCCTCCCCCCTCCTCCTCCTTATCCTACCCCCTCAACCTTCCTGCGCACTATTCTACTCCCTCTCACTCCCTGGAATTCTTCACTTCTTCTCCTATTCTATTTCCATCCCATCCCACTTCCTTCCTCTTTCTGCCTCCTTTCCCTTTCTCCTTGTCCAATCCCTCCACTGTCCTCCCTCTCTCCTACTTATCTCTCTCCCTGTTCTACTTACTCTTCTTGCATTTATAATTCTTAAAAATTATATAACTTAAGTCAGTCAACATATCTTCATTCATTTCAATACAACATTTCAAAACACCATCAGGATAAATGACAGTCTAGGAAGCCTTCACACGGTGTAAACTGAGGAGGTGACATTTGTGCATTCTATACAATTAACCCACATATGAGTCTTTTATGCAAGCAATTTAATACTTGCTGCAATTCACACTAAGAACCCTTCTAGGTTTTGTCTTTCTTACATTCAAAGGCCCATTGACAGCATGCTGACTTAGCTATTATCCAGATTTGTGAAACAGGACTATATGTGCATGGTACAATTCTAGGGAATAGTAGACAACAGAGGCACGTCTATTAATTGCTTTGAAGGTTAATTTTCACCTTCCAATTATTGTTTTCCAGCATTCCCCTGAGTTTTGTAATCCTAGGCTCAGAACCAGAGGTTTACTTGGACAGTAAAAGCAAAGCCATTTTTACAGAAGTCACACCTTTGGCTCAATGATGTCCCAGGCACGATGGGCTTCAGACCCTCCTTGAAGTGTTGTAATTGTCTCCACTCCAACATGACCTCACCTTTTCTCAACCGACCAACTTCATAGCATTGACTTATGACATGAATCTACAGTGCAGCCCAAAACTGACCTTCACCTCCTTTCAAATCTTAAACAACCATATGCCACCTTTCAAATAATTGTTAAATCCTCTGGGCTCAGGATTGTTGAACTGTTGCTGCCATATTGCTATTATTTCTGCCTTTATATGCACTTCAAAGAAAATCCCTAATTTTAATCAGTGATCCAAGCAGCAATGCTTTATGTCAAGGGAAACAAACAACAGAAAGAAATGAAATCTGCCTCAAACACAAAAAAGGTTACTGTGCCGAACAAAAGCTTGTTGATTGACTAGACAAGAGATCAACACCTATGAGGGATGGCAACATTTGTGTATTTATCAGTATACTGTTATCTAATTTTTAATATGGGAGAAACGCTAGACTCCCACATTTCTTATACTATATTCTTATGGTGCTCAGCACCTTCTGGTGCCCAAAGCTGTCTAATCCACTGCGCGTTTATACATCAGATGGCGTAAATGAATGTTCTGTCCAGATCATGCTATCTAGTTCTTACATTACCAGCTCACATTCTTTCCACACTGGTGGAAATGAACTATTTCCTTTTATATGTTCCCTTGGGAAATAAAATCTTGTATATATTTAGAAGGGTAACAGTATCACTCCTAAAAAAGAAAGCAGAAAGAAAGAAAAGGATAAGAGATGCAGAAGGCCATTATATATTAATAAAAGGGGTGATCCTCCAGGAAGATAGAACAGTCATAAATATCTACGCACCTAACCAGGGTGCACCAAAATATGTGAGACAAACTCTGGCAAAACGGAAGGGAGAAATAGACATTTCTACAATAGTCGTCGAAGACTTCAACACCCCTCTCACATCATTAGATAGAACAACTAGACAGAAGATCAACAAGGAAACAGAGAACTTGAACAATATGATAAACAAGTTAGACCTAACAGACATATACAGAACACTGCATCCAAACTCGGCGGGTTATACATTCTTCTCAAGTACCCATGGATCTTTCTCCAGGATAGACCACATGTCAGGTCTCAATACAGCTCTCAATAAATATAAAAAGATAGAAATTATACAAAGCACCTTCTCAGATCATAATGGAATGAAACTAGAAATCAATAACAGACCGGAAAAAAGTAAATTTGCAAATGTGTGGAGACTGAACAACACACTCCTAAACAGCTGGTGGGTCAAAGAAGAAATTGCAAGTGAAATCAGTAAATTTATTGAGACAAATGAAAATGAGAACACAACGTATCAAAACTTATGGGATACAGCGAAGGCAGTCTTGAGAGGGAAATTTATAGCCCTAAATGCCTATATTAAAAAACAAGAAAGAGCTAAACTCAAAGATTTAACTGAACAACTAGAGAAACTAGAAAAAGAACAGCAAACCAATCCCAAAGCAAAAAGAAGGAAAGAAATAATAAAGATTAGAGCAGAAATAAATGAAAACGAGAACAGAAAAACAATAGAGAAAATCAACAAAACCAAAATCTGGTTCTTTGAGAAGATCAATAAAATTGACAAACCCCTCGCTAGACTAACAAAGAAAAAAAGAGAGAAGATGCAAATAAATACAATCAGAAATGAAAGGGGGGAAATTACAAATGACCTCACAGAAATAAAAAGAATCATAAGAGGATATTATGAGAAACTATATGCCAACAAACTAGACAACCTGGATGAAATGGACAAATTTCTAGAAACTCATAACAAATCTACACTGACACAACAAGAAATACAAGAACTTAACAAACCAATCACAATTAATGAGATTGAATTCATCATCAAAAATCTCCCAGCAAAGAAAAGTCCAGGACCAGATGGCTCCACAGGTGAGTTCTACCAAGCATTTTTAAAAGAATTAGCACCAATCCTGTTTAAACTCTTCCAAAAAATTGAAGAGGACAGAAAATTACCCAACACATTTTATGAAGCCAACATCATTCTAATACCAAAGCCAGATAAAGATCCCATAAGAAAAGAAAATTACAGACCAATCTCTCTAATAAACATAGATGCAAAAATTCTCAACAAAATACTTGCAAATTGAATCCAACAGTATATCAAAAGATTTATACATCATGACCAAGTGGGATTTATTCCTGGTATTCAAGGCTGGTTCAACATAAGAAAATCAATCAATGTAATACACCACATTGACAAATTGAAGGAAAAAAACCCATATGATCATCTCAATAGATGCAGAAAAGGCATTCAACAAAATCCAACATCCTTTTCTGATAAAAATACTTCAAAAGATAGGGATAAAAGGAAAATTCCTCAATATGATAAAAGGCATATATGAAAAACCCACAGCCAACATCATACTCAATGGGGAAAGGCTGAAAGCTTTCCCCCTAAGATCAGGAACAAGACAAGGATGCCCACTGTCACCATTGTTATTCAACATTGTACTAGAAGTTCTAGCTAGGGCAATTAGACAAGACAAAACAATTAAAGGCGTCCAAATAGGAGAAGAGGAAGTAAAACTCTCACTGTTTGCAGATGGCATGAATCCTGTATTTAGAAAATCCTGCAGCATCCACAACAAAGCTACTTGAACTAATAAATGAGTTCAGCAACGTGGCAGGATACAAGATCAACACGCAAAAATCAGTAATGTTTTTGTACACTAGTACCAAACAATCTGAGGAGGAAATCAGGAGGAATATTCCATTTTCAATAGCAACAAAAAGACTCAAATACCTAGGAGTTAATTTAACCAAAGACGTACAGGACCTATATGCAGAAAATTAAAAAACGATGCTAAAAGAAATTTAAAAAGACCTAAACAATTGGAAAGACATTCTGTGTCCATGGATTGGAAGAATAAATATCGTGAAGATGTCAATCTTGCCCAAACTGATTTATAGATTCAATGCAATACCAATCAAAATCCCAACAGCTTACTTTACAGAATTAGAGAAGGCAATTACCAAATTCATCTGGTAGGGTAAGTGCACCCGAATAGCCAAAAGTATTCTAAAAAAGAAGAGCAATGTGGGAGGAATTTCACTGCCTGACCTTGAAGCATATTACAAAGCTACAGTGGTCAAAACATCATGGTACTGGCATAAAGATAGACATATCAATCAGTGGAATAGAATTGAGAATCCAGAAATATACTCTCACCTATACAGTCAACTGGTTTTTGACAAACCTACCAAGCCCACGCTAATGGGAAAAAACAGTCTCTTCAACAAATGGTGTTGGGAGAACTGGATATCTATAACCAAAAGAATGAAAGAGGACCCCTCTCTCACCCCCTATACAAGAATCAACTCAAAATGGATCAAAGATCTAAATAGAAAAGCCAGGACCATAAAACTACTAGAAGAAAATGTAGGGAAACATCTTCAAGACCTTGTAGTAGGTGCTGGTTTCTTGGACCTTACACACAAAGCATGTGCAACAAAAGAAAAAGTAGATAAATGGGACCTCCTCAAAATTAAACACTTTTGCACCTCACAGGACTTTGTCAGAAAGGTGAAAAGGCAGCCAACTCAATGGGAAAAAATATTTGGAGTCTCAGTCACAAGAGCAAAGACTCATAGGGGTAGTCATCAATAAAAAGAACACATCAGTGGGTCATCCTCTTTTGACAGACACTGTCCCTGCACTCAGAGGACTATTGCTGCTCCCTTGGAGACTGTGGCAGAGCTCTCCAGGCTAGGAATTAAGATTCCCTCATTTATTGTGTGATTGTCCACCCATCGTGACCATGCCCCATCTTTTGATCTTTTGATCTTTTGAACGATGAAACCTATATGTGATGCTGAAGTTTTTAGGTATACTTCCAGAGACTGGAGCCTCTGGCTTACCTATGTGCCAGGTGTGCGTGGAATCTAGGTGGAGCTGTAACTCCTACCCTACAGCTCAATGGACTCATCCAAGTCACCTGGCAAGGAGACAATGATGGGCAACGGCCAGCCCAGGGAATGGAGAGGGCCTGCATTTGCAGGCAGGATCATCCCACCCACTATATCCATGGGATATAAGCCCTCTCTCACTTGGAGGTGGAGTGGACATCACCATCCCAGTCCCTTCAGGATTGGGGGAAGAACTATGGACTAGAGTGGACTTGATGGTATTCTGTTGTACACATATGGTGATTCTAGCCAATGCAAGAAATTATAACAATGAGGTGGAGCCAGTGGCCACTTGACACTTTTGGGGTAGGGAAGGGATGAGCAGTTGAAATACAGGGGCTTCTTTGGGATTTGGAGGTTGTCCTGAGTACCATTGCGGCAACGGATGTAGGCCATTTTAAATCAGCACACACCACTCAGAATTGTGTGGGAGAGAGTGTGGTCTACGATGTGAACTGTGGTCTATGGTTGGTGGCAAGGCTCCAGGATGTGTAAGTCCATTGAGGGTGGTGGGCCACACTTGTGGGAGATGTTTGTGTGGGATGTGGTGGGAGGTGTGGGAGGTGGGCAACATGGGAATCCCAGTGGGTTCCGTGTAATATTTTGGGTAATCTAAGCACCTCTTAAAATGTATTTATATATATATAAATAACATTATTGTAATCAAATGCACATATATGCATATATATTTATATATCATTTTACAAATATTGGTATGTATTGCGAAAATTTTTATTTTTACCCACAATAAAAAATAAATAAATTTAAAATAATAATAATAATAATAATACAAAAAAAAAAACCAAGTCTCTAAATCCCAGCAAAAATATTAAAACTTCTTCTTAAACCATAGCCATTCTAAAAACTAGGTTTTTGACTTTTTAATAGAGAAGCTGTAGGGCTACAGAAAAATCATGCAGAAAACAAAGAATTCCCATATACGCCCCCATCACACATGCAGTTTTTCCTATTAACATTTTTTTCACAATAGCGTGGTACTTTGTTACATTGGTGAAACAATATAATTATACTAATTATAGCCTAGAGCTTATATTAGGGTTCACTGTTTGTTTATTAAAATCTTACAGATTTCTTAATTTTTTTTTATTTGAGTAAGATATCTACAACCTAAAATTTCCCCCTTTAAACCACATTCAAATTTATGATTTAGTGGTTTCATTTACATCCACAATGTTGTGGTACCCTCAGTAGCATCCACTATCCAAACTTTTCCAACACCTTAATCAGAAACTCGGTACCAATTAAGCATTAACTCTTCATTCCATAACCCCACCCAAACCCTAATAATCTGTATTCTAGTTTCTGACCTTATGAATTTATTTATTCCAATTACCTCATACTAGTTAGATGATAAAATATTTGTCATTTTGTTTCTGGCTCATTTTACTGAAAATAAGTTCTTCGGGTTCATCCATATTGTCACATGTAGCAGAAGATCATTCCTTTTTACAGATGAGTAATATTCTATATGAGATACACACACACACACCTATCTTATTTTGTTTATCCATTCATTTATTGATAGAAACTTGGGTTGCTTCCATGTTTTGTTAATTATAAATAATGCCATTATGAATATCCATGTGCAATTTTGCCATTATGCCATTATGCCAATAATGCCATTATGAATATCTGTTCAAGTCCCGGCTGTCAATTCATTTGAGTATATACATAGAAGTTGGATTGCTGGGTCTTATGATAATTCTGAGGAACCTCCAACTGGTTTGCCACAGCTACTACAACATTTTACATTTCCACCAACAGTGAGTGAATGTTCCTATTTCATCACATCCTCATCAACACTTGTTATTTTCCATTTTTTGAATAGTAACCATTCTGGTGGGTATGAAATGGTATTTCATTGTGATTTTGTTCTTAAGGCTTTCAGTTACTTGGGTGGGGTCTACCCAAATTATTGGGGGTATTCCTTACTTAAAGTCAACTGATTCTTGGTGGTAATCACATCTACCAAAAACCTTCACAGCACTATCTAGATTAGTGTGTGGCGAACAACTGAGCACCATTGCCTAGCCAAGTTGACACATGAACTATCATAGGGAACTTGGAGAATATGAGGGTACAAATATGATTAAGACAATGTTCTGGTCAGGCAAAGAGCTCAAAAGTAATGGAACAGATACCTACAAATGTTATTACAATACACTTAAAACTATGGGAATGGTTATTTTTTAAAAAAACAAACAAACAAACAATAGTTCCAGGAAAGAGTAATAAGGGGAGAGACTGAATTGGGACTGGGTAAAAACACATGAAGAATGTGTCATTTTACATGAACTTCAAAAGATGGCTAGAATGTTACTATATGGAAATAATTAGGAGGGTCATCATTGGTAAAGAAGACAAGACCAAATACACAAAGACAGCAGAGTGGGTTGGGTTTGATCTGAGGGTGCAAATGGCATGCTATTGCTTGCAGATGAGGTCCAGAAACTATGATTTATCAGAAATTTCCTCTACCGCCTCTTTTTCTTACTCTAGTCTGTGCAACGATGCTGTATCAATCTTCTTCAACTATCATTTGGACATGTTTCTTCCCTGCTTGAAACCTTGAGAGAGCGCTACTAATTACCGGTATTTTAGCTTGCTAAAAAGGCTGCTGCTGATGCAAAATTCCAGAAATGGGTTGAATTTTTATAATGGGAATTCAGTAGGGTAAGGTCCTTTAGTTTTAGGGCTGTGAAAATGTCCAAATCAAGGCATCATCAGAGGTGCTGTCTCGCCAGTGTTTGCCTGCTGGTCATCCTGGACTCTTGCCATGTGGAAAGGCAAAATGGCAGAGTTTTCTCTCTGCCTTCTCCTCCTGGCTGCTTTCTCCCTGAGCTCAGCTGTGGGAGATCAGGCTGCCCTTCTGCAGCTGGAGGAGATTATGGAGTCCTCTCTCACTTGGCAGGGTAAAATGGCAGCTTTTCCTTTCCTGTCTCCTTCATTTACATAGTGCTCTAGTAAAGGATTAAGACCCACCCTGCATCCCGCAATCTAGTCAAAGGCTCTTAACCAAAGTGACCCAATCAATAATGATGTAATCAAAAGGTCCTACATACAATAGGTTCACAAGCCCAGGAGTGGATTAGCTTAAGAACATGATTTTCTGGGTTCCACAAAAGACTCAAACCAGGACAACAGGAAAAATCCAAACTCTTCCAATTGAAACTCAAAGCTCCCCCTCCCCCCCATTCTCTCTCCCTTACTTATTTAGTCTGATCCCTACTCTTTCCCAGCAGATCTACCCATCCAAGTCAGACCTCCATTATATTTCTAATACTGTTTTTCCTGCCTGGAGAATTTCCTGAAAACTTAATCCAGATGAAAAGGAAGCAAGCAAGAAAAAAATGGATATCTTAATTCATCCGGAGTAATTGGCAAAAGATTGGTGATTGTTTATTTTCATGAATGAGAATAAATCATGGGCCTCAGTATTGAAAGGGAATTTAGAGGCAATTTAATTTAAACATTCTATATATTTGAATCCCCATTATGAAATAATAAAGAGAAAGATGTTCTCCAATAAGTTTAACTTCCCCTATAGGGAATTTGTTACTTTTCAAGGCAATGAATTCACTCTTTAGTAAACTTCTTTATACATATTGATAAATTTACTGTACTGTACAAATTTGTGTAGCTTGTATACAGAGTTCAGTGATGTGTTTGCTGGCCAGAAGGAAAGACCTCAGAGATGTGAGGCCACTCTAATAGAGGCTTCTGGTCACCCACAGAAGCATGGCTCGTGTAGTACTGGATACAACCACGTTCTCCTCACAGAGAGAAGAGTCAGAGCAAGGTCAGCTACCCTGGGAGAGGATGGGCTACTCACTCTCTTGATTAGGTTGTGTTATATGTCAGTCGCTGATTCCACTCTGCTGCAGAAGCCTCCGTCTTAGCAGACTGGAGTGAGAGAGCCTCCCTCTCTGGCTTTGAAGAAATAGGCTGCCAGGTGGTTAAAGGCTCTATGGTAATGAACCGTGGGTGGCCTCTGGGAGCTGCAGCAGCCCTCGGCAGCCAGCCAGCGAGAAAACGGGACCTCAGGCCTACATCTCTAAAGAACTGAATTCTGCCAACAACCCTGTGACCTTGGCAGCCGACGCTGTGCTACAGAAAGGAGCACGATCCAGCTGATAACCTAGACTGCAGCCTCGTGAGACACTGAGCAGAGAACCCAATTCAGCCGTGGTCAGACTTTTGACCTCCAGAAATTGTGAGAAAATATATATGTGCTGTTTAAAGCTGCTAAATTTGTTTTCATCTGATACACAGCAAAAGAAAACAGATACATCACTGATCAACCAGAACCTCTTGCCCAGATGAAAGGTGCTATCCTGTTTTCCTGGTTCCTGGTGGGTATTTTCAGCTGAGAAAGGAGTTTAGTGCAGCTTATGGAAACTACACCTTCTTTAGTGTATTGTCATCCCCATAGATGAGAATTGTTGTGGCCCAGGATGTCTTCCCTCAGACATATCCCCTATATAATATGGTAATCTGCACTGCATTAGAGTGAACTCTGTCTCTTGTATTTCATAATTAGAAAAATGAGAATCAACCTGAAAAAGTCCAGTTTTCCACAATTCCCTTAATGTCTTTCCCCTGATCCTACTTCATGGTATTTCCTACACACAAGGACAAGGAATTCATGTCCCTTTCTGTACATTAACAGCTGAACAGAAACATTTCAGAGAATCAATTCTTGCATTTTAAAATATTTTCTTATTTTGTTGATTAATATTATGGTAATATTTTAAACTAAAAGCTATTAATAAGCAGTTAAATGATTAGCTAATGAATTAAGTAGATATATATAAAGATTTTTTAAAAAATTGAGTGAAAACATTATATGCACCTGATAATTAAAACTTTTAAGGAATAGCCAGAGTATATTTGATGTCAAATATTTTTATATCATATTTGTATGAATATAGGTAACAAACAATAGCATTACTCATCTTATCTCATTGCTGATGACCTGTCAATAATAGACAGAGAACATATAAGAAAAATGTAAAAAGGAAAAGAGAAAAAAAGTTAACAGTACAAAAATAAAATGAGAAGTTGCCTAAATATAAAAATGATACTTCAAAATAAAATATAATTTGTGAGTTTTTTTCTGACATGTCATACCTGAGAGATAAAATCCAGTCCATTAATAACTGATCATATTTAGTTTGCTTTTATTAAATAAAATCATTATCCATTCAAAATAAATGAAAAACTAACAGATTGCTGAATGATAGCACAATTTCAGGCTACATGATTATCATTATCCCCAAATGTGTAATACTGATCTCTTAATAATAGATTTACATTTAATAAAAATGTTAATTCGGGTAGCTTGAGGAAATAGAAGCCACTTAAATATGAATATCTCTCATTATCTCCACAAAACAATAACAAATAAAAATGAAGAACAAATAAAACAATATAAAATTCTTTCCTTAGAATAAGTAGAAGGGAGACATCAGGAATTTTAAATTACCTATAAATAGATAAATAACATATATGAACTGAGATATCTATTGCAATCCCACTGAAAGCCTTGGAGGAACCTGAAGAAATTGAAAGGTCGAGAGCAGAGAGAAGAAGAGTGCAAACAATTAAGCTAAAATCACCTACTCCCCTCCCCGAGAGACAGTGTTCATTCTGGAGGTGAAACTACTAGAAAAGAGTCCTGTTAGATTTGAGAATGACTTGAGGGACTTAACTATGTCCAGGAGTCAAGGTGACAGTCTCAAAACGGAAAAATGCAAAACAAAAGGGAAAGGTACCCATTGGGGGCAGGATGGTGAAGTAATAAAAGGAAGAAAGAGGGGAGAAATTAGAGTTCAGGAAGACCAATAAAGCAAAGAAATTCAGAGGACACACAACCATTTTCCCCATGACAACAAGAAAAGGAATTTTGGTACAATGACAGAAGAAGGAGTTCTTAAAGAAAGAATCTTAACTACTACAAACTGTCAACCATATCAAAGAAATGAATAGACAAAAGCAGCTTAAAGCTATATATAGCTATCATTAGCAGAAAACATATAATGAAAATCAAAACATTTCCATTGAAGAAAATTCATTGCCATCCCCCAAAATAAAAGGACAACCATAAAGCAGAAAAAAACTGAACACGATACTACAAATTGAATTAAATATTCTCATACAAACATGTGGTTGCATGAAAAAATACCTTTATACAATCAGAAATCTAAAAACCAAGAATATAAATGAGCAAAAACAGGAATAATTTATATAAGAATGGACTGAATTCAGAAAAGAAATGGGAGGAAATGACAAAATCATATAAGGAATTAAAAATAAACTACATGATGTCCAAGAAAGAAAAAAAATTAAATTAAACCTTGAAATATTGAGGGGGGAGTGTGGGAAGATGGCAGAGCAGGAAGCTAAGGAATCAATTCCACCACCAGAACAACTATTAAACAGGTAGGAACTGCTAGAATCAATCATTTCATGATTCTAGTGCTCAAGCAAAACACAGTGCAGCATTCAGGGTAGAGTGGGAGGAAGAGGCTGGTAAATTATAGTAAATACCAGTGAATTGCTCTTTCTGAATGGCCATTGCTACCTATCATTCCCGCTTTAACAGCAGGCAGCAGTGCAGTCTGGCCCCTTGCAGAAAGGGACATAAGAATCCAGTTCCCAAGATCGGGGTAGGGGTTGGGACAGAGGGCATGGGTGATGGCTAATCACGGCTTTTGAATAGCCACTTTGGATCACTGGGGGCTCTGAAGGCAGCCTGTTCCAGCCCACCCCAGACAATGGTGATGGAGGAGACCTAAAGTTGAGATGCTTCTTCAGAGCTATGGAGGACAGCTGAAGGGCTGCA
This sequence comes from Tolypeutes matacus, assembly GCA_026826555.1. Taxonomy (NCBI): domain Eukaryota; kingdom Metazoa; phylum Chordata; class Mammalia; order Cingulata; family Chlamyphoridae; genus Tolypeutes; species Tolypeutes matacus. Next base: position 9,518,687 of record JAKSZT010054462.1, on the reverse strand, counting down.
TTTGCTCAGCAGGTAAGAAAACGTAAGAATTTTATATCTGGTGAGACTTCCTTTTCAAAAATGAGGGAGAGATTAAGACAGTCACAGATAAAAGCTGAGGGAGTTCATCACCACTAGACTGGCCACACAAGCAATGTTAAAGGGAATTCTTCAGACTGAAAGGAAAGGAATTAGGCAGTAGTTCAAAGAAGTAGAGAGAAATAAAGACCTCTGGTAAAGGTAACCATGTGAGTAAATGAAAATCCCAATGATATTGTATTGTATTTTTTAGATATGTAACTTCACTTAGTACTTCTTACAAATGCTAAAACATAACTGCACAAAAAATAGTGGTAAATATATTGTTTTGGATATACAAAATACAAAGATTTTGTGTTTTGTATATCCCAAACCATATAAAACCACTACAAAAATGTGAGGGTCAGAGAGGCCTAGAAAGGATGAATGTTTATGCTATTGAAGTTAACCTGGTATCAAATCATATATGATTGTTATATATTTAGGATGCTAAATTTTAACCGCATGGTAACTACAAGGAAAATATGTGGAAAAATACCCGGATAGAAATCAGAAGTGACTCAATATGGTACAATACAAAAATTCAAATACATATGAAAGTAGGCATTAATGAAAAAACTGAGAGACAAAAAGGTCATTACAAAATGGCAGAAGAATGCTCTGCACTGAGAGTAGAAACTTTAAATGTAAATGGGTTAATCTCTCCAGTCAGGAAGCAGATACTGGAAGATGGATAAAAAAGCATGACCCAACTATATGTTGTATGCAGAAGACCCACTTCAAAAACAAAGGTAGGTTGAAAGTGAAAAGATGGGGAAAATGTATACCATTGAAATAGTAACTGAAACAGAGCTGGAGTAGCTATACTAATATCAGACAAAATATACTTTAATTCAAGGATTGTTACAAGGGACAAAGGCAGTCATAATATACTGATAAAAGGGTCAATTCACCAAAAAGATGTAGCAATTATAAAGTTAAATACACCTAATAGCAAAGCCCCAAAATTAATTAAGCAATTACTGACAGATTTGAAAGGAGAAATTGATGATTCTACATTAATAGTAGAAGATTTTAATACACCACTTTCAATAATAGATGGGACATCTAGACAAAGGATCATTAAGGAAATACAAGACTTAAATGATACTCTAACAGACATTTATAGAACACTTCACCCAACAACTACAGAATGTACATTCTCCTTGAGTGCACATGGATCATTATCCAGGACAGACCATACCTTAGGTCACAAAAGTAGTCTCAATAAATTTAAAAAAATATTGAAATCATACAATGTATCTTCACCAACCACAACAAATGAAGTTAGAAATCAATAAAATCAATAATAGAGAGAAGAATGGGAAATTCACAAATATGTGAAAATTAAACAATGTCTTCTCAAAGATTAGAGAAGAGATAAATGATATAGAGAGTTAAAAAACCAGATAGAGAATTGACAAGACCAAAAGTTGGTTCTTTGAAAAGATTTTAAAAAATTGACAAAGGTTTAACCAGACTGATGAAGAAAAAAAGATACAGGACACAAATTACTAAAATCAGAAATGAAAGTGCATTACTACAGAATTATCTGAATTTAAAAAGGACTATAAGAGGATGCTATGAACAACTGTACACCAAGAAATTAGATAACCTAGATGAAATGGACAAATTCCTACAAACGCACAAACTTCCTATACTGAATCTAATAAAGAGGTTGACTCAGTATTCAAACACAATGACATACAATTTCACACCCACTATAATGGCTATTATTAAAAAAATGGAAAATTCTAAGTGTTACAGAGAATGTGGAAAAATAGGAGCACTCACTCATTGCTGGTGGGAATGTAAAATGGTGCAACTGCTGTGAAATCCATTTGGCAATTCCTTAGAAAGAGTGTAGAATTACCTTATGGCCTGGAATACCACTTCTAGGTACATACCCCCAAAATTTGAAAGCAGAAACTCAAACAGATATTTGCACACTAACGTTTATAATGGCATTATTCACAATTGCTAAAAGATGGAGGCAACCCATAGATTGTTCATCAACCAATGGATGAATAAAATGTAGTATATACACACAATGGAATCTTATTCAGCTGTAAAAGGAATGAGATCATGATACATGCTACAGCATGGGTGAAACTTGAAGATATAATGTTGAGTGAAATAAGCCACACACAAAAGGACAAATATTGTCTGTTTTCATGTATATGAAGTAATTAGAATAAGTAAACTCATGGAGTCAGAATCTAGAATATAGGTTACCAGGGGATGGAGTGGATATAGGGAATAGGGAGTTAAAGGTTAAAAAGTACAGAGTCTATATTTAGAATGATAGAACAATTTTGATAGCAGATGCTGGTGATGGTAGCACAAAATTGTGGAGGTAAGTAACAGTTCTGAATTATATATTTGAATGTGGTCAAAAGGTTAAATTTTGGGTTGCTTATGTGTTAGAAGCAAAAAACATACAAAGCAAGGCCACAATGGAATGGCATTTCCAGAAGCCCAGGTAATGAAGGTATAAATCCAGGATTCTAGAACTAGTCAAACTAATTTTCAAGAATCAAAGCTATAGATAAATAGTTTTACACTCAAAAAAAAAAAAAAAAAAAAAAAAAACAACTCAGGAAATATTGTATGTATAAGCTTTTCTCCAGGAATTTTGTCCCTGTATATGCATTTACGGCAATTATTGGGCTCATTATAGTTGTTGCTGGTTGTTTTTTTTTTTTTCAGTGATCACAGTGCTCTCGGATTCCTGTTTCCCAACATCTGAAAACGGTTGTTTCATATATTCTATCTAGTTTTCAACCTGCCAGCAAATTAAGCTTGGCCTTTATTACTTCATTATGGCCTTTATTACTTCATAAGTCAACACCTACTATTTTTTAAATTAGAAAGAAAACAAACCAAAAATATGTTGTATTTTTCCTTGCAAAAGAATTTTTAGACAAATCTTTTTAAAAGAGAATTTTAGGCAGTTTTATTAAGATATATTCACACTCCATAAATTCACCCAAAGTGTCCAGTCATTGGTTCTCAGTATAATCACAGGGTTGTGCATTCATTACCACCATCAATTTTAGAACATTTTTATTACTCCGAAGAGAAAACCTCCTTATCCCTTAAACTCTCTATTGTTGTCACTTAGCATGGGTGTGGTACATTTGTTACAAGCAACGAAAGAATATTAAAACATTACTGTTAACTACAGTTCATGGTTTGCATGAGGTGTATTTTCCCATATAACACCTGTCTTTTTTGGGGGGGTATTGGGGCTGGTAACTGAACCCCGGATCTTATATGCGGGAAGCCAGTGTTCAACCACAGAGCCACATTGGCTTTCTTGAGTTGGCTTTTTGTTTGTTTGCTTGTTGTTTGTTTTTTTGGTTTTGATTTTGTTTTTAGGAGGCACCAGGGACCAAACCCAGGACCTCCCATGTGGGAAGCAGGCGTTCAACTGCTTGAGCCACATCTACTCCCATAACCCCATTTTTAATACCTTGTAACAGTGATATATTTGTTACGGTTCCTGAAAGAACATTCTTATATTTGTGCTATTACCACAGTAATCATCCACCATGGAGTTCACTGTGTTCATAGCCCCATGCTTTATCCTCCAGCTTTTCTTCTAGTGACATTCGCAGCCCCAATCTTCCCCTTTCAACCACTTTCATATACAACTCAGTGCTGTTAATTACACTCACAATAATGTGCTACCATCACCTCTATCCAGTTCCAAAAATTTACTGTCAGCTTAGTTAGAAATTCTGTTCAAATTAAGCATCAACTCCTCATTCTCTACCCTCATTCTGTTTCCTGGTAACCTGTATTCTAGATTCTGACTTTCTGAGTTTGTTTATTATAATTAGTTCATATTAGTGAGATCATACAATATTTGTCCTTTTGTGTCTGGCTTACTGCACTCACATAAATTCCTCAAGGTTCATCCATGTTGTTACATGAATCAGGACTCCATTCCTTCATACAGCTGAATAGTATTCCTTCATATGTATATCCCACATTTTGTTTATCCATTCATCGATTGATGGACACTTGGGTTGCTTCCATTTTTTGGCAATTGTGAATAATGCCACTACAAACATTGGTGTGCAAATGGAGATATTTGTAAATAGCAAAAATATTTTATATTTATACCTGCGTTTCCTGTTCTTTACTCAATTTCCAAGTCTCTACTCAGTTTTCATACTTAAACACCCCAGTTTAATGCATTTTCTTTTAGTAAAATAGAGCTGTGTTCTTACCACCTTTGAGTTTTTTAATGTAAGCATTTCAAACTATAAATTTCCCTATCAACACTGCCTTTTCTGCATCCCATAAATTTTGGGATGTTGCATTTTCATTTGCCTCAAGATATTTCCTAATTTTCCTTGTGATTTCTTCTTTGACCCATTGGTTGTTTAATAGTGCATTGTTTAATTTCCACAAATTTGTGAATTTTCCAGTTGTCCCTTTGTTATTGATTTCATGCTTCATTTCATTGTGGTCAGAGAAGATATAGTGTACGATTTCAATAGTTTGAATTTATTGAAACTTGTTTTGTGACTTAATATATATTCTGTCTGGAGAAAGATCCATGTGCATTAAAGAATGTGTATTCTGCTGCTGTTGGGTACAGTGTTCTATATATATATACATATATCTGATAAGTATAATTGGTTTTTAGTATCATTCAAGTCTTATATTCTTAGTGATCTTCTATCAAAATGTTCTATTGATTATCAAAAGTGGAATATTAAATTCTCCTATTCTCAATGTAGAATCATCTATTTCTTCTTTCAAATCTGTAGATATTTTTTTCATATATTTTGTGGAATAAACCAGACCCCAAAGGACACATATTGTATGATGCCACTGAGAAGACATAATAAGAATAAGCAAGCACATAGACTCAGCACCTAGAATATAGACTGCTAGGGGCTGGGGAGGTGTAGGAAATTGGGGTTTATGCTTAAATTGGACAAACTTTCTATTTGGGTTGATTTTCAACTTTTGGTAATGGATAGTGGTCATGGTAGCAGAACATTGTGAGTGTAATTAACTGCTCTGAATTACATATGTGAATGTGGTTAAAATGAAAAATTTTCATTATACATATGTTCCTAGAATAAAAAAACATAGGACTGTACCACAAAAACAGTGAACCCAATTGTAAACAATGGACTATGGTTAATAGCGCAATTGTAAAAATGTTCTTTCATTAGTTGTAACAAATGTACCACATTAATAAGTTGGTATATAAGAAGTCTGTATTTTATTCATGATTTTTCTGTAAACCCACAACTTCCCTAATAAAAAAGAGTAAAAATAAAAAAAGGAACCAAACAAAATTAGTGGAGGTGAAGACTACAATCATTGAAATGAAAAATATGCTAAGGGGATTCAACAGCTGATTGGAGCTAGCAAAAGAAAGAATCAGTGAACTCAAAGAAAAGACAATTTTAATTATTCAGGCAGAGAATCAGAAAGAAAAAAGAATTTAAAAAAGTAAAAAGAACCTAAGATACTTGTGAGACACCATCATGCATTCCAATGTAAGCATTTTGGGAAACTCAAAAGGAGAATAAAGAAAGACAGAGAAAGAAGGAATATTCAAATAAGTAAGGGCAGAAAACTCCCCAAATTTAGTGAAAGGCACAATTATTAACATTAAAGAAGCAAAACAAACTAAACAGAATAAACTCAAAGATAACCATGCCTAGACACATAGTAGAGAAATTGTCAAATGCCTAAGGCAAGGAGAGAGTTCTGAAAACTGCAGGATAAAAGCAACATATTATGTACAAGGGAATACCCATAAAATTAAGTGCTGAGTTCTCATCAGAAAACATGGAGGCATGAAAGAAAACAATTGCCAAGCAAGATTTTTATATCTGGTGAGACTATATTTCAAAATTGAAGGTGCATAAATTCCATTGGTCAGTATGTCTACCCTTGTGCTAATATCATGCAGTTTTGACCATTATAGTTTCCCTACATGTGGCTCTTCTGCCCCTTTTATTTGAACCTATAATTAACAATATACTTGTTGAATATATGTCCCAGAGACCTAAATCTTTGGTCTGTTCATATGCCAGTTGAGCTCTGAATCTCAGCAGAGTTGCAAAACCTACTCTCCAGTTTATCAGACTTACCCAGGACAAGTAACAAGGAGATGATGATGGACAACCCCCATCCCAAAGAATAAAGAGTGTCTGCAACTGCACGCAAGATAGTTCCATCCACCTGGCCCCTGGGATGGAACTGAATTAGAAACAAAGTGGGTATCACCATCCCCAAATCCTCAAGACTGGGGAATGAACAATGGACTAAAGTCGACTTATTATTATTCTATTAGAGACTTATTATTATTTTCGCAATGGAAGTCCTTTTATCATTGATAGAAAGGCAATGACCATCAGAGGTTCTGAAGGGAGGGAGAGGGAAGAATAGGTATAATATGAGGGCATTTTTGGGACATTGGAATTGTCCCATATGACATTTCAATGACAGATACAGGCCATTATACAATTTGTCATAACCTACAAAATTGTGTGGGACAGAGTGTAAACTATAATGTAAACTATACTTCATGGTTAGCAGCAATGATTCAATATGGGTTCATCAACTGTAACAAATGTGCCACACTAATGAAGGATGTTGTTAATGTGGGAAGGTGTGGGAGGGATAGGAGGTGGAGCATATGGGAATCCCCTATATTTTTTATGTAACCTAAAGCTTCTTTAAAAATTAAAAAAAAAATTATTAAAAAAAAATGGAAGGAACGATTAAGACATTCCCAGATAAACAAAGGCTAAGGGAGTTCATCACCACTAAACCAGCTCTATAAGCAATGCTAAAGGAAATTCTTCACGCTAAAAGGAAAGGACACTAAGCCATGGATCAAAGGAGTATAAATTAAGTCCTCCAGTAAAGGTAACCATATGGGTAATTATAATGGATGCTATCGTTGTATTTTTTGGTTTATAGTAATTCCACTTTTTATTTACTATAGGTTCTAAAATACAAATACATAAAAGTAATGATAAATGTATGGTTTTGGATATAATTATAAACATATAATTTGCAACAAGTGTAAGAAGGTGGGTGTACTGAAGGGTATAGGAGGAGTGTATGTGTGTATCATTGAAGTTAAGTTGGTTTCAGAGCGAATGTGATTGTTATAGATTTAGGATTTTAAATTTAAGCCCCGTGGTAATCACAAAGAAAATAAATGAAAATACATATAAAGAAAGAAATGAGAAGGAACTCATAATTGTACAATATAAAAAATCAAATAAATATGAAAGTAGATATTAATGGAAGAATTGACGGTCCCCCCCCCCCAGCAGAGGTATATGACACACAAACAAAATATCAAATGGCAGAAGAAAGTTGTACCTTTTCAGGAGCTATTTTAAATGTAATGGGATTAAACTCTCCAGTCAAAAGGCAGAGACTGGTAGAATGGATAAAAAATTATGACTTAACTATATGCTGTTTACAAGAGACTCAACTTAAATGCCAGTAGTTTGAAAGTGAAAGGATGGAAAAATATACCATGCAAATAGTAACCGAAAACAGCAGGGTAGCTATACTAATATTGGAAAAAATAGACTTTAAACCAAAAACTCTTACAAGAGACAAAGAAGGTTCCTATATTCTGATTAGGAGTTAATTCAACCAGAAGTCATAAGAATTATAAATATATATACACCTAATGGCAGAGCCCCCAAAATATATGAAGAAAATATTGGCAAATCTTAATTGAACAAATAAAAGAATGAACAATCTGCCTTTACTTTTACAAAACTAGACTATGTTATAGAAATGTAGCAAACATACAGAAAAGTGAAGAAATGGCAAAGGTAGAGCCCAGGGAACTCTCGTGAAAACTCATCCAGGAGTGCACTCCTATACTTCAGTTATAACGAAACTCTCTTTCTGTTCCAATAATATCTTGACATGATACCCTGACCTAATTTTTGCCTATTTTTGAACTTTATATAAACAGAATAAAGTAGTATGTCTTCTTTGTATCAAGCTTCATTCACTAAATAATTTTGGCGAGATTCATACCTGCTGTCGCTCTAGCTGTAGTTCATTTTAATGATGGAATAGTATTTCATTCATGACTATATCATAATTTTTCCATCTGAGTCCTTCATTTGATGAACTTCTATTTATATTTCAAAAATCTTTCGTAAAATGAATACGTTAAAAAAACCTGTTTTGTACCCATCACTGAATTTAAATATGTATTTTATATAATGTCTTACAAAGTTTGCTTAAAATTTTTTATTAGAGACCCAAATTGTTTTTTTCTGGAATGATAGAAGAATAGTGGATGGAAAAATTTCATAGAAAAGTACTACTTTTTATCAGCTGTAAGAGCTTTTAAAATTTCAAGAAAAATACTCTCCCTATAAATAATCATATTCTGCCCATTTTTAAGCAGCAATGGGCATAATTAAAGAGCTGTCACTTGGAGAGAGGATTTAATTAACAAAGCTGAGTTCTACTCCCAGCAGCTAGGGAACTTGAAAACCTTCAATTGTCATTTATTTCACTATCATCACAAATGGGTTCTTGGAGATGCAGTAACATGACTGCCTCAACATCACTCTGGGCAATGGAATACTGTGTAGCAGGTTTGTCAGGAAGTTAAGATAGTAAAGTTCTACTATATTACTCTCATTTTTATTTTTCTGATGGAGAGAGAAAGTGATGAGATAATTTCTTAGCTAAACTTGAAGTGAACCTATAAATACAGTCCTCCCTCAAAAAAAAAAAAAAAGTGTTTGTGGTTTTAGTGGGTATTCATTTATTTGTGTATTTTTTCTGCACTATCAAAGTCTATCATTGAAGTCTATTTTTTAGCATAAGCTTTGAAATACTTGATAATTCTTCTAGTAGAAATAAACTTCCTTACAAAGGCAGATAATTTTTCACTGAGTAGAAATTCTTAGAGTAGGAGCCTTTTCAGGTTTATTCTGCCAAACTGATAAAATCACTTTGACCAATTTACACAAATATCTCAAAACAGTATCCATTTCTGCAGATTCTCGCACCTATTAAGTTTTGCATGCATTGTAGTCATGAAATAAAATCACACATTGTTCTTTTGATTTGTTTCACTGAAACAAGTAATATTGATAAATATTTTAAAAGTGTATTTAACTTTTGATTTTCTTATTTGTAAATTGCCATATGATATGTGTTGCCCATGATTTCATTTGCCGACTTTTTCATATTGTTACCTAGTGCTTCTTTAGCACAAGCAGAGAAAACTTTGATATATTTTATAAATATTTTCTCTCTGCCTTTTCTATTTTTATTTTCATGGTATCTTACCTTTTATGGAATTAAAAAACATTTCATTTTATTCCATTGTTTTGTGTTGACAACTATGTCATGCATCTGAATACTATTTGAATCTGTTTCTAGTAGTTTGTTCTTTTTACTCTATCAAGTGTTGTTTCTCTCATATATCAAAAATATATTGTGTAAATTGCTATAGAGTTTATGATCCTGGCTGTTTCATGGTATATATTCCAGCGTATTTTTGATCTCCAGAATTTGGCTAACCTTGATTGAATAGTCTTCCATGTAACTTTATAATTCAGCATGAAATATTCTTACAATATTTTGTTGTAGTTTTAATGAGAAATGTTTTGTATTAATAGATTAATTTAGGGAACACTGATATGGTTCTCCATTTTTTCAAGTTATATTTAGGTCCTTCATTAATTGAAAAGTTTTTTCTCCCTATATGTTTTGCACAGCTTATATTAATAGTATCTTTTGATAAGTAAGTTTTTTTTTTTATGTTATTATATTAGTGCTAATTTTTGTTACAGAATTTCTTGGGTTTTCTATGTAGATATAAATATTGTCAATAATATGAAAATTATTCCTTTTCCTTTCCAGTCCTTAAATCTCTATATTTAGTTGTTTATTTCCTTAGTGCAATTAGTAGGAGATCTAATATAATACTGAAAAATAGAGATGATATCATCTTCCCTGCCTGATTACTAACTTTAATAGAATGATAGTTTGATTTTGCTATGAAAAATTATAAGATAATCATCATCTATTTAGGGAAGTTTTGTTCTATTTGTATTCGATATCAGGTTTTAAAAATCATGAATTTATGTAAAATTTATCAAATGTTTATTCTGTAATTAAAACGTCATTTTTTCACCTTAAATTTTATAACAATATCTATTAAACAGGTATATTAATCTGGGTTGGTTCAGGTTTTCTAATTCTCTCTTTAGTAGGTTTTGTTAATGTTGAATTGCTTTCCTAATATGATGGAAGACTCTGTTAATATGCTTATTTAATATTTTATATAAATATCCATGATTGATATTATTATATAAATAAATAAATAAACAAAATTGGTGATTTTATTTTCCTTGCACTATCTTTATCAGGTCTAAGTACAGATGCTCTACTTACTCCATAAATAGATTTGGAAGCTTTCTTTCATCTCCTATGCTCTTAAACAATTTGATATATTTGCAATAACTAGCATTTGAATATTTGTTAAAATTCTCCTATGAATCCACCTGGGCAGGTGATTTTTTGGTAGTTATTTTTCTATTTCCTCTATTGAGATTAATTGATTTAAATTTTCTGTGAAATCTGAGGTCAACTGTTGTAAACTGCATTTTCTTCATTTCATCTAGGTTTTCAAATTTATTTGTACAAAATCTAGCATATTAGTGTCTTTTTAATTTTAAGAAAACATCTTCTATTTATTATTTCCCTTTTGTCAATCTTCATTTTGCAGATTTGATACCTCTTACTACTTTGGATTAAATTAGCTATTCATTTGTCTATTTTAAGTTTTCCAAACAAACTATATTGAGATTTATTGATTATATCTTCTATTTTTCTATTTTCTAACTCAATGATTTCTAATATATTAATTTCTTTCCCCTTATACTTCCTTTTGGTTTATTTTATCACTTTTTTCCTAAACTTCTGAGTTGCTAATTTAATTCATTTCTTTTCATGCTATTATTTTTATTGATTTAAATGTTGAAAGCTCTGAATTTTCATACATCTTATAGATCTGAGTGTCCAATACTGTTTTATTTTTAATTTTTAATTTTGAAATAATTTTAGACTTAGTAAAGTTGCAAAAATAATACAGAGAATTCGAGTGTACTCTGCAGCCAACTTCTTTTGTTAACGTCTGAAATAAATATAGGACATTTATCAGCTCCACAATATTAAAATTGTTATAACATTATTAATTAACTACAGACAAATTGTGGAAACATTACTCTAAAAAATTCTGCCCAGGCACATTTATCTCATTTAATCCTAAAACAAACTCAATTGATTCTCCAGTGTTCAGAAAGATAAATAAATGAGCATAGATTGGTTAAATGACATGACAAAGGTCTCCTGGCTAATGAAGAAAATGAAGAAAAAATGTTTAATCATATTCATATCTCATAAAACTAAACCACATATCCTTTCCTTTTGACCATTAGCATTGATCTAGTACCTTCTTTGCCTTTGCTACAAAAACATTACATTACTGTTAACCATAGTCCGTAAGTTACATTACTTGTATTTTCCCATGTATCTCCATAGTCTTAAAACCATGTAGTGGAAGAATATTCTTGTATTTATATTATTAACCACAATTCTCATCTACCACCAAAATCACTATATTATACAGTCCCTAGATTATCCTCTAGCTGTCTTTCAATTAACATTAACCTCCCTAGGCTACCCCTTTCAGCCACAATCACATTCACAAATCAGCAGTATTTGTTATACTCATTATAATGTGCTACCATCAACTCCATCCATCTCCACATATTGACAATTGACCTTATTAAACATTCTACATACATTCAGGATCAGCTCCACCTTCTCAACCCTCATTCTGTCCTATGAACCTATACTCTATAGTTTAACGCCATAAATTTCCACATTGTGTTTAGCTTATAACAGTGAGACCACACAATATTCATCCTTTTGCGTGTTTTTTTTTCATGCAGCATAATGTCCTCAAGGTTCATGCATGCTGTCATGTGATTCTCCAGTTCATTTCTTCTTTGAATGTATGTATGTATGACATTTTCTTTATCCGTTCATTGTTTGACAGGTACTTAGGTTGTTTCCATCTTTTACCAATTGTGAATGATGCTGCTATGCACATCTGTGTATTAATATCTGTTCATATCCGTGCTTTCAGCTCTTCTGAATGTATTCCTAGTAGCAGGATTGCCGGATCATGTGGCAGTTCTAAATTTAGCTTCCTGAGGAACCACCAAACAGTATTCCACTGAGGCTGCACCATTTTACACTCACCAAGAGTGTAGGAGTGTTCCTCTTTCTCCACATCTTCTCCAGCACGTGTAGTTTTCTGCTTTTTTATTAATGGCCATCCAGTAAGGCATGAAATGATACCTATGTAGCTTTGATCTGCATTTCTCTAGTAGCTAATGATGTTGAGCATCTTTTCATGTGCTTTTTGGTCATTTGTATTTCCTCTTTGGAAGAATTTATATTCAAGTCTTGCCCATTTTTTAATTAGGTTGCTTGTCTTTTTTTCATTGAGTTGTGTGATCTCTTTATCTCTTATGGAAACCTAATATATTTGTCAAGTAATTTCAGTCGTACTAACACATACCCCTGAGAGAAGTATATTTACTAACTAGAGTACAATATTTGTGTGTAGTTATTTTTTATTTTAGCCTTACTTTATCTGGTCAAAATACTACTTTCCATGTTTACTTTCTGTATTATTAAGGATACAATCAGGGAAGAAAAACCACACAGTAATTTGAACAGGGAACACTGTTAAAAATTATTAACAGGATGTTGGAATAATGGGGATTTTCCTAGAAAGGGTTAAAGAGAACTCTATCCCTACGACTGAGAGATCTTCCAAGAAAAGCCTTCTTCATTCTCCACAGGCTATAAAACTTATTGGAGACAACTGTCAGTGGATAGCAGACAAATTGCTGATGTGCCTTGTTGGTGGGACAGGCTAGAAATCTTTCCACACGGTTGCCAAGGGAAGCCATTCACAGGGAGATGTTCTATCTTTGAACTTGGTGTAAATTATCCTGGGGAGTGCCAGGGACTCTGTTAATGGAGGGCTGCCTTGTTAGCAGCACATCACTACAAAGCCGTTGGAGGAGATGCTGGGGGAAGCTGTTGGATGCTGGGCATTGCTGACTGCCTCACACTGCAAGAACCCAGAACGCTGGAGAAAGTGGGGTCCTGCAGGAGACTGGGGAGGTAGAAACCGTGCTTTGCAGGACATTGGTGCACTTTGCAGGGGCCTGACATGGGAGAAAGTTGTGTTCTTCAGGTGACTGGTTAAACCATGTGTCTTATTTTAAGACACAAAGGTTTGTCTTAAACAAAAAGCATGTATTGCCTCATGGTTTGGAAAATCAAGATGTTGACGAGGCCATGCATTCACCTGGGGTAGGCAGCATCTTGGTGATGACAGTCCTCCATTACATGGTGATCGCTCTCCTCTCTGGCTTCTTACTTTTGGCTTCTTCTGACTGTATCTGAGTTTTTTCTCTTTATAAGGTCTCCAGTCATATGGAGTAGGACCCACATCGATTCAATGTGGCCACACCTTAACTAATAATAACATCTTCAGAATGTTCTATTTACACATGGGTTCACATTCACAGTGATGAAGATGAAGACTTGAACATGTCTTTTGTGGGGTACATGATTCAATCCCCAACACAATACTCCACAGAGCCAAGCACTGGGTAGAGCACACTGCAGAAGCCTGGCCAGAGAGGCCTGCCTGAACCAGGAGGAGAAAAAGCCCTTATCCAACTGTACCTACAGTGCCCTCAAATTGGCTATGCTTGATGACATGCTGAGAGACAAAGAAGACATATTTATAAATCCACCTCCATTATCACAGAGCAAGGAAAGCTGGGGGAGATTTGCAGCTGAAAGACATTAAACTGATAACTTGTGAACTTATGTTACTTACTTCCTGCCCCCCCCCCCAGCCCATACTGCCACACTTCAGTATAGTTGTCCTACTCATTTCTAATACAGTGAGGTTCATTTGTTACAGTCAGTATTCCATTTTGGGTTAGCCCCACATGCTGGTTTCTTTCTTTCTTTAAAATTTACATACAATCAACTTCACTCTGTGGTGTGCAACTTTCTGGAGTTTTACAAATACACAGAGTGGTCTGTCCATCACTACAGCCATGATATTGAAGTCTTCCACAACCTCCAAATCCCCTCCTGTGGTCAAACCACCCTCCACTCCTAGCAGCCATCATCTGTTTCCTGGGCCTGGATTTTTGCCTTTTCCAGAACGTCATCAAATAGAATGATACAATATTGTAGTCCTTTGTGTCTGCCTTCTTTCACTTATCAAAATGCATTTAAGCTTCTCCTGGTGTCTTCCTTCTCTTCCAGGTTCCATTTCAGCTTCTTGCTTCCTGTGGCTCTCTCTCTCTGTCTGAATTTCATTCCACTTACAAGGACTCCAGTACTAGGATTAAGAGCCATCCTGATTGAGGTGAGACACACCTTAGCTGAAGCATCGCCATCAAAATGTTCTATTAACAATAGGTTCACACCCTCAGGGATGGATTAATTTTAAGAACATGTTTTTCTGGGGTACAGACAACTTCAGACCACCAGAGGGCGTCACCCAAAGACCTATAGATCAATGAACAAGTAATATTAGTGGCATACAGTTTGATGGCGTGAGCATCAAAGCTTGGCAAGGGAACAGGAAAAGATAACTGTCTGGAATTGGCAATGAGAAGAAATGGTGTCATTTGTTCTACCTGTAGGAAAAGTGGTACAGACATTATGGGAGAGAAACAATGAAAGTATGTCAAGGGAAAGCCCAATTTCTCTTAAAGCAAAATAGTAAAGGAATATTCAAGATTAACATTAATCTGAGAACATCTCCATGTATTAATAAATATTCTTTAAACGTGAATACACTGGAAGCATAGTATTCATATGTGTGTATTCCATCTCATTTTATTTCATCATTCCTCTATTTTTGAATATTTTGTTTTTTGGAAATTTTGAATATTTTCTAATTCTGTGACTCATAGTTCAATAAAATATACACAAATGATTATTTGGATTCCTAAGGATAAAATTTGAGACATGAAAATCATGTCATAAAGAGTGAGATTTTAAAAATGTGTTTGTCACTTTAGGCCCTATAACTGAACATTGGTTTGGGTGTTTCAATGTATAATAATACATTATATACATATATATACATAATAATACAGACTGAATGTCATGCATTTAAAAGCCTGGATAATTTCATAGGCAAATTAGAGGCCATGCTTTTACTTACCATTTCTATGAATAATAGTGACACTGAAGATTTTCTTTGCTTTGCCTTTTGTATTTGTACATTAATAAATTGTTTTTCATTTTTATTTTTTGCTAAAATTTCTGTAGAAGGGTTTGTATTTTTGGATTTATTTATTGTAAACTTTTCAGTTTAAAATTTTTGCTTTAAAAAATGGTTAAAATGATAATAAAAGAATACATTTTTAAGTGCTCTAAACTAGCAACATTTGCCATCCTCGTTATTGATTTTATTTTTTGCTGTATCACTTCTGCTTTTTATTTCTTTTAACCTGTGTTTTAATTTTGCTATCTCATCATTAGCTTTTAAAGCCTGCTCTCTCTGTTGTCCTTTAATTCTGATGCATTTTGATTTTGTATTTTATCTCCTTTCTGAAACACTTATTTTTATTTCATATTATCGAGAGCAAAAAACAGTTATCTAAAATTTATTAGTATATCTATAGTAAAAATCTCAGAATTAATAAAATAATAGGATGTGGTTTCCCCAAACAATTGAACCATGTACATTTTTCAAATTTAGATCTGGATAACTTCTTTTCATACTGTGGGGTTAGGCATTAGACAAATACTATTAAAATTTACTTACAGAAGCAATAAAATATATTTCATCCTTATACTTTGTGAAAATGAATCTTTCTTTTTTTTATGCCTGTGCTTATCCCTATTACTAACAACATCTTATTTTTGGTTTTTATTATTCCTTGTTATTACAGTTAATACTTTTGAATGATTACTGTGTGTCAAGCAAGATTCTAAGTAGTTCATAAATGAATTAATTTAATCCTGATCCCAACTATATATAGATATCATTAACAGCTTTATTTTTTTCGGATGAGGAAACAAACAAAAAGGCCAGCTAATCTGCCTGAAGGAACTCAGCTAAGTGCAAGAGATGGGATTTGTACCCCAGGCATTTTGAAAGCAAAGTCCGTGCATTTAACCACTACATTTCAACATGGCTTTATTTGTGAAATACGGTTAGAAGAAGAAAACAATAAGAGAAATACTACGGTAAATAAAAATGGGAAAGGACAGGAAATTAAAAATGGTGGTAAAGATATAATTCTTTAGAAGTATTTTTGGAAATCTTGCCTTGATTTGATAGAAAAATGAAATTTCAACATTCAAAGAGTAGTGATAATGAATCTATGGTTCCTTAGTCATCATTCAATTAATTTATTAATTTGCATGCAGATACGGTGTTAGAATTCGTTTAAATGAAAACAATGTTTTAACTAAAAGGGAGAAGAAATGAATTTCTTTCTCTATAGGCAGGAAGACTTCAAGCCTTTACAAAAATACATGTATGTGTTTGTTTACCCTTTCTCCTATTTATGTTTGGTGCAATGAACTGCCTTTTCCAGATGTTTGATGTAACATTTGACCCTCTGAATAATCTTATGAATGACAATTTAATAGTGCTTGCCATGTACCAAAACTTTTACATGGGCTTTCCTTTTTTTTTTTTTTTCCCTACATCTGGAATTTATCTATTTATTTATTTTTCAACAAATCAATTTTATTGATACATATTAATAAAGCATACAATTCATCCAATGTGTACAATCAATGGTATTTGTTATAATCACACAGTTGTGTGCCATTTCAATCACTATTAAAGCATTTTCATTATTTCAATAATAATAATAAACAACAAACAAGAAAATTCCCTGTCAATCTCTCTGCTTCTCCCACTGTACATAGCTGCTGTTTGAGGTTATTCTATCCAAAGTGTATAATCAATGGCTTTTAGTATATTCACAATGAACATCCATTATCTCAAAAAATTTTAGAACAATTTCAGTACTCCAGAAAGACTCCACACCCCTTAGCATGCCTTCCTCCGACCTACATAACCACTAATCTCATTTCATCTTTATAAATTGATTTATATTTACATTTTATATAAATGGAATCATACAATATATAGTACTTTGTGTCTACTTCACTGAGTGTAATGTGTTTCTTTTTTCCTGATATTAACATTGTGTAGTATTAACTTACATTTGTTCAGCTTCAAAGAAAAATGGTCTTAATGTGTAATTCTACATTCATTTTAAATAAAGACAATCAAAGCTCAGAAATTTCAGGTCAAAATATCATTATCACATAACCAGTAACTGGTGGACCTAGTATTCAAACCCAGGCTTGTCTGATTCCAGTGTTCATGTCTCACACATTGCATTTCTTTTCATGGATTGTAAATTCCATAAAAGCGAAGGACTGGCTATCAATTGCTGTTCTCTGAAATGGTTGCGTTTGATCAATTGAGGTGATTCTTAAAAAGAACAGATTGCTGAGACTTGACCACATACATACTTAATCAGTATCTTTGTGGGTAGATACAGGCATCTCTCCCAGTGATCAATGATTTTCACACGTAACTGGTCTTAAAATGATCGAGTTACTGAGAATATTTTTTATCAGTTCTTGATGCTCTACTCTGAGAATATTAATAAAAAAGAAATAATTCCAGAAGATAAGGACAAGAGGGTGAAAAGTCTCAATCATTTTTGATGGCAGTGAAAAAAAACACTGCCCAGAGAATCAGAATAGGGTTAAGTACAAAGGAACAGCTCCCAGTAAAGCAAGTTTACAGTGGGTAACAGTTTGGCATTGTTTCTGAATTCCAAAAATAGATATTGGATTATGTTTGTGAGCTGGTCTATTCCTCTGGGCATATTATATTGTATTGGATTCAGAGGTTTCACTTTTATTTGATTAAATTATGAATAAGGCTTTGATTGGGCCACTTCAGTAGGGCATTGAGTTCCCACCCCCTTGGTGGGCAGGGACTCACAGAGAAAATGACTGGGCAGATGAATTAGTTGGAGTTTTAATGCTGAAGCCCAGGGAAGAAAATACACAGAGAAGCAGATACATGAGGAAAGACAGAAGTCTCCATTAGACACAGCAGAGGCCCAGGAAGAAAGATGAGTCATTCACCCGATAGGTTACAGCTGGCCTTGTGGAGAGAACAGAGCAGCTAAGCCAGGAGAAGAACGAGCCCCGGGAGAGAGGCGAGACTTATCCCAGCCTTCAGCTGATATTGGAAGAGGCTGGGACCACAGAGACTTAAGAGGAAGAGGAAGCCTGAACCCTTGCAGATGTCGGCAGCCATCTTGCTCTACCATGTGGCCACAGACTTTGTGGGGGAAGTAACTTATGCTTTATGGCCTGGTAACAGTAAACTTCTACCCCAAATAAATATCCTTTATAAAAGCCAACAGAGTTCTGGTATTTTGCATCAGCACCCCTTTGGCTGAGATTAATTTAATGCCACCTGCTCGTGTGCCTGTACCATCTTTTACACTGCCTGACAGGAGCAGGTATGATGTAGGAATTGATGTGGGCTGAGCCTCTATGTTGGGAAATTTCTATGTGGAATACCTATCTATTGAATGCTGCCACAAACTATAAATGAAACATTTATTATATTATAAAGTGTAATTTCAGTAAGATATATATATATATAAATACACGCATACACGCACAAACACATATACATACATATACGTATACAAACTGGTTAGAATCTGAGAACTACATTATTAAAACAGAAAATTGGTTGTACTATAAAATACAGAATGAAGATAGGTGTTAAAAGAGAGTCAAACTTTAACTTTGGGTTTCCTGGAAGACAAGGCAAAGACAGAAGCAGAATGGCTTATATAGATTTTGTTTTCTGGTTAAAATAACATCGAAATCTATAATTAATAAAGTTACTGTGAGTTGATTTTCTATAAAGGCATTGACTCCACTTCCAGTTTATAAATAAGGAGGCCAAAAGCTTTTCAGGAATTAAACTCTAGGAAAGGAATATGACATTGGAAGTAGACATTTCAGAATTGTTTATATCACCTAAATGGTTTCCGTTTCCATTTGGCATGGAAAAATTAGTCTGTCAGATATGATTACTGAAGAAACATAAACCTACTTCATTTTCTTCCATCGAATGCTCTCTTCCCAGCCAACAGGAGCGGAGGAAAGTATTCAGAAGGCCGTGTTTCTTAGTTTCCTGCAATCTGGGGGTTTTGTTTCAAGCCATGAAGTTTTTAATAGAAATCTTCTCAAATATTTCTTCTCCTTTAAACATCTGAGTTACTCCTTGAACTGAAATAATTTACATATAAAGGGTAAGCTTTCCATTTAAAGGAGCTTGATGCATTTCAGACTTCAAGTCCCTTGGAAATGACCTTGCTTTCATGGTGCCTTCAAATCAGGATTGTCTCATACCAGTGATGTGTTTTGCTTTCAGGATAAAGGCAAGGCACTACTCCACATATAAAAGAAACTTTTATGCAATTTCATCCTTCAAGATTCATGAGTGTTATTTTAAATCAAGATCACAATGAACACTGTGTTAGAAATATACAATGCTAAATCGTAGCATTTTACTTGTTTTATTGTTTGGATCTTCCAAACCAAAAATAATTATCTAAAAATAATTTTATTACCTTTTTTTCTCCCTTAGTTTTCAATTGCACTTTAGTTTTTTGAAATATTCACTTTTACCTTTTATCAAAAAGTACAGATGATACGTTGATAACTTTTGTGGCATCAAAGCTTTCAGTGCCTCCGTCATAGCTGCAGGTCCATCACCACATACCTTGGGCACCTGACGTAACATCTCTGGGCCTCAGCTGTTGAGTAGATATTTAAAATTAGTACCTAATTCTAGGATTGCTGTGTTGTTTAAATGAGTTCATATATGAAAATTTCCTAGAAGTGTTCCTGTGCAGTAAGGGTATTGAGCATTGGCTTGCTCTATTTTTTTTTTTTTTTTTTAATAGGTGGTACTGGAGATTGAACCCAGGACCTTGTACATGGGAAACAGGCACTCAACCACTTGAGCTACATCTGCTCCCCGTTCTATTTTTAACTAGCTGTGGGGCCTTGCCAAATGTATTAATCACTTAACTTCCATATTCCCATATATGGAATAAAGAAATGGAAGAAGTTGAGCTCTGAGGGCCTTTCCAGCTATAAAAAAATTAAAATAACAGAAGAACACTAAATCTTTGAGCTCTCTGATTACATAAACATGAGATTTTTTGCTTTTTTTCTTTGCTTTCTTGATTTAAACATTTCGCTAATAAAAAATTACAGCTATGGATTTGATCTTCAGACCCATGGATTGGTGTCACTACAGTCACTGGGAGCAGCTGGACAGTGGAGGCCGGTGAGGCTTTCGCGGCTGGTGGCAGTGGTGACTCAGACTAGGCCAAGGGCCCTCTCCGTTTGCTCTACTGTCCCTTCATGGAGTAAGCAAAGCAAACAGAGCCGCAGGGGAGGCGGGCGTGGCCTGGGATGTGGCCTCTTCAGGCCTCAACATTTTTCATGGAAGCTTGCCCAGATTTCATTGGTCTCAGCATTTTTCTCAGAGGGGGGAGTCCCCAAGATCAGAGATGCCTAAGGGCTTATGTTATTTTAACCTCTTTTAGCTTGAGTAGTGGTGGTTAGGGATGTTTGGAGCTGTATGTACCCCAGAAAAATTTGCTCTTAAATTTAATCCATTCCTATGGGTGTGAACCCATTGTAAGTAGGGCTTTCTAATAAAACTACTTCAGATAAGGTGCCATCCACCTCAATCAGGATGAGGCTTAATCCTTTTTATTGGAGTCCTTTAAAAGAGAGTGCCCCCATTCTCATCACTACACCACCCCATCCCAAAAAGCAAAGAGTATCTACAACTGCAAGCAAAAGAGTTCCTTCCCTCTGACCCATAAGCTCCAAGCCCTCTCAATCTGAAGTACAGAGGGAATCACCACCCCCAAATCCTCAAGACTGAGGAAGGGACAAACCTAAGGGGGAATACAAACATAGACTAAAGTAGACTTATTATTATTGTAGTAACGGAAGAACGTGTACCATTGATAGAAAGACTGTGGTTACCAGAGGCTCTGGGTGAGTAAGGGAGAATTGGTGGAACAAAGGGAATTTTTAGGGCATTGGAATTGTTCTGCATGACTGTGCAGTGATGGATACTGACACTGTCAAAACCTATAAAGTTGCATGGTATAAAATGTAAGGCATAATATAAACCATGGTTAGTAGCAGTGCCTCAATATTCGTTCATCCATTGTAACAAATGTATCACACTCATGGAAGATGTTGGGAAAATGTGAGAGGGGGAGTAGGTGAGGTATATTTTCAATATAACTTTTCTATAATCTAAAACTTCTTTAAAAATAAATTTAAAAATAAAAAGAATGAAATTCAGACAAAGAGAGAGAAAGCCGTAGAATCAAGAAGCTGAAATCAATGAAACCCAGAAGAGACCAGCAGATACCACCATGTTCCTTCCCATGTGACAGAGGTGCCAAGGATCACTGGCAGCTGGTCTTTGGGAAGAAATCATCATCTTGACGATGCCTTGATTTTGACATTGTACTGGCCCTAATTCCTGAATTAATAAATTCCCATATTTTAACTGACCCATTTCATGGTATTTGCTTTGTTGTTTGTGGGTGACAATCATGTCAGGGGCTACACATGTCAGGCCTTCATAATCCTGCAAACGTCCAATTGCTAATTTACATCCATGTTTAATATTTAATGTGCATTGTTCCACTGCAAGACTTTCATGTATAAGCCTGGGACAAGGCATGCCTCAAATTAATATTTACTGAAACCCTAGTATATTCTATACTCTAGAGATAAGCAAATGGGAGGGGGGGATAGAAAATAAGCAAACAAACAAAAACTTTGACTTGAGGAATGATTTGCAGTGTCATTACTGAATCATACTTGGATCACAGGCAGTGTAGTTAATCATTCTTTCTAACATAACTTTACTCAAGATTTACACATATAGATCTAGTAGAATATTTTAGTGCACACTACAATACCGTGAAAGAAGTTTTAAAATATATGACTTGCAATCCCATTGTATTAAACACTTAAGTAATAAAGGAGAAATAACTGAGAATGTTCTGGGTCAATATTATTTAATGTATTGAGAGAATATGCTGGAATGGAAAAAAAAACATGGGTTTTGACTGAAGAACTGACATATAAAATGAGTGGCTTTGACTATTACTTTCCTGAGACTTTTTTTTTTTCTTATCAGGATTTTAAAATTTCATTTTACTATAAAATGTTGACCTTCTTTATTACAATATACATTTTATGATATCTTTGGAAAGGTCAAAAATATTAAATATGAATGTTCTTTGCAATTTAAGTTATTTATTTTCAGGAACAGGCAATATGGCTTTCCAACCAAAATATACAGATTTAAGTCTCCTAAAGTATATGTGGTGACACTTATTTCTTTCCATTAAATTATTGGGCTTCAACAAGGATAATTATGCCCGGAACAGGTTATCTGCTACTGACGGTGTTAATTTACTGCATGAGTTGGCATTGAAATTATTTAAGACCAATAGGTATTACAAAAACAATTTCTTAATAGGTGAGCCATACGCTTCCCTCACCCAAAGTAAAGCTCAAATTGGTCTCAGCAGAATCCAAAATTCAATATGGATGAGAACATCTTGTATGTAAAACAGAAGGTAAGGGTGCTAGCAATTGCACATTTGCAGGAGGATAGCATTTCTACCACCGAGCAAAAGAGATTCCTTCAAGAAGGGTACTAAGGCTTCCCTCTTTGGTTTATAAAATGAAATCCAGAAAGCTGTTTCTTTTGAGAGAGGACTCCTGCTATACTTGGAAGACACTCGGCATACCAGTGAAGGGTATTTTCTCCCATAGTCTTCACAAAGTTCGTGTTGACTGTTCTTTTGCTCTAGTTCTATAGAAATTAAGGATTTTTTTTTGGTCACTTCAAAAATTATAAAAGCCAGCATAGAATATGACTATATGGAAGCCAAATATATTCGTTGGGTTGGGCCTGGAAAAAATGTTATTTGATGTGTTTTTTTTTTGGGGGGGGGGGGGCGACGAAGGCATCCTCCATTTTCTCATTTTGTGTGCTCTCTCTTCTTCAACTCAGGGAAGCTTCACTTTCCTGGCTCTTTCTTTAAAGATTCTTGACATATGTGTGTATAGTTGTGTGTGTATGAAAGTAATCAAGGTAAAGAAACATTCCACTGGAGGAGGGGCAACAAACCTTAACCTTTGACAATTAATTAATTCCTGCTACCTTTCGACATTATTCTCAGACCAACTCTTGCTACTTTCAAGAAGAGTTAGTAAGAGATTCTACCTAGATGAATTGCTGTGAAGATTCAAGTTTAAGACACTTCTGGCACATTGTAAATACTGAATAAATGTTTGTGATTATTAGTATTTTATTCCTCTTTATTTCCCTGGACGACTAAGCCACTCCAAGATGAGCTTTGTGGGTGCGGTTCATTTACTGGCCTAGGGTCAGACATTTGTCCTTACAGTAAGCATATACGTGACTGGTAGAAGAGCGAAGGCATGCAAATGTAATACTTATTCCCCATTTACTCTACCAGATTTGTTCTCCAACATTCCCTGCTTAGCTCTGTGTTCTGAGCGGCTGGCCTCCTAGGCTGCATCACCTGGATTCCTTGTTCTTAGAGGCAGAGCAGGAGATCCAATGGCATCCTTTGCTCGCTCCCTCCTTGCCCAGCATCAGCACTGAGAGTGGCTTGCAAGCATCCACAGCCACAGTCCTTGCTGGGAGTCCCTTCCTCTGCGGGTCTCCAGCTCTTTCAGGCTTCATGTTGTTGCTGGTTTCAGCAGACTTCACCATCCCTTATTGTTTTCCATAACCCTATCTGCATCTCTGTAACTCGGCCATTTTTCAATTCTCTCAGTAAAATGTGATGGCTCAGGGACACTGCTGGACCCAGGAATGATCATAGGCTTTGCCTTTACACGGACTCGGCTAAGCATCATACTAGAATGTATCAACCCTGTAACTTCAGACAGGGCTTATTTGCTAACTCATAAAAATGGGGATCATAATATCCACTGGGTAAGAATGTTGTAAGGATCAAATTAAGCCATATTGGAAAAAAAAAAACCTAGCATGCTTCTAAGCACAGATTAGGTAAATTGAGATTTCTAATGCCCATAGATCTCTTTCTCATTGGCTGGCAGATATCACAAATACCTCTCCTAGACGGTGGGGATTCAACTATTTATTTATTTATTTTACTTCTCTTTCTGTCCTCTTCCCCTCTCTCCTCTCCTATTTTTGCCTCTTCTCCTCTCTTCCTTTTTCCTCAAATTGCTCCCTCTGTCCACATTTGCCTTTCTCTTCCTTTTTTTTCTGTTCTTATCTATTTCCTTCTTTCATTCTTTACCATAATTAAAAGAAAGAAATTTAGATAATTTAGAGAAATCCACGTAACACAACAAAATAAACTGTAGAGTAAACAAAGCCTTTGGAGACTAGGATATGGAAATAAGATAAAGCCATAGATAAATTTAATATAGAGATATGAAGCTTAAAAGCTAATCATGAGCTGACAAATTATAGCACTGTGCTCTCTGGTAGATGAGAACAAAAGAGAAAAAGATTCATGTATTGGATTATTTTATTACTGAGTTTAAACCATACCAACTGCCAAAAAAGGAAATGCCTATCAAATTGCAATACCAGTGACTTGCAATACTTTACACTGTTTTCAGTCCTTTCTTGTATAATGCTATTACTAACATCAAAATCAGCCCTTCCCAGACCTTTCCTATTCACCCTTTGCCAAAGATAGGGCCAAATACTGCTTTTAGCAGGTAACAGTTCTTTGGAAATATCAGTTATTTTCAACTATGGAGAAGGCTTATTGATGCAATGGGAAAATCATATATTTCAGAATCAGAAGGGTTTACACACTCATATTCTATCGTACTAGCTGTGTGTTCTTCAGCAGATTATTAACCACTTGGAGCCTCAGTCTTAGCATCTTCAAAATTTAAAAAGTACCTCCTAGGATAAATTTGAGAGTCACCTGTGACAATTAAGTCCCACAATAATCTATGACAACATGGGAAGGCAATGAATGAGACATTACGAAAAAGCATGAGTTTTTGGGAATAGAGACACAGCACTAAAATAACAGTCCTGTCACTCATGAGGAAAAGAACAGTCTTTTATATTTACCCATATATTTACTGTTTCCATTGTACTTTCCTTATTCCTGATGTTCAATAGTACTTTTGTCATTTCTCTTCTGTGTGAAGGACTTCCTTTAGTCGTCCTTTTAGTGCAATCCTGCAAGTAACAAGTTCCCTTCATTTTCCTTTATCTAAGAATGTCTATTTCACCTTCATTGATAAGAAATTTCCATTGTTTTCTCCAACCTATTCCATGGCATTTGCTTGAGTAGCTAAGGAGCCTACAACTTCAGGGTTCTGCCCCCAGATTCTATTGAGGAGGGGTCTGCCTAAGTAATGGTGTGCAGAAGACAGGATTGTGCCCTTGGCTCAACTGCTTCAGTGACAATAGGAGTGGAGGACGGTTTGCCTTTTCTATGGTAGTCATCTCAAGAACAAGCAGTACTGATTAAAAGGTTTCTCACTGCTGGGCCACCCCTTTCCCATCTTTTGGGTAGAGAGAGCAGGCTTTTGTAAAAACTCTTTTTGTCTGTGCCATTTGCTGTTTCTGGGTTGTGGTCTTCAACTACCACCCAAGGTGGGATACATAGGAGGCAAGAAAAATCCAGGGCACTCACTTCTGGGCATTCATTGAGTCCCAAGGCCTCTCATTAGTTTGCTTTCTTTTCTCAACCTTCAAGAATTCTCTCGCATGTGCCTTGGGTATTTTATTCAAGGATTTTTGTTGTGATTAACAGTGAGTAGATGGCTTAGTTTGTCACAGGGCTGCTGATGCGAAGTACCAGAAATGGGTTGGCTTTTACATACAGAAATTTATTTGGTTAAAAGATTACAGTGCTAAGGCCATGAAATATCCAAATCAAGGTACCACCAGAGTTGCTTTCTCACCAAAGTCACCTACTGGTGATCCTGGTGTCCTGCCTGTCACATGGCAAAGCAAGATCTGAGTTTCTTGCCTTCCCGTCAAGGCTCCCCATTTCCTGGAGTTCAGCTGTGGAGGATCAGGCATATGTCAGAGCTGTTTCCTCAGCCTTAAGCTGCTCTTGGGCCCAGGCTTCTTCGGGACCTCTTTCTGTGTCTCTGTGCTCTGCTGGTTTCAGACTCCAGAACCTCTCTCAACCCATGGGGCTCCTCTGTTTCCCTGTAGTCATCTCTCTCACACGGCAGGATCAAAATGGTGGCTTCCTTTCTCTGTGTGTTTCTCTCTCTGTCTTCCTTTATATATAACCCCAGCAAGAGGGCAGAGACCCAACCTGAGTCATGCCTCACTGACTTAGTGCAATCAAAACAATCTAATCGAGTGATCTAAAGTGAATCAGATCTGAAGACTAGGTGTTATATCCATTATTGAAAGTGGTGTATTATGTTTCCTACTATTGTTATAGAAAGTTCTAATTCTGCCATTAAATCTGTCACTATCTGCCTCATATATTTTGGGGTTCTACCATTAGGTGCATATATATTTATAATTCCTATGTCATCTTTTTAAATTGACCCTTTTACCAGTATATAATAGTGAGTTTCTTTGTTGCTTGTAACAGTTTTTGATGTAAAGTATATTTTATCTGATATTAGTATCATTCCCCAGCTCTTTTTTGGTTATCTCTTGTATAGTATATTGTAGTCCATCCTTTAACTTTCAATGTACTTATGTCTTTGAATTTAAGGTGAGTCTCTTGTAAACAGTGTTGGGGTCATGCTTTTTAAATCAATTTAGTTAATTTCTGCCTTTTGACTGAAGAGTTTAATTCATTTACATTTAAAATTACCATTGATAATGAAGGAATTTTTTTGCCATTTTACTATTTCATCTTGTAAAGTCATAGTCTTATACCATTTTGTCACTAATTCTTTGATTAATGCTTAATTTCATATTTATTTGATTTTTTGTAGTGTAACATTGAGTTCCATTTCATTCCATTCTTCATGTATTCCTCAGATGTCTTCTTGTGGTTACCATTGTATATAAATATAACATCCTAAAAAAAAAAAATAAAGTGAATCAAATGCAGTCAAAGGCTACCCCGCCCAGAGGAATAGATTAGTTTAAGAACTTAATCTTTTGGGATTCCAAAAAGACCTTCAAACTGTCACAGTAGAATAGAATGCATTTACTTCATTCGTTCAGACAACTGCAAGTCTTAACTCTCACTTAATAGTGGTGCAATCTATGACAAGGGATGTATTTCTCTGAGGTTTGCTTATGAACTTAAAATTCAATACATTTACTGAGGGATTATGACTAGATTACACAAGATAACGTATGGAATGCACGTAACAGTATATATGTTGCTCTCATTTTTTTCTTCATATCATACCCGTATTTCCATGCAGTTTTCTCTGGTAAGTTTACCTCTCCTATATTTCCCTTTTCTTTGGAATGCTACAGTTGTGTTTGTTTTGTCTTCTAACCTAAATCAACAAAATATAGAATACGTAGTATATTACCAATTTAGAGATAATCTAGTCAATTCTTCCATTTTAAAAGTGAGGAAAATGAGGCCCAGGGGAGGAAATTGACATTTCCAAAAATCACAAAGACTATAAAATTCTGAATTTGGCAGACATAGACTAAGATATATTTTCTATCTCATCTTCTCCCAGTGCTTAGGTCAGTACACAAATCTCCCAAGACAGCATGACACCTGGGAGTGGAGCCATGAATTTGAATATTTGGCCTGCACGGCATGACCATGTGGTCTTCAAGAGTTCCATCACGAGGAGACAAACCTACAACCTACACTGAAGAATTCATTGTGAGAGGCAGTCCCACAATTCAATTGTCAGAATGGAATATTTTGTCATGAATAGAAGAGTAAATTTTGATCAGTAAACATGGTTTGAAACCCAATTATTGGAATTATTTCAAGGGCTTCTCTTCTGATGATATTTCAAATAATATCAAGTCACTACTTGAATAGAAGAGTACAATCAGTCCTATGGCCTGCAGGAGGCCACTAATGTTAAATTTATTACAGTAATGATAAGGCAGATTTGCTTGATTATAGAATTCCAGAGGCTTCAGTTAACATCCATAATAGATTTTCAACTGCAGATAAACTGACCTTACTTGTGAGATTTTATTATATTATTTGCATTGTGAAGATGGAAATGAAAATTAGCAATAGTTTATAATCCGGGAAGTCAAATTCCATTGTATAGTGGTTCTTAGATTCTCTATTGGTAAAAGTAGAATTTTCAGTTTTCCAAGTACTTATTTATTTATTTTTATTCCTTTTCTCCTTCACATAAAAAGATTTCTGAATTCCTTGGGGCTCTTTTGACAGAACATAAATATATTTCAGCACTCAAAACAATAAAGAATAAGAAAACTACAGAGAAATGAAAGAAATGTGGCTATTTACACAAAACAAGGATTATGCAAAACACTTCTTTCATTTTTACACTGTTTTATCAATGTTGGGAAGCAGTTGCAGTGACAAATCTGAATTGTGAATGAGGCACCATCAAATTCTTAGCACAGCACAGGGAAAATTCAGGTGGGTCTGAAACTTACTTTTCTTTAAAATGTTTTTCTACTTAGAAGCACTGTGCTTAGAATCAGTCAGATGCCCAGGCACCTCCTTTTCTTCCACTAACCATCAGAATAATTGGGTGGAATCATATGGGGAGGCTGCGACAATAAGAAATGCAATAGAGATTTGTATTGTAACACTTTCAAACAAATCTCTAAAATGACCTAAAAATAGTAAAATGTATTGAATATATAATATGGGCCAGGAACTTTGTATACAAACTAATTTAATGCCCTAAACAACTCACCAAATATTCTTCATAAAAATGCATGGGAGTAAATGTGGTTCAAGCAGTTGAGCTCCCGCCTCCCACATGGGACGTCCCGGTTTTGGTTCCAGGGGCCTCCTGAAAAAACAAAAACAAACAACTAGCAAAACAAATGAAAAAACAAACTCAGGAAAGATGATGTGGCTCAGTGGTTTAGCACCAGCTTCCCACATAAGAAGTCATGGTTTCAATCCCTGATCCCTGGTACCTCAAAAAAAATACATGTAAATGTATATGTATACATATATACATATAAGGAGAGATGTAAAATGACTACTTCTTACTGTAAGACTTTGGTCCAAATCCAATAGGGAGATAAAATGGTACAGACATTGCACGTGCTTTAAGACTTTAATGGGATAATATACCAGGAGCTCTTGGTAAGTGTTTGTTAATTGTTGTTATTGTTACTTTGGTTAGGATTAATCTTAGGAAGCAAGACCTTCTCAGGTGGGAACAATCTTCAAGATACTTGAGCTGCATGGTATGAAGGGAGAATTAACAATATTGAGTCCTGAAAGCATGATAGGAATCAGCCTTTCAAAAAATTAGCCACAAATGGGTCATATTTTAATTGTTAGCCCTTTTAATAAGAGCCTTGAAAACCCCTTGGACCAGTGACTGTCTTCGTCACTCTCAGGGGTAGAGTATGTGTGCAGAGGCAAAAGCGTTTGCGAGGAGAAGGGGGATGGAGTGGGCGATGCTTCTAAGGGCAGGTACTCAGTTCAGATTGAACAGAGTCACTGAATGCGGCTGGAGCCCCTAGTGTATCCCAGGAATTGTGCTCGACACTGGTCAAAGCACAGATGTCTGCCCTAAGGGAGCTTAGGGTAGTTAAGTAAAACAAGATATAAATAAGGAATTTAGACCAGGGCAGAACTTAGGGTGGTGGATCTTTGCTATTACATGCCATAGCAGGCTGTGACAGCTGGTGCAGATGATCAAGTGCCAGTTCATCAGCCCATAAATGACTCATTGTGTACAATACAGACCTGCCTTGAAACCAGAAAGTGGTGTTTGTACCACAACTGGTGATCTGAGTACATTGCAGCAAAAACCTAATTTTAAAAAATGGGCATGCATTCTCAATTTCTAAGCAACATCCAGTGTTTCAGAGATCCAGAGCCATAAATAGAGAAGTCTGAATGTCTCCATCACTATAGCTGCAAGAGAAATATCACATAGATGCATTACCCACAACTAAATTTTGTATCTACCACTGGAAATTATCATAAGATGCGAGTTAAAGCATTAACAGAAAAGAAAACACTGAAATTAAGTCATTCAAACCCCAATGCACAGGGATGTTTAATGACTCTGAAATTTATGTCTGGTGAGCATACAAAACCAAAAAAGTGCATATGAAGGCATATAGTATGGAGTATATTGGTGTCACAGTTAGAAATCCCTTTTTTGAATCCAAAAAGATTATGTTCTTAAACTAATTCATTCCTGTGGGTGTGATACCTGTGATAGCATTAGAGTCACTTTTATTAGATCACTTTCAATTAGATCACTTTAGGGCATTTGTTTGGACCACATCAGTGATGCAGGTTAGGTCTCTGCCCCCTTGCTGGGTCTTATATAAACTGCGAGTACAGAGAGAAAGGAGACACAGGGAAAGGAAGTTGCCATTTTGATCCTGCCATGTGAGAGAGGACTCAAGTCTCACTAGCAGCTGAAGTTGAAGGACAAGACCCCAAGAGGCTGGGCCCATGGAGCAGCTGAAGGCTGAGGAGAGGCACTGTATGCCTGATGGCCCACAGCTGGGCTCCAGGAGAGGGCAGGGACCTCAGCGGAGATGGGCCGCCATCTTGCCTTGCCACCTGACAGGACGCCAGGATCACCAGTGAGTGACACTGGTGAGAAAGCACCTCTGAGTTAACTTGACCTGGACATTTCACAACCTTGGAACTGTAAGCTTTTACCCAAATACATTTCCCATGATAAAAGCAAACCCATTTCCGATACTTTGCATTGGCAGCCCTGTGGCAAAATAAGACAATTGGTATATGGGAAATAGAAAACAATGATTTCTTTAACAAATTTGCCCAAACTCCAAAACATCAACTTTACAAAACATGAATGTTTTTCTATTGCAGTTTTTTAGATATTTAAGCCATTTGTAGGTTAGATATAAATAATCACATTAACTAACTCCCTGTGCTCACATATTCAGTAATATGCACACTTATTTTCCAGTAGTTGTTGCTCATGAAAGTCAGACTGCATTTATGAACATAAATTATTAAAATTGGTCTATTGATACAGAGTAGCTAATTTTCAAGATACTGTCTGTAAACACCATAAAGTTGTATTAAATATTCATATAATCATGTGCTAATTAATCCTTAAAGCAATTATAATTAAAATGAAAGTATCTTGTCTTAGAAATAACCAAATAAAATAGAACTTTAAAAGGTAGGAATTTATCCCTCCAACTTTTATAGATAACAATGTAAGATAAATTACAATCACTTCTATTAACCAAGCTACAAAGAGTTAAATAAAACATATCAATTATTTTCACATTTATTTCAAAGCAAGGGAATTTTTCTCCCAGAAAGGTGATTTTGGGAGACAATAATGAGGCAAGATAAAGCGCTGCATGTGTGGTGTATATTCACCCGCATTTGTTACAGGTTTAGTTTGGGAGCATTTTGCTTATGTATATATGTCTTGTTTGTTATAGTCCAAGGAAGAAAGCAACCTCCCAAATGTTCATCATCTACTGAAGTCATCCACAGAGGCAGGATTCAGCTGCAATGTCATTAGGGCTCAGTCTCAAGCACAGGAGTCTGCACTCAGGTCTAGCTTGCCTTGCGTCTCATGGGAGCCAGACAAAGGGCTGTTCAGAAGAGTCTAGGGGTTATAGGAGGAGTAAGGAGGGTCCATGCTTGGACTGTCAGGCCGGCCTCTGGAAACTAAGATGAGAAAGCAGGAAGCAAAAAGGCAGAGGATACGTCGGAGAGGCTGGAGAGACATCTGAGGACCTCTCAAAATAGCAGTTTGCTTCAGAGCTTCCCAGAGCTGCAGCAAGCCATCAGCCCTGCTTTGAAGTGAGGAGAAAGTGGCAGAAAGATCAAGTAATTGCAGAGCTGGGCTCTTTGAACTCCTCCCCCTCCTCCTCGCTGCACTAATTTGCCACAGCTGAAGGAGAAGAACTGCCCACAGGGAACACAGCACCCTCTCACTTCCCAAGGACTGATTTGCTATGATATTGTGGAACCAGGCTCTAAATCGTACTTCCTGATTCTAAACTCAATTCCCAATGACTATGACTTGGCCCTCAGCTGGATATGTTCATTCTTCCATGGACTATCATGACTCTATCCAGATGGGCCCTTCTGAAGTTAGCATTTCTTAGGTGGCTTCAGGCAAGTCCAGGTCAGGAGACAGCATGTGGACTGTATGAGCTTCCTGCTCACATCCCAGGACTCGTCCTGAGAGCCTGTAGCTGCTCATTGTGCCCACCAATTTTTGCACTTTACATCAGTGTCCGGCAGTGAAGACAGTGTGGGGGTGCCACTGTCACCAGTGCTGTGGCCAGCCACTGCAAAAGATTCTGTCAACCAAGATTCAAATCCTATGCACTCAACATCCCCATGTGACTTTAGTGGAAGACCTGGGTAGCAATTATTGCAGCTAGCTCCACTAGGACTAAATTAAACCAACTGGAGAATCACTTTAATGGCCAACACAATACACACCCCCACTTCTCTATCTTCCTCCCAAGAATGGCTCCTGCCTTTACTCAAATAGTGCATATGTCAACACTTTTGTTTCTTGGGTTGCTTAATTACCTTAAAGTTTCTTACTCACTCAAATCCATAGACTGGTAGAGGGCTGTCCCACTCGTCCTCTCTTTGTGCTGGGACAAAACTCTTCTAGGGTCAATACAGCCCAGGTTCAATCTAGGACTTCAGATACGAACAATCAAAAGAACAGAAGAAATGCACCCAGAGACAGTGCTTAAATAAAAAGCAATGGCAACCCATCCGCTAAGTGACAACAGAATGATTGCTTATTTTATGCATTTTTTTTCTTACTCTCTCTTCCTTTATAGAACCTCTTTCAAGGCCAGAATTCTTGGAGAACTTGGGAATATGATCCTGTGACTGGAATTCTTGTAAATTAAAAAAAAAATTCTTATAGTATCTGTTTTAGTTTCCTAGACTGCTTAAGTAAATGCTATGAAATGGATTGGCTTTAACTATGGGAATTTATTAGCCAAGAGGATGTCCAAACCAAGGCATCATCAAGGCAATGCTTTCTCCCAAAGACTGTGGCTGCTCTTGGTACTTAGCTCGTTATGTGGCAAGACACATGGAGGCATCTCTTGGTCTCTTCCTTTTCTTCAATGTTCTGTTTCGGCTTCTTGCTTCCTGTGGCTTTTTTTCTGTCTGAATTCCATTATACAGGACTCCAGTAATGGGATTAAGACCTGTCCTGATGGAGGTGGGTCACATCTTAACAGTAGTAGCCTCATGAAAATATTTTACTTACAATGGATTTACACCCACAGGAACGAATTAGGTTCAAGAACATATTTTTCTGGGGTACATCTAGCTTCAAATCACCACAGTATCTGATTTTTACATAGGAAATTTCTGATTTATAACTTACTTCTATACATTTTCATATTTAACCCCACTTCCATGAATGAGGAAATTTAGTCTCAGAGTGGTTAAAGCAATGCATAGAATTGTATTACATTTTATTTTTCCTTTGGTTTGGAAACTAGAAGTTCAACATCAAGGTACTGGCAGGATCTGCTTTCTCCTGGAGTCTGTTGAATTCTGGCAATCCTCCTTCACCTGGAAATCTCTCTCTCCGTGTAGTCTGCGCCTTCGATTTCTGTCAGCTTCTGGCTTCCATTTCCATGTCCCACTTCCTTTGCTTATAAGGACTTGGGCCATTTTGGATTAAGGCCCACCCTTAATCAGTTTGGTGACACCTTAACTAATAATAGCATCTTCATAGGTCCTGTTTACAAATGGGTTCACATCCACAGGAATGTGGATTAAATCTTGAACATGTCTTTTGCAGGAGACATGAGTCAATCCGCAAACATACCATCATTTCACTCCACCTTGCTAGTTTAAACTCTTATTTTCTTCCTCACTGGCAGCCAAAGGGACATTTTTAAGTATTTGTTACTCAATCCTTTGCTTGTAATGCCCTTGAAAATTTCTCTGCCTGGCATCCCCAATATTTTTCAGTGCTCAGCTCAAATGTCACCTCTTTTGATTAGCCTTCTCTTATCTTTAGATAAATCAATTATTTTTTACTCCTATGCATTATTGTTTATAACATTAACTTGATATATAGTATACTGCACTATGTTTAAAAATATACATATATATAGAGAGAAGATATCTGTGTTGATAGGATAGAGATCTTTTAAAAACTCTATAGTAGCATATATTTGAGCAGAGTTAATTTGGTAGAAATGATAAGTGAATTCAGTCTTAAATACTCTAAGTTAGAATTAGTGTTTCAATTCTTAATACTCTAGTAGCATTTATCATTGCCTGCTCATTCATTTATTCCTTGATATTTTCAACTACTTATTGAATGCCATCTTTACTAGATTTGAGGACAAGCAAAAAGAGATGTGATTTAATCTTTTCTCTTAAACAAATGTGTTTTACTAATCACAGCCTTTAACCTGTTCCAATAAATATTAGGGCTATTCATGCTTGTGTCTAATAATTATAACCACTGGGAGAGGAAGGGGTATGCCATATTCATCATTATAGTATTCATTCATTCTTAATGTGCTCCTCAATATTAAGTTCAAGGACTTCAAAGATTACTGAGAAACAGTTCCTGTTCTTAAAGATTTCAAAACCTAATGCTGCATAATATATGAACGCTGTATAAAAGTGGTGTCAACAACTAAGTATAGGATATAGAGAAGGGCTAGATTGATTCTGCCTTGGGGGGTTAATGTCAAGAAGTCCTGGAGTCCAACAGAGTGTTTTAAATGTATTTGATAAACATAATAGATGATAAATAAACATGAATACAATAAGAGGCTTATTGGACAACACCATGGTGACTCTTATAGTAATAATTCATATATTTATGGTCTGCTACTTAAACTATCTTTTATCTTCAGAAGAGGCCCATGAGATGTTATAAATCCATGAATCCATGAATAATAATTATTTGAGCAACATGTATTGTTGCATATTGTAATCAATAGAGACTCTTGCAAAACTTTAAATATCACCCTCTATGGATCCAGTCTAGCTTATCAATTACTAACTTATTTTTGGCATTTCTAGAACTAACAGTAAACAGACATTGTCACAGTTTGAACTTGACTTTTTCATGTTTTTTTTTTTTTTTTCATTTTTCCAGCTAATTTTTTTCTTACTGTGACAAGCAAGACATGTTGTATTTAGCATTTACTTCAGGCTACCTAAGGTGCTATCCATGGGTGCTAGAAAGTATAAGCAACAACCTTACAGTTCAGTTGGGAGTGATTAGAGCACAATAAAGTATTTAAGTAAAAGCCAAGTCTTAAGGATGTTTAAGCAGACTTTCTCAGACATAAAGAACTTAAGGGATTACACCTAATTGGTATTAGTTACTATTAAGATTAGTCCTGAAGTAGAAGCAAAAATATTTCCACAATTAGGTAGCTGAAAATAATCACTATCTAAAAGGCTGGACATTTCAGTTTTATTAAAGACTGTGTTTACATAGTTGCTGGTCCAATCAACAACAGAGAAGAGATCTAAAAAATACTCCAAATGTTGAATCTGGTTAATAGGTTAACATGAAACATATGCCCAAATTAAATGGTATTTTCTGTTCAATTTTAAATTTGCACAACATTCATGATTTAGTATTAGCAACTAGAACTACTTCATGTGGAAAAGCCTTGTACTTGAAAAATAAGACTACAGTTTTAGAAGACATTTGGAAAAAACCATTTTATGTCAGTTTATGCAGACATAAGTTTCTAAGCCATTTAACTGGTTATGATGTGGTATCCTTAAAAACTGGTTTACAGTCATAGTTATAACCAATTTTTTTTCTTTGATTAAACACTTTTCTTTAATGTCTTTTGAGAAATGTCAGTGAATGACTACCCATATTTATGAAGAACAGATGAAAGTCTTCCCACATAAAGAAGCAAATCAATTTGTATCTCTCTGTGTGGTTAAAACTTTGCCATAGACTGAAATAAAATGCCCTTTCTTCTTTTACTTCCTGAAATAAAACTTTAGCCTAGAACAGAAATTATTTAATGAGAAGCTTCAAACTGTGACATATTTAATTGATGTACAGCACGTACATAAGTCTTTTCTATCACTAAGTGCTCGCAATGTGCAAAATGCATTGGGTGAAAAGTAGAGAAGCTCACTGTGCCAGGGGGAATGAAGGGGGTTTGAGGAATTACTGACAGAGATTCTCTTTCATAGATGTTCCTTCATAGGATTCTCTTTCATAAGATTAATCTAGTGAAACTGAATTTTAAGGCATAGAACTTTTATGTCTAGTGAATTCCAAGATTTCCTTATTGATTTTATTTTTCATAGGTTCCCTATAATATTCTGTGATCCAGATTATAAAAAACGCATGGTTTAAAATCATGTCTACTAAAGGAATTTAAAATAAACTGAAATATTAATCATTTGAACCTGCTAAAAGCGTCTCCATGGCCCACACCTCATCAAAGCTAGAGGAGGGTGCATCTATAAATTTACTGTTCAGAGGATGATTAAAGTCGAAAGATTCTTTGACTTCTATGAATACTTTTCTCTGTGTGACTGGCATTATCCTTCACCAAGTTTTTCCAAGCCAGAAACCTGTAAATTATCCTTGATGCTTCCCTTTACCTCACCACCCACATGCAATTAAACTGTACTAGTTGACTATCAGCTCTACTTCATAACTATCTCCTGATATAGCTGCCTCTCACATCCCCATGCCAATACAATGTATCCTTCACCTAGGCTTTTCTTACAATATCCTGTCTAGCCTTTTACGGCTTGTCCTTTCTAACTGCTACTCCACTCTGCTGCTAGAGCAATCCTCAGAAAATGAAACTATGATCATGTCGGCTCAGTGGTTATTAGATTCCAATGATTTGGTGTGGTCACTAAAGTAATAGTTGTTAAGCATCTTCATCTATGGAGCTCTTCCTCTCACATTTCCTGCCTCCTCTCTCTTATTCATGATGTCTACCATGCCCTCTATGTTCAGCCCTATTGTAAATCTCTTAGATTTGCAACTGTATTATGTTCTCTTTCACCTCTAGACTCACACACATGTTGTTTTCTTCTCATAAAATACTCCTTTCTGTAGTAATTTTCTCACTTAGTACTACTCAGTATAAATGCTATGTTCTTTGGAAGGTGTCCCCTGACTCCTTCCTTTTCCATTATGTCAGGAACCCCTAATATATAGATTCAAATACTGTCCTGTACTATTATTACCAGAACACGCCTAAAATAAAATAGAGGAGGCCACTAGACTGGGGTGACTAGCTTTGGC
This sequence comes from Tolypeutes matacus, assembly GCA_026826555.1. Taxonomy (NCBI): domain Eukaryota; kingdom Metazoa; phylum Chordata; class Mammalia; order Cingulata; family Chlamyphoridae; genus Tolypeutes; species Tolypeutes matacus. The sequence continues at coordinate 9,480,974 of JAKSZT010054462.1, read as the reverse complement.
CCATTCTTGACTTACAAACCCAAGTAACATGAATGGAACTTGAGAGAGGTAGCCTTTCCGTAAACACCTGCTATACTAAGAGGTGGAGCTTTAACACCAGCCAATCAAAAACAGACACCTTAGGATGGGGCTTTACATGGGAAATAGCCCAACTAAAGCAATCCAGTCTAGATATCTGTATTAGTCAGCCAAAGGGGTGCTGATGCAAAATACCAGAAATCAGTTGGTTTTTATAAAGGGTATTTGTTTGGGGTAGAAGCTTACAGTTACCAGGCCATAAATCACAAGTTACCTACCTCACCAAAGTCTATGGCCACGTGTTGGAGCAAGATGGCTGCTGACATCTGTAAGGGTTCAGGCTTCCTGGGTTCCTCTCTTCCCAGGGCTTGCCCCTTTCTAGGCTCAGGCTTGCTTCTCCCCACAAGACCAGCTGTAGACTATCAGGCGAATGGCTTGTCTCTTTTCCTGCGTCCTTCTCTCCTTCCTCACAACCAAGCTCCTCTGTGTGCTTACTTTCCCAGGTTCCAGCATTAAAACTCCGCATCAGAACTCCAACTCTGTCCTTTGCCCTGTCTTTCATCTCTGAGTCCCCACCCATCAACGGGTGGGGATTCAACACCCTACTGATGTGGCCCAGTCAAAGCCTTCATCATTATTTAACCAAGTAAAAGTAAAACCTCTGAATCCAATACACTCTAATACGCCCAGAGGAAAAGACCAGTTTACAAACATAATCCAATATTTCTTTCTGGAATTCATGAAATAGTATCAAACTGCTACAATATCCAATCCACTTCCACCCCAAACTGCCTAAATATGGCAATGCAGCTTAGATAACCAATCAAAAAATTTCCTCACTTATTGCCATGTTTGCCCTATATATGCTTTCCTTTTCATTCCCTTGGTATAGCTCCTTACCACTTTTAGTTTGGTGCTGCCCAATTCATGAATCATTTGTTGCCTGAATAAACTTTAACAAGATTTAAATATTGCCTCAGTTTATCATTCAAAAAATTTGGTGTCAGAAGTGGGATCCAAAGATGACCTCTGGTGGCCCCTGAGAGCAATGAATAATGAGGTTTAGGTACCCAAAGAGCCATTTTGCATTCACTGCTTTCTCACTGTACACAGAGGTTGAAGGTAAGATCTGAGCTCCATGGCTTTGTGTTAAACTACCTGAAGTTTGTTGTGGTTATATTATAACTGGACTGAGTCCAATGGAGACCTCAGGTAAGACACTCACACTTTAGAAAAGACCCTTTGGAGGAGAAAGAAAGTGAGCACTGGACACATGAAAGACTCTAATTTAAAATGGGCTCTACCTGGTCTGAAGAGTCTGGTAACTCTCTGCCACCCAGAACTCCTGCTAATTATGAGTTTAAGAATTATGGAACAGGATCATGTGCTTTCTTAGAAAAATGGGCATTTTATACTAAAGACAGCTTGGAGCTACAGTGGCCATGGTGGGGAAGTTTTAGTTTAGACAAGGTTATTCATTTAAGAGGGATCCTAAAACACAGAGGATCCCAAACACCCCAAAAGTAATGAAATATGATTTTTATTCAAGTGATATATAGAGGCATAAAAAAATTAGTGATTCCAAAATAGCCTCATTAAAAGACTCCTTACAAAAAGCCAGCAAACAACTTAAGAAACCAAAGGCAAGACAACTGATGAAGATTGTAGACAAACTTACTGGAATCTGACTGTGCTTTCAGCCCCTTCTCTTTATTCTTCTTTACGTAATTACACTGAATGTACTAACCCTCTTTCTCATTTACACTTTTACTTAGAAAATGAGGGGAAAAAGGAAACTAGATGGATTAGATGCTTTCCATTAAGGTTAGACCCTTCAGAGACCCTGGTATTGTGACCACTGCCATCTTTTGCCCATCGAGATAGAACTCAGAAACATAATTAAAAAAAACCCTAAGCCCAGGGAAGATCCACAAAATATTACTGAAAATTTAAAACATAAATTGGAGCAGATGACTCTGGGCTTCCATATATATGCCAATTTATACACATGCTCTTGGCACCAGGGGTAGCTCATAATTATGGATCATTGAAGCATGATTGGAAGATCCCAAAAGGGACCTTAAAAATCCAGCTAGGCATAGTTTAATATATGGATCAAAAAAAGCTTATTATAGCCAATAATCTCTTAGAAGCTATACCTACAATTTTTCCTCAAAAGACAGGTAGATCTGTTATTCAAACCTATAAAAGAAAAGAAGATAAATCAACTACTGATTATAAAGTTAAAATAAAAATAATATTTTTGAAACACTCCAGACTATCATTATTTTGACCTGAATTAAAGGTGCATTATCCAATTTATTTGTCAATGGGCTTTACCCTGAACTAAATAGTATAATAAAATAACACAAATTCAGTTGGGAATCTGCCCTCTGGACTGAACTGATGAACTTAGTAGAACATTTTGAAAGAGCTTTCCAAGAACAATAGTAAAAATCTTAAAAGGCTAATAAATTGATGTCTTTGCAGTTGCAGTGGCTATAGGAACCAAAACTGCCCTCAAGGGCATCTTATATACCTAGATTCAGGGCGACAAATGAAAAAAAAAAAAAAATCCAATGACCAAAGGATGTGTTTGCATTGCCAACAGTCCAGACATGAAAATCCCCAACAAATCCAATGCAGGCTATTTGAACTGACAATTAAAGGAAGCCCTCAAAAATTTGATGCTTCAAACCAAAGCCAATACTGATGGGGGTCTCAGGGATCCTCTAGTAACCTGTTTCTCTTAATAACCCCAATGCAAGCCAAGATCAACATTAAGATTAATGGAGAATTCTGTACTGTGTTAGTAGACATCAGAGTAACCCGTTATACTTTAAATGCCACCATTATAAAATAAAAACTCCCTCAGATTAACAAAAATGTCTCTGTGCAGGTGGCTTCCCACCAATTCCAGAAGGTTTCTCTATCAGAGTCCATACAAATGACTTTCAGGCCTGTTACAGGAAAACATGCCTTCCTTTTATGTGACACAACTTCCATAAACCTCCTGGAACAAGATTTACTTTCTAAACTAAGGGGTTAGTTTACAAACTAACAAATTCTCGTTGCAGGGAGAGGTAACCCTAGAATTTCCAAATCCTCCAAAACCTGAGTTACTTTGTGCCTTACAGGCAAAATTGATTACGATTATTTTGGTCTTCAAATCTCTCAAAACCCAGACCTCCCTGAAGTGCCCAGTAGCTAGTGATCCTTTCTCCTCAACAGACTTAGGAAAAATTAAAAATGCTAAACCTATAAAAGTTCAAATAATCCTTAAAGCCAGAAGCTATTAGAGGCTTACTCCAATAATTAAAGATTTGATTAAACAAGGCTTTGTGGTTCTTTACACAAGTCCCTTTAAAACCCCTATCCCTCCAGTTGTAAAACCAAATGGATGAGGTTGGAGGTTCACGAAAGACTTACAGGCAATAAATAAGGTTGTGTTTCCTGTAGCTCCAAACCCCAACACTTCACTATCAAATGTTCCTTCAGGGTCAAAGTGGTTCACAGTAACAGACCTTTCCTCAGACTTTTTCAATATTCTACTTAATAAGGACAACCAATATTTGTTTGTCTTTATTTATATCCTCAGGCAGTAATGCTGCAGGGGATCAAAGAGGTACCTTCTTATTTTTCCCAAGTTTTTCATCAAGATTGACAACGTTGCAATTTTTTAAAAACTCAACTGGAATTCATTATATCAATGATTTGCTACTTTCCTTCCTTCCTAAAGAGGATTCTCAAAATAATCAGTCTCCAAAGACAAAAGGCCTCTTAAAATAACACCGGTTGTAAAAAAAGAAAAAAAAGAACATTAACTTAAGACATAACCTAAGTGGGGAGGGCATTTTTCTCTCCTTAAATAAAATAAAAACTATCCAAAATTCCCTTAGACCAACCACTTAAAAACAACTTAGAGGATTCCTTGGACTTACTGGATCTGTCCTAGGTTCCATGTTTTTCCCTAATATCCTCTCCCCTTTATAAACTTACTAAAAATTCTATCCCAGAATCCTTACTTTATAAGGAAAACCATAAACAAGATTTTCTTCAACTTGAATTGGCCTGACAGCAGCCCCAGGCTTGGGCATCCAAATTATGCCAAACCATTTACTTTGTTCATGAACATAATAACCACATACTAGAGGCCTTACACAAGATCATCTCTCAAAACCCAAGAGAGCTAGAGCTTATCCAAATGTTTAAAGGCAGTGGTAGCTGCAGCTAAATAAGTAAAAGTCTTTTCAAAATTAGTGTGAGGCAATGACATAACTGCAGGTTCCCTACTCTGTAAAAAGCTTGTTAAATTTTTCTGCCAGTAGACTAACCTCCTATGAGATTGTACTTCTATCTCCTTCACACCTTTACCTCCAAGGTTGCCATCATCTAAATCCTGCTAATTTTCTCCTTCTATCTGGGGATAGAGAATACAACTGTGTTGATGCAATTTCTTAGGTTTCAATTCCTTGTGTTGGATGAAAGAACACTCCACTTCAAAACTCTGTATTTCATGTTGATGAACGATTTATAAAAGACTCCCATCATCAGGCAGGATAAGATATAATGACTCCATATAAATTGATAAAAATGAGAACCTCCACCAAGTTAAATCTGCTCAACCAGCCCAGCTATATGCTTTGGCTGAGCATGCCAGATTGACAATCACAAAACTGTAAATATTTATACTCATAGGAAATATGTATTTGGAGTGGTCCGTGACTTTGTATGCTCTGGAAACAGAGATTTTTAACCTCCCCGAAAGGAGCTCCTATCAGAAATGAGAACTTATTATTCTATTGTCACAAATTATCAAAAAAATTGAAGCCCGTATCTATAAAACCAAAACTAAATATTAAAAAAAAAATGCATTAGCTGATTTCCATACAAAATCAGCTACTTAGCACATTGTGAAATCAGCTAGTGTGTGCATCTTAAATAAACTCTATAAAATGGATAGATCAAAAAAAAAAAAAAGACAATTTGTTTGACAGAAAATGTTATGCATCTGATTTAGAATTGTAACAATGAGAACCAAAATAATGCAAATTTAAAATAATTAGAGGCCTCAGGAAGGATTCAGAAGGTCTTTCGTGAGTTTTTAAAATTACCTTTGCTAAAAGCTCTACATTCTATCACCCACCATGGCATTGATACAATAATTCAAGTAATGAAAAAAATATTGGTGGGGAAATTGCTCTAAGGTGACCAAAATAGTTTATAATCAATGTCTGGTCTGTCAAACTCCCAATCCCAAAAATTAAAAAAAAAATAAAATTAAGGTCTTGGGCAGCACATTTTTACCACCTGCTGGCCTATTTAAACATTTATAAATGGATTTCATTCAACTGTCCCTCTTTATGGGTTACCAGTATGTACTTGTTATAGGATCCCTGTTTTAAGGATGGATTAAACCTTAGAGGGAGGCAGCTGTGATCACAGTGGCAAAATAAATAAATAAAACACAAAATTTTATGCAGTTAATATCAGAGGAATGCTTGATAATACAAAAATTAAAGTAGCCAGAGAGTCAATGTCTTCTACAATGTGAGGGAGACTTAAAAGAAAAATTTCAACCAGGGAGCTTATATTATTTTTTTGTTAAAAGCTAGGTGAATGGACACAGATATTCTTGTTTAGTATAGAGGTAGATCCCAGTTTAGAAACCTGCAGTGAGAGTGTTATGGAAGACCTATTGAAGAAAAGTCAATGACTTCACTGTTTTCCTTGGCCGCATGAGAACATGAACCTGATTTGGGCTATTGTGTTTATAGTTGCACCCCCCCAGGGCTAAGACAAAGTAGCTCCTTAATAAATATTTGTCAGAAGAATAAATAAATAAATGGGTTAATGAATGAAAGAAAGCCATCCATGTGAACAGCAGATAACTAAGAACAGCAGAAACTAGAATGACGGAAATGCTGTTTACACAGACTCTGAGCTTGAAGTTCTGAATTGAAACTAAACTGTTAAAATGAGTTTTGACAAGGGGTCTAACTGTCTGAACCTGTGTGTCTTGCGGTCAGTTTGAGAAAAATAACAAAGATGATCACACACACAAAAATGTCTTTTGCTTTATTTCAACCACATCTTACTGTTTCTAAGTTCCTTAAAGCAGAGGTTGCCAAAAGGTGTTTTCTTTAGCCTGCATAGTGTTTTGAATTTTAATCCATAACCAACTGTTCAAAGAAATGGAAAAATGTATAAAAAATCATTTTTTTAATTTTTTTGAAAAAACGAGAAAATCGACAGCATTCGGTCTTTTCATGCACAACAATAAGCTTGAGCCGAGAGCCACTGCCACCACCCCTTTTAAGGAGGGCTTGGACTGTCCATTTCCCTATCACCACTCCTGATAATTTTTCCAACTTGGAGTCCAGGTGTCTGCCATTTAACTTCTTATTATCATCTGCTTCATCTGTCTGTCTCAAACCAGGCTAAATTTGCTATTTCTGATTTATAGAAGAGGGCTTAGCCATTAAAGTTTTCTCAGACACAGGTTTTTTATTGGCTTACAATTTGCTAATGTTCCTGTGGGAGAAATGGGGGGTGAAAAGGAGAAAGAGTGAGAGAAAGAGACAGACAGAGAGACACTGTGTTGTGTGCCTGAAAGAGCAGAGTGGCTGTCATATGTGTTAATTAAAGTTGGGATATAATAGCAATAGCTAATATTTCTTGAGCACATATGCCATGTATCAAATGCTGTGTTTGGCACTATCTTTACAATGCTTCTTAATTCTCTCAACAATCCAACAAGATTTACATTGTTATGTGATTTTCTCTACAACGAAATTAGAGGATAGAGGGATTACATGATTTTCTCAAGTTCATGTAACTTATAAGTGGTGCAGTTGGGAACTGAATAAAGAGTTTTGATTTCTAAACCTATATTCTTGCTACTGAAGTTTGGACAATGAGCACACACAGAAATTTTGGAGACATCTCCATTTTGGTAAATACAGTTTATAATTTTCTAACCTCAAAAAATCATATGCTACCCAAAATTTATCATACATGTGAAATTTCTTCATTTTCATTTTTAAGTAGAGTTAGATTTAAAAATAATTTATTTCACTGTAACTGCTGATGACAATGGTTTTACTCGTGATTGTTATTTTAGCTTATTCCTTTACTTGCTGTTTCCTTCACTTGTGTTTGTTATATTATATTATCTGAAAGATTTATAACCAGGATCCCATGCACCTCCTTTACAGCCAGGTAGCTCAAGGATTTCTCAGGCCCGTGGTTATTCTCTACTTATAGGAAGCAAAAGACACAACCAATCAATACAAGCTAACTTGAATTTTTGCTTTGAATACATTCACCCCTGTGATGGTTAGCCTAATGTGTCACCTGAGCCAGGTAATGGTGCCTAGTAGTTCAGTCAAGCAAGCTCTGGGCTAATTTTAATACAAGGACATTTCATGGACTTTAATCATCAGTGAGCTGATTGCATAGATGGCTGGTTACAGCTACAATCAACTGAGTAGACTGCCATCAGCAATGAGTGATGCCTCATCCCATCAGTCTCCTTAAAAGAGGAAGTGATTTCAGCATTCTGAGAGAGAGTTCCCAGCTCTATCTCAGATACCCAACGTCTCCTGAGGAGCTCAACGAGGACCTTCACTGGAGTCTCCGGCTTGCAGCCTGCCTTACAGAATTTGGACTTGTGCATCCCCATGGTCATGTGACACACTTTTATAAAATCTCATATTATTTACAGATCCCCTGTGGGTTCTGTTTCCCTAGAGAACCAACAATCACATCACTAAACCCATCTCCCTCTGTTTAATCTCATAAAAACCCTATGCACTCTCAACTTAGGAAGGCAGATTTGAGCCTGGCCTCTTGTTTCCATGCTGGTGGACCCTGTATGAAAGTTCTATTTTTTCCCAAAATCCCGAGGACATGGCATTGATATCTATATGCACTGGGCAGCAGCCCCTTGCTCAGAAACATAACTTGATTTGTATTTGTCTGAGAGTGGTTGTGATTGTGTGATTCTGAATTAATTATTCTTACTTGCTAGGAGACTTTTAGTTGCCTCACAGCTGTTTCTGATGGCAATTTTTAGGTGTACCTGATCTCACCATTCTATTTCCTGCATGTAAGTAAAGTGGGGTGAGCTTACTCTTTTACAAATTAAAATCAGCATCTAAGGAAATGGACTTACATAATTTTAAATTGTAGAGACTTTGTACCAAATGTTATGAGTTTAATAAAAAGCTTTAGGAAAGATGCATTTGACCTTCATTTTAACAGCAGCTAATCTGCTCACTGCAACAGAAAAAAAGACTCTGTGGAATACATGACAATAAATGAGCTAAATAAAATTCAGTGCCATTTTGGTGCCGAGTTGGAAACAATTCCCATAAATACACGTAAATCTGGTTACCAGTTAGAAATGCTCACTTAGTGACAATTTTTTGTGTGTCACATACTTCAAAATTCTAAGCTAAAGAGAACACCATATCATGTGGTTTGTAACATATTTATACTCATAATTTTCCTGTGTAATAGGTATGGAATGGTACTGGGGCCAAGGATGAATGTTCTATGTCTCTCTTCACTCATCTGTACAATATTTAATTTCATGTTTATACTTTTCATTGAACAAACATGGCCAATAAAATGCAAGAGTCATTGTGGTGAAAGATTTTTTTAAAATGCTGTGAAAGCTTTCAAGGGAACTTTATTTTGGTAATTTGGAATACACGACCTGCATATGCATCAATCTACTTTCTTAGTGGAAACATTCTTTCGTGGGCTTCTTTCCTCACATTAAAAAATGCCTTTATGCACAAGCCATTTTGCTAAGTGTTTGAGATTTAAATGAGAGGAACAGTTTTTACCCTGAAGTTGTCTGGCGTCCAGTGTGCGAGAGAACTAAAGAAATGTCAAGCAATGGTTACTGCACAATGATCTCTGTACTATCATCGCTACTGCCTTAGGAATTGCTCTACAGGCATGGCCAGAAGTGAAGGTGGAGAAGTAGGCTGACGTGCTCAGGAGAGTATGGCATGGACTTTATCCACATGTCCTTATTTCTTTGTGTGGCTTATGATGAGAGTTGGGAGAAAGGACAGAGCTTTCCTTACCACTCTCAAGCTTAAATCAGGGTTTCTTTGGTTTTATGCATTTTATTTGTTGGGTTACTGCATAAGAATTCATTAAAATTCATGAAGTTTTGCTAAAAACAAACAAAAATTTTGATATTGTTGATGGAGGGAAAAGAGCATCCTTGGAAATTTTTATGTAACAGCCCCCAGCGTCATTGCTGGAGGTTACTGCAGTGGACTTTGAGATGATGCAGTCAGATCTAGGCTGGGAAAGGAATGGGTGAGAAAACAAAAACAGATTTACTGTAAGAGACATACCTGAGGGGAACTGGGTAAGGTATTGTTACTAACTAACTACAGGAAAGAGAGGAAGGGAAAAGGAGCAGATGCCACTCAGATTTCTAGCTTATGAAAGAGGGAGGAGAATTTTGCCTCTGGCTGAGGAAAAGAAGAGATAGAGAAACTGTGGGAGGGATTGAGATGAGGAAGATGGAAACTGTGATCTTCAACAGCAATGTCCAACTACAGTCAACTCTGTTTACCATTCCAACTCGTGTAGAATTTTTACCAACATTTGTGAGAACAGTACTAGAAGTAAAATGAATGCCCGGTCGTTCAGAAAGTTTAACTTAGCTCATTCAATTCAACAGTTGAGAGCATTCATGGACTATTGATACCAAATGGTCAAGAAAATAATTGAACAGATTTGAAGGAAGAGGTCATTCTAAAAACCATGTGTGTGGGGGCGTGGGCATGTGTGCATGGAGGCACCAAGCATTTTAGCATCTACCATGTGTGGGATATTATCCTATTTGTTTTGAAAGAAACCAAAAGAACAGGAGGTATAGTTCCTTTTATTAGTGAAATTATGATATATTTGAGAAGGGCATATATATGCCCATGAAATAATATATGCAATTTACAGGAAATACAAGCAATATAACATTGATAAAAATATGAAAATACTTCAAAATGTTATGCATTTTTTTTGTCAATTTAGATGAAGATAGTTAAAATATATTAGCCATTTTTCTTTCTTAGGCAGGGCATATATAGGTGTGTTGGAGTTTTCATGTGCTAGTATTTCAGTTTAACCCCTGCCATCATGCTAGGAACTTCAGCCACTATTTTATACTCCAATCATTAAAAACAGTTCCTAAATATTCTTAAAAATGTGACCAGATATTTCTGGTCAGATATTTTCATTTCAAGAGAAAGCTTTCATTTATAAAGATATGCCAAGTTACAAAGACAGCCTCACAGAGTTTCTATATGTACTTAAATATAAATGCTGTCCTTTTGAAGGCTGAAAATCAGTAAGTGTTATAAAGTTGGGGGTTAATCTGAGATGACTGTGAAGGAGGCATTTTTTTTTTTTTTTTTACTTTTGTCCTATGGACAGGACCTATATGCAATGTGTTTTGTTTGACTTTCACCATGTTTATGTTTCTTAAAGCTTTTCCTCAACATTTAAATTTTGACATATTTCATATAAAATTTAGAAGTATGGCTTCTCTTAAAAACCTGAATTCATGGGTAAATTCATCTCTCTGTGTTCTTTAGCAAAAATTAGCCAAAGCTGAATGGCAACTGCTTCTTTAGATAACACACCTTCCCCCTTCCTCTTTTATATAATGCATTTCTTTTCTATTGTTGTTGTGACAACTTATCATAAATTGAATGGCTTAAGCAAAAAAAAAATCTTATAATTTTGTAGGTCAAAAGTGCACCACAGCTCTCACTGGGATAATATCATGACACCACCCATCAGGCTGCACTCCTTTCTGGAGGATCTTGGGGAGAATCTATTCCCTTGCTTTTTCTAACTTCTAGAAGCTACCCATTTTCCTTGACTTCTGGTCCCTCCTTCCATCTGCAAAGCCAGTAATGCCGAATCTCTCTGACGTACTTGTATCTCCACATCTTTGCCTGACCACAGCTGAGGAAGGTTCTCTATTTTTAAGGATTGATGTGATTGATTGGGTCCACCTTGATAATCCAGGATAATTTTCCCATTTCAAGGGCTATACTCTTAATTGCATCTAAAAGTCCTTTTTTCTAGGTAAGGGAACCTATTCATAGGTTTTGGAGATTAGGACGTGGCCATCCCTGGTTGACCGTTAGTCTGTCTACCACACACAGGATCCATCAGACCCATTTTATTTGGTCATGTTACATCCTTGGCCCCTGTAGGCTTTGGAGACTGTGATCTGTTGTCAGCATCTGCGTAACCCATTGTCTTTGGCTATGAACACTATATTTCACCACCTGACAGAAGTTACTGAAAAGTCTGCTCAGTTCGTGATTGTTGAGCTGGCAGTCATGGGCAGGGGTAAAAGAAAGCCCCAACCCACAGGAAACGGCACATCTGGTCCCACAACCTTTGGCCCAGCAGTGATTCTACTGTTTTACATAATTCAGTGTGCAAAATTGTGCAATCTTATCCAATTGGCAGGTGATAAAACTGAAATTGTGCTCTTATCACTGAACCTATCTCTTCTTGTCACTGGAAAAAATACTAACATTAAATTCAAAAGTCAAGAAGTAAATTTAATAAGCAAAATCAACAAGTGGACCAAATTCTAAAGTCTTTACGGGTAATGTGAGACTCCATACAAGGCTGTGTAATAATGCCCTTTGTGAATGAGAACCAAGCTTCTCCAATACAAGATCAGCTTGAGTGTCTGGTAAAAGTAATTTGGAAGAAGAAGTGTTATTCTAAGCTGCCAAACAATGTTCAAGAAGTCTCTTAAGTCATACTAGACAATGCTTTACTGATGGATCATACTGTTTCAGAGCTTAAAAAGGTGGAAACTGAGGTTCCTGGATATAGAGAACTAAAGACTGGAAATTGGAATTTAAGAAAGCTAGAGAACCAGAACTGGCACTTTATATCTGGAGACCTTTGGGAGGGTGATATAAGGATGGCCAGTAGGGATCCAAGTTCAGGTATGCCAAGACCTGGATGTCCCTTGCTGAAAGTGAGAAATTTCAGCACATAATGGACATCATGGTATTTTTTTCTCCTTCCTAGAACACCTTATTATAAATCATCAATTTACAAATAAATTAATATTTAGGAGAAATATTTATGTGTCAGGCATTATTGCTAAGTGCTAGAAAAAAAGCAAAATATTTAGACTTGGGAACTCAGTCGCTTAGCATGCGATAGGCCCTCTCATAAACGTTTTATGATTATTAACTCTGATATGTGGCAGGTATTACAATTATCCACATTTTACGGTTGAGGGAACTGATGTGCAGAGAGGTGAAATTAGTGCAAGAGATCAGATTCAAGGCCAGGCAATCTTGCTTCAGAGTCTATGCCCTTAAACACGAAATAATGTAAGACAGACAATGACTGCAATGAAGTGCAAAAATTTCTAAAGTGAGGGCATGCATTTTAGAATATTCTGTGGAGTTTGTAAACCACTAACTGATTTGTCATTCCTGGAACATGCAGCTCCTAGGCTACTCCTAAAGTTTCTTTCTTGAGACATGTTTGATTGGAGGTGGGGAATGAGGGTAATTGCTGAAGCATGACTTGAAGCACTGAAATACAAGTGGTCTGGTGTTATGAAAAAAATCAGAATATTTCTTTCAAGATTATGCTTCTTCTTTGTTTCAAGTATTGTCTTCTGCTATCCAAGCATTTAGCCCTATTGTCCTAGGAAAGGAAAAAGGAGAAAAAGAGAATAAGTGGAAGGAAAAAAAAGGAAAGAAAGTAGGAAGGAAGGATGAAGGAACAAAAGGAGGGAAAGAGGGAAGGAAAGGAGCATGCTCTCTCCATTTATTATGGCATAGGAGTTCAAGACACTTCTCTTTCTATTCAGCAGCCCTTTATTGAGGCCTAATTTTGTTAGGCACTCTTCTCTGTTTTGAAAATGAGATGGCCACATTTAGAGAGTTTAAGGAATTTCCTTGGAGTCCAATGTGAACAAGGCACAGTTGGGATCCTTTAGCCGCATTCTATAGTACACTAGGTACTGCCTTTCTGCTTGGCAGACTGGGGAATACTTCTCAGAGGAATTTTCCTTTGCTCTAAGCATAGATGGCTGAATAGGATGTAGACAGATGGAGAGTTATAATATTCCAGAAGGGTATTAGTGATTTTGTGACAAATTCTACAGCAAAAGAAATACTGAGAGTATATTCAAAGAGAGCAAAATAATTCCATCAATGCATTACTCTTCTGTATTGAAATTTCAAGCAGAGTTCTTCCTGGATCGGGTGAAATTTGGCAGTCTTTAAAATGCTACCAATTTCTGATTCATATGTACCCTTTTTATAAAATTCATTCAATAGAGTGCCATGAAAACACAGCTGCAGTGCCTGTGCAGAAAGCTATATTGAAAATTGCATTATAGGAAAAAAAACACAAAATACATTTATATAGGAAGTGTTATTTCAGACAACTAAAGGATAACAATATTAGGATGTTGGCTGTTTTGTCAGTATAATAGAAACCAGGTGCAGTTTCCCCTTGTAATTTATCTTAATTTCTGCTGTGAGACTGATTTGATCACCCTTAATCTACATATGCCTGTGCTTCTTAGAACCAGTGGGGATTTCATGACACATAAAGAATTTTACTCTTAAAGAAAAGCTTCCATAATTTTTTACTTTAGTTATCTTGGCAGACTTCATTCCTTTCATTATTCCTGCCAAACATGCAGGTGAAATAGGCAGCTGTCTGCACAGCATTTTAAAAGCACTGAAGATTTTCAATCTCCCATTTAGTTCCTGAACGCTTGGAAGAGGTTAAATTTGAGACGTAAGGGAGCTAACCATTCAATAGTTGGGAGAAAGAACATTCTGAGAGGAAAGAACTGAAAATTTGCAAGCTTTAGTGTGGAAACAAGGTCTGAGAGTTCAAAGATCTGCAAGAAGGCAGAGTGAGGGAGTGAGATGGGAGAGTGCTGGAAGGAATCAGAGCTGCAGCCAGGGCCTGTTGGTTGGGCAAGTCTTGGTAGTGAGTTGAGATTCTATTCTGATTGCTCTGAAAACTATCAAAGGATTTTTAGCATGGCAGTATTTATTTGAAAATTACAATTTAGACACAAGTTGAATTGTGTTTTACTTTCACTCTTGTTAGTTTGTGGAAAATTTGAAAATAGGGGTTAAGAGTCTTGCCATAGCTTAGGCAGGAGTTAAGGAAGGTGTGTGGTGTGGGAATGGTGCAGGAAGGGAGATGGGTTGAATTCGGGATTTATTTCGATGAAGTAGTGGACAGCACGTGAGTGTGGTGTGGGAGGCAAAGAGAGATCGAAGGCAAATCTTATTTTTTTTTGGCCTGAACAATTGGGCCCATGTAGTACCATTTTCCGAGAAAATGAGCAAACTTTTGAAGTCTTCTATGGGAAAGAATAAAGCGTAAATGGTTACATGTAAGATGAATGAGTCTTAAAAAGCAAAGCCCCCCAGGAATTCTAAAAATCTAAGGTAGCTAAGGCAAAACTGTTGTTTTTTAATGTGTACCTTATTAATTAATATTTTTAAAATTCTTTAATACATCTCTTTGCAGAGAAAACACATCCTGTAGATCACTGATGTGTAAAACATGAGAGAATTATATAAGGATCGGGAGATTAAATGGGGGAGGGGTTGGAAAATACCCAATTGTCTTTTACATCATGGTATATAAGTGGGTGTCCATTATGTTTAGCTTGCAAAACAAAAGCCAAAAAGTTCTATGTAAAATCTTTCTTATGCCTGCCTTAAGTAAAAGGTATTACATCAAAAACCTGAAGAAGGGATTCTTAGAAACAGATATTTATATCAGTATGTGTCGCTTTTGTGATGTAATAAGAAAATTGTATTTCAAAGGATCCTCACGTCTTTTAAGATAGGTGGTTATATCTACTATAATAGATGAACAAACAAGTCCCAAGGGGATGAAAATTCAGCAAATGTTTGGAAGGCGCACAATTTGTCAGATACAGTGCTACATTCCAAATCTATCAATTAATAAAATATAGTTCTTGCCATGAAGAAATTTACAGCTGGTATGGAAGAGAGACATATAAACTGATGATAAACGTATTAGCTAAAATAATAAGCATTGGGTGCCCTGGAACACAAAGAAAGGGCGTTCAGTGCTGAGGAGGTGGGATGGGCTCAGGGAGAAGATTGGGAGTAGATGGCACAGAAGGTGTGTTATGAAGAATTTGCATTTAACTAAGCAAAGAAAGTCAATGAAGAAGGTTGCAGACATCAGCATGCGTGATATGGAGAGAAAACTAGAAAAATTTCAGCGTTGCTGGATTGCATAATGTCAGGCCAGGTGTGGTGGGTGATGCATGGTCAGAGGAGGCCATGGGAGCGTTGGTTCTTACTAGTAGGCTTAGAAAGTGAATTTTCCTCTGTTCTTCTGAAGAGTCACCCTTGATAGACTATAAACATCGGGAGGGTGTGACCACAATTTCCCATCCCCTCATCCTAGACCTTAACCCGGTGCAAGGCATGTATGATGACCTTAATAATTATTTACTGAACGAATCAGTGCACTGTTGAGGACGTTTAAGAGGGTGACACATGTCTACAATTTTAAAAAATCTTCCTTGCTTGGTAGAATGTATATTTAAGAAGTTGAAGCTAAAAACTCGGAGAAGTCAGAGCCTAAAATTAAAGGAATGAGATGAAGAGAGGAATTGCAGCAATAGGGAGAGCAAAAAAGGGCTGCCTACCTACTGAGTGAAAGCTAAGCTTGGATCAAAGCACCTTGCTTCCACTCTAGCAAGCTACCCCAAAGATAACTAATGACCCTCTCCAGTATGAACATTCTGTGATTCTAAGTGTTAAAGTGTCAACAACACTAACTGCAGTAAATTAGAGAGAAGAACACATGTGTTTTCATTTACTATCTATAGTTTCTCTAAAGATGACCAGACATTTAGTATCCTTCACGATTTGCAAACACCACCAAAGGGCATTGCACACGCACAAGGAATAAGTCCTTCAAAGGATTCTTTAGCTTTCATAATATTAGAAGAACATGACTGCTTATATTTATTATTCACTGGGCATATAGAAACAAATAAACACCCACATTTTGGCTGAGCAAATGCTGTGAATAATAACCTTTCTCTAAGGTTAATCATAGCTGTTTTGGGTAGTACTTCCATCTTGCCAATCAATTAGACAATAGCGTCTGGAGACAGTACATATATTCCCTACTATAACTGATTGTATAAACAGCTTCTATTCAGATATAAGGCAAAGATAGGGTAATATAACTGGCAAACTAGAGAGGAATGAATTTTAAAAAGAGTGCAATAACACTTCAGAAGTTATAGTCACTGAACTTTTGCTCTGGGTATTGGATTTTAAAATCCAGATGAAATCCAGATTTTTGATCCCAAATATGTCATAATCCAATCCAACTTAAAGTGGCAATAGAATGATATCTTCTCAAATGTTTATTTTTCTTTCACAGGAAACATCTAAGAGAGATAACAGGCTGGCGGATACTTTAAGATCCATATATTCTCCCATTTTATATTCTTAGGGTAATCACTAATAGCTGAGCAATATGCAAACTTGTTAGTACAGTATGTATAAGACGTAATTTGATAACAAGTCTGAAAACCTGCATATATATGATTGACTGATTAATTGATTGATTTTAGAAGGTACCAGAGATCAAACCCGGCACCTCCTACATGCAAAGCAGGAGCTCAAACACTGGCTTATTCCGCTCTGCTGATTCATTTATTTTTGAAAGGGAAATATGCATTTTGTTAGAGGGTAAAGAGCATCAAACTTTTAGGAAATTAATACTTAATAAAGTGTATCTGTCTTTATACTAAAATTATATTTAATATAAATACATGGACATGTGTCAAAGAAATAAAGTATAAGAAAGATTACTTTTAGCTTTTGATGAATGTATGCAGCATTAAGCAATCACCTATTTAGATATTATTTTTATCTTACTGAGAGAACAGTATTATGGAAGAGAAAATAATTCTATATCTGCCATCCTGTTGTTTTTTTCTCTTCAGCAGTTCCCAACATTTGGTTCTAAATAAGCCTAATTTCCAGAAAAAAATGAGCCAGTACTGCAAACAGAACTTACTTCCAGAAGGAACCAGAAGTGACATTTTTGGGTATAAAGTATCTGTATTCAGAATGATATAACATTTTGGTTTTAGTTTTAAATATTTAGTGGGAACTGTCACTTAGCTGTGATGTTTGTATTTTTGAAGCAATAAAATTTAATGTTGAATTATCAGTTTTTAGGGGAAGCAGATTCGAGAAGGTGAATTCTGAGCCTTAATTTGAATGCTAAATGCACAAAAAATAAACTGGATATCTTGGAAAATGCTGCCTGAGAAAGGATAACCACACCTCAAGCTCCTGGCAGGCAGTGGCTGCATTGTATTCTTTTTTTATTCCAACCCCACCGTTAAGCTTTCTCTAACACACTCATCTTACCACCCCAATGCAACAAATATTTGATTGATAGAATGAAGTAAGGATGATTCATGGAAATGTTATAACCTCAGAGGAAAAAAAATCCAGATTCTTGGGGTAACTTTACCCTAAATTATGAAAATCTATATATTTTTAAGTTTCAATATTCATCAAGGAGCCTTGAGATGGGGCCTCAGTTGGAAGCATAAATTGAACTGTTACCTTTGGGAGATAGTTTACTCTCCTTCGACTTCAATTGAAAAGGGAGCAGTTTTCTTTAACTAATCAGTCTTTAACTTACTTCATGTAGGTTGGACCTCTTGGTGCTCCTTCTAAATCCTGAGGATAAGACAACAAGAATGGACCACACTTCAGTAAAGAAAGAAGTGTAATGTGCACAGTGCACATGAACATACATGTAAATCCATATATATGCAGGAAAATATGTTCCACTTAGACTTTCTGGAAAAGTCCTTCTCTATGTTAACCTATTACCTTGCATAGGAAAGAGAAATGAGTTTATTTCAAGAAATATAATAAATTTTAACTCAATAAAATGGAAGAGCAAAGATTACAAAAAATCAGTCAAAGGCTGATGAGGCCTTGGGAAGAGACATACAAAGGCTCTATAGAAAAACTGAGAGAGGAAGATGAAGGGAAAGAAGTGTGATCTAATCTGCATGTAATTCCATAATGATTTCAGAAGTTCAATATTATGAATATTAAATTGTTACAGTTCCTTTATAAAATGTATATATTTGACTTAGAAAATAAGCAACAGCTTCATAGCTGTAATACTTATGTTATTAATTTAAATTGGTTAAATGCTTTTCTCATGCATTAGTAATAAAGCTAGACTAAATTATAATCTTTAATTTTTTGCTGGTATTTTTACACATTGGTGATTCATGGAAAATTACAGATCTACAAAATTTTTAATTGATCTTTTTCTCAGTCATCTTCTGGAGCGAAGAAGAGAATAGTAACAGTAAAATGAAATGTAGCCAATGAGTTAGAAATATAATCTTTAAGAAAGCTTACCACTAGTTCATTTACAATTTTATAGCAAAAACAGAACAAAAAGGATTATAAATGCCATAGCAGTTTATAATGGACTGTATAGTATTTTACATTTGTAAGGTCTTTTAGAGATCAAAAAGCACTTTTTAAAAAGCACTTTTAAAAATAAACTTTTTAGTTTACAATAGTTTTCAATTTATAGAAACATTACAAAGATAGTACAGAGTTCCCACAAATCCCTCTTCCAATTTACTACTTATTAGTATTTTATTTTAGTACTATACATTTGTCACAATTCACAAACCAATTTTAGTGGCTTAGTATGAAATAAAATCCATACTTCACTCAGATTTTCTTAGTTTTTACCTAATGTCCTTTTTTCTGTTCTGGATCACATCCAAGACACCACATTATATTTAGTCATCATGTCTCCTGAGGTTCCTTTTGGCCAGGACAGTTTCTCAGACTTTCATTGTTTTTGATGATTCCTACAGTTTTGAGGAGTTGGGTCAGGAATTCCGTATATTGTCTCTCAGGCTTTTGTATATTGTTTCTCTCATGATTAGACTGAGATTACAGGTTTTTTGGGGGAAGACCATGGTGGTAAAGTGCCATTCTCTCATCTCATATCCAGGGTACATACAACCAACAATGTAAGACACTGTTGTTTCTTACCTTGATCACCTGGCTGAGGTAGCTTATCAGGTTTCTCTTTTGTAAAATTACTCTTTCCATAATGTACTCTTTGGAAGGAAGTCATTAGGCCATACTTAAGGAATGGAGAGTTGTGCTCTACCTCCTGGCGGACAGAATACCTATATAAATTATTTTGAAAACAGTCTATAAAACATTTTTTACATCATCTTTGTGCATGTGTGTAGGTCCAATATTTTAAATTTGCTGCATTCCAAAGATCATTTTCATTTCTAAGCTAGCTACCCAGATTTCTGAACGCATTTTCTCAGAAATGCAATGTTTAAGCTCTCAACAACATGCTCCCAAATGACCTGAGAGACTCTGCTGGAATTACACGAGAGTTTGGGAGCTTATACTTTGCAAAACAACCACTCTATTGGTAGACCACTGTAATCAATATAGTTCTCATTTATATTAAGTTGCAGTACTTCACTTCATGATTCTGTCCTCTATGGATGCAGAGGGCATGTACATCCCCTGGTGCTCACTGTAGCTCTTAGCGATTTTAATGGCAGTAGTCTTTTTTTTTATATATAAATTTTATTTGTTTTTTTAAAAAAGATACTTAGATTACATAAATGTTATACGAAAAATATAGGGATTCCCATACACCCCACCTCCCATTCCTCCCACAACCTCCCACATAAACATCCTTCATTAGTGTGGCACATCACCTGCAATGGATAAACACATCCTGGGGCTTTGCCACTAAGCATGGACCATAGTTCACAGTGTAGACCACACTCTCTTCCACACAGTTCTGCATGGTATATGATGATATAAAATGGAATGGCAGTAGTCTTAGCCCTCACATTTAGTTAAGTGTACCATCTTTCATTTAAAACAATTCCCCTTTTCTGACTTTCTTCAATTTACCCTGGCTCTTTCTTTTTCTAGGAAACTTAACTCCCAAGCCCTTCACCTCACCCATAGTTCTCCAGTCAAATATTACTTCTTAATGCAAGCCTTACTGACCAGTGTCACAAGCTTCATATCCTGGCACCTTGTATTCACCTTTATAGGATCGATACCAGGATTAAAATACATTTCCACTCATGTGATTGCCACTAACAATTATACTCCATAAGCAATGGGGTGGTATCTTTGTGACTTGTCGTGAAATCTCTGGTGCTAATGCAGTGCCTGTCATTTAAAGAAGCCACAAGAAATATTTGGTTAACAAATAGATGAACATTTAAGTGAATGAAAATTTATCTGGAGTTCAGGGGTAGGAATGGATTAGAGAAAGAAGTGTGAAATTTGATTGTGCATTAGGGTTAATCGGAGACCTAACCTTGAATGTGTTATTCCAATGTTAGTCAATAACAAAATCAAAGAAGAATGGCAAGTAAAAACCATGATTAAATCTATATTCAAAGAGCCAAGGAAGAACAAGTTCCCATCTAAGAAAAATAAAAACAGATAATAAAAAATATAGACAAAAAAAAAAAAAAAAAAGATGGCATTAAAATCATGAGAAAAGGGAGTCTTAATTAGACTATAAGACTGCCTTTGTAAATCAGAATTTCTCTGTGGAATCAGAATTTTTCCCATTTCTATCTGAAAAATCATCCAAGGCAATAAGGAAAACCCTAAAAATGCATTTTTACCTGAAATATATATTTTTCAGGATCAGAGAAATATATATTTTTCTGATCCTAACATACATTTAAAAACTGCCCAAAGCAGCTGAGATCCAGCAACATTTATTTAGAGGCAATTTAGAAGAAGTTGAAGGTGAGAAGTAGTATAAATGGAAATAATACACAGAAGAGGAAAAAGGAGAGAAAGAGAGAACTAACCAACCAAAAAGACTTGTGTGAAGCTGTGGGGTTCACTCTCACATACAAACAAGGCTTGGGTGGGTGGGAGTGAGGACGGCTCTTGGTACACACACTGCTGAGCCCAGCTTGGTTCACAGAAGCAGAGAATATGGACTATGCAAAAATTCCACAGCCAGGTAATATTTTTAGGAAGTATTTTGAAACTGTGGCTGCAGACAAAAAGATTAGATTTAGGTAAACCAGTTGTCCTGGATGTTCATCCTAGATTAACTCTCCCTCCACTGGAAACTCTGAATATATTAGGAACAGGAAAATCCAAATAGCTGAATAATAAGTAATCTATGAATTTGCATAACATGGCAACAAAGATACTATGAGGCTAATTAAGGGGAAAAAAGCAGCAGCAATTATTAACAGAATTGCCACAGGGAAGATAAAAATTTTTGCTAAAACATTGCCATGAATTTAAATATAAATGTAATGAATATCTCCTTTTATGAAGGAAGAGCACAGCAAAGAAATCCAAAATTTTAGGAAGAAGTGATGAAATGAGAGACGATGAACCATGAGCTCAGATCATAAATATGGGGGAAATTATACAAATGAAGATAAAACTGGAAAGAGGACAAGGGAGAAATGACAGTAAAAAGAAAAACACAATTTTTTAGAGATAAGAAAAATGGACACATTTTAAGGCGATGTAAAGAAAAAATTTTTAAATGGTGTAAATGGAAAGTATGGATATGGAATGCCGACAAATGAGATTCACCATAAGCAAAGCTGAAAAACAAAACAAAAAACAATGAGACCAAAGAGATGTTTAAAGGAATTCTTAACTTTTTTTTTGAAATAAGAGAGAATCTTGACTCTACACGTTAAGGTGTACTGGGTTGAACAGTGTCCCACTAAAATCCATGTCCACCCAGGATAGGATCTCAGAATAGGATTTACTTGGAAATAGGGTATTTGCAGATGAGGTTACTTAAGATGAATTCAAAATGGATTAAGGTGGTCCCTAAATTCAAAGACTGATATTCTTATGAGAAAGCTATGTGAAGGCATACACCGGGGGCAGGGGCAAGAAGCCCATGGTACAACAGGGGCAGAGATGCAGGGGTTGTTAACCTTCTTTGTTCCACAGACCCTTTTGCCAGCCAGGTGAAAACCAGGGACCCCTTACTAAGTCCACACTACACTGTGTTCATATAGCAACCCTGGCTTTCAAGAGTCTAGTGGTTCTGAAATGCCAAACTTGGAGTCACGAGAGGCCTCAAACACTCACCTGGATTGCCTCTGAAGACATTGCTAAGCACTCAAACTATCACGGAAAGTACAAGAGGCTACAGAATTTTGTAAAACTTCTGAAAAGCAGGACAGAAGTTTCCATAGGATCCTAGTGCTGAGAAGACAAAGACTGACCAGGCACTTAGCTAATTGAAAGCCCCAGAGGACCATGCCCTGTTGATGGAGTAAACAAGAGATAGGCTGAGTTTGGTAAAATTGCAAAGCAGTCTCAAGGCAGCATTGTTCCTCCTTGAGGACATTAGTATCCTCCCACTATATCTGCATAGCAAGGTAAAAAGTGAATTTTCTCTGTTGGAAGATAAAATCATCTGGTATCCCTTGGTTTTTTAATACACAATGTTATCATTTGACAAAAAAAAAGTATTAGTCATACAAGGATACTAGAGTGTATGACTAATAAGAGAAAAAATTAGGCAACAGAAACTAACATGCATGGGAAGCGGCTGTGGCTCAATCAGTAGGGCTCCCGTTTACCATATGGGAGGCCCCGGGTTCGGTTCCCGGGCCTCCTGGTGAAGGCAAGCCCGCCCGCACGGCATGGTTAGCTGACCCAGCGAGCACAAGCAGCAAGGGGGGATAAATGAATAAATAAAATAAAATCTTAAAAAAAAAAAAAAAAAAAAGAAACTAACATGCAGAAAGGATTGCCAGATTTAGCAAATAAAAATATAGGATGTACAGTTAAATTTGAATTATTCCTAAATGTTTATGAATATATACATTTATATAAAAGAAAAATAATTATAGGTTATTTGCAATAAAATCTAAGTATCTAATTTTCATACCAATTTATTTTATTATATTTCGCTCATAATTTGACTTTCCTTAATAGAATTCACTTGTTGCAGTTAGAGTCTCTGATCCATTTATATTAGACTATAGCTGCTACAGTGGTCACATCCAACATATATTTTGCCTTTGTCCATTGAACATTCATGATGAGGAAAACATGCTTAGCATTAGCGTGAGGAGCTAGTCTACTGAAAATGAACTAGCATAATTAACTCTGAGAACTGATCTTTTTAATTTGATTTGTTCAAGCACATAATACCATTTTTGACGGCAAAACTTGTTTTTCTTTCTTCAAGATTATTTACATCTTTTTTAATCAATGACACACATGTTGTCCACTGACAAAAAAAGAGCAGTGCTATCAATTTGCATTTTCTTCTTCAACATTACAGATGACAATTCCTCTACAGCCCAGGCTGGAAGAGTACTTGGTAACATTCAGGTAAAACAGATGAATTCTTCGCAGGATAAAATCCATTTCAAAAGATAGTCATGGCAAAAGCCATAATAACTATCCACTTGTAGTCAGAATTTCTTTTTCTCTTCATAACTAATGTCACATTTAAGAATAGCCTTGACGTTTTAAGGGATATATTTTCCATCAATTATTTCTTTAACTCATTCAACAAGTTCCTTGAAGCAATGGAGTACTTCAATAACACTGCTTGCTCTTTTAATTTGTGTATCCTATTGCTAAGGAAATAATGAAAAATGAAAAGAAATAAGTAGTCTTCACTCAAAGAATTATTTAAAAAGTCAACAAGAAATTTGGGACCTTCCGAAGTAAAGTAAGATTTTAGTACTTCAAAAAAATGAAGATTGTCTCAGCTGCATTTGTTAAAGAGAGCCAGCAGATTCTTAAATGCAAGACAACTGAAATAAACTAAGTGCCTACAAAATTATAAAAATATATTAATCGCTCAGTTTCAACAGTATAAACATTGAAGTAAGAGAACAACTTCATAATAATCACAAATTTAAAATAATTTCATAATTCTAATAGCATAATAATTTGATGTCACTTGAGAAGATATTGGATATTATTTAAGCAACACTATGGAGAATCTGGTAGAGTAGGCAACACTTTCCATAGAATCATTCATGCTTTGCCTCAACTTTGAATGAATATTCAAAGTATACACTTTATGCAAACCTTCAATGTATTCATGTTCTTTTTGCCAAAAGCAATACAGTTTTTTCTCATTAATTCTTATTAATTCCTAAGTCATCACTAAGAGAGCCTTTGTAAAAGTTTACTATTCATTCTGCATTCCCTTCTGGAAGTAATTTTACATTACAATGACCTTATTAACAAACTTTTTCATGAGAAAAATATTGGGCAATGATAGGAAATTTTTTCTGCATTGTGATTAAATGCATGTCTGATAATTTCTGTAATGGTAAATGGAGTTGTTACTTGTTAAAATTATTGCATAAGATATCACACTGGTACTTGAAAATTAGTTTACAATTTTGGAATCAAAATTGGGTAGGTAGCTGTATGTGCAAATAGTCATTTGAGATGAAAGACTGATTATGACACATAGGGTGAAAGGCTATTAACCTCTGCGGCACTTTTTATCTTCCTCTGAATTCCTTCTAATCACACATTATTTCATCTGTTTCTTTGAGATTAGTTGAGGGAATCATATATCTCTTATGCTTTGCTGTTACTATGTGCTCGCTTATACCTGACTTTTCACCATTTTTTATATTGAATGAACAATTGCATTTTGCACAAAGAACTTCAAAAGGACCTTTTTCCATTTTAATAAATGTCTGCTATTCATAAAATTCCTTATGAAATTGACCACTGTGTGTTGACATTTTGGGGTTCAAATATACACAAATAAAAATAGATTACAGCAAATACCGGGGGAATTGAGAAGACTGAATTTGTTAATCAGGGCAGCTGTCACTCACAAGTCTGAATATATAACTAACCATAAATAAGGGTGGAACCATTGAAAGATTGAAAACTTGCAAATAATAAATTAAACTCAACATCTGATACAAAAATGGTGAACTTCCCATTTGCCTGAAAGGGATAATTGTGCTGGTAAGGAAGGCACAGTCTCTCTGAACAAAGCCAGAATTGATCTTCCATGAGGTTTGGGGACCCCATGCAGGCACGGTTGAACTTTCAGAAGTGGGAGTGTGTAGCCGTTACCTGACTTTCAGCTCTTCTACTTGTGGTTACTGAAGTAAGACTGTGGTTGAGAAGGGACCTACAGAGCCGCAGTCACTGGAGTGATGCCCTTGCTGATTGGCAGCTGGGCCATCAACTGATAGGCTGACTTTCAGAAACTAGGGTCAGTCATTGATTTCCTTATTTTTAGAAGTACAGCTACTATGCTATGCTGCTGACCAGCTGATTTTCAGAAGAATGGCCACTGTCGCAGGTCGGTTGAATTTCAGAGCATGGATACAGATGTGGTTATCTGTTAATTAATGGTGGTTCCTTGTTTACGATGTGGGTCTTTAGCCAAAGAACAGTCTTTTCCTTTCGTGAATAGGAAAAACACATACTTTAATTCTCACTTCTCCCCTTTGGTCTTCCCTAAGCCAAATCTGAAGGAGACACCGCAAGGGTTAGTCCAGATCTTTGTGTGGGTATGATTGTTCAGTTGCTGTTACCATTTAAATGATACAAACACCAATTACAATGGTGTGAAAGTAGCTTTAAATGCGAGTTTTTATAATGTAGTGATAGAAGCTGACTGCAGAATATTTAAGAATCTGCCAAAGTCAATACAGGGCACAAGACAAATACAAGGTGCATACCGTATACACGTTGACTGGTAAACCTATCTGCAGGTGATGCATATATTGGCATTTTCAGGCCAGGACATTAAGAAAAAAACACTGAAAAATATATGCAGGAAAATAGAGGGAAAAATAGAATATCAAGGACAAAATAAAGACTCTTAAAAGATGTGGAATTTATGGAATAGTTTGAAACTCTAGAACTGAAAAATTCAAGAATTGAAATGAAGAAGTCAATGGATGTCAAACTTATAAGAAGACAGGATTAATATACTGGAAGAAAAATCAATAGAAAATATCCAAGTTGAAGTATAGAGAGATAATTTGTATGAAATGTGCAAATTACATGAAAAATATAATTATAAAAGCTGACTAAAAATTATGAAGTAAAAATCTGAATAGTCAGATACCCAAAGTGGCATTGAAAAAAGGCAGAAAAAGTATAGATCAAACACTCTTATGAACATAGCAGAAAAAATTTTAAATATTAGCAAATTAAATCCACCAAAAAAGATAATATGTCAAGAAGAAATGTTTTTCCAAAGATATAAAATTCAAGGTTAGGCCAAAAGAAGGGTCTGGGGAAAAGAGAGAAGACTGACAAAGTTTTGGTCAAGCAAGGTTAGCAGACATTTTGTCCAGATTGGTCGGTGAGGACAAAGAGGTCAGCTGGTCATTTAGGTCTATAGAGGGTCTGTGTCTGGCCTGGTCATAGGTTAAGAAGGGGTCATCCTCAAGTCTTATGTAAGTCATATGAGGAAGGTTGGTTCTTTGCTATAAGAAGTTTCCCTGTACACACATGAGTAGGGGGGAGGGGAGGGTATTTCTTGACCATTGCTGTTTTCCAGGGGAAAGGGCTCAATTGAAATGCAACATTGCCATTATACAATCACCATTAATAATCACATTTTAAAGTAATAATGACATTGCAACATATTCACAAAAATAAATAAGTGAGAAACAGAAAATATATCAAATAAGATTGCAAATTAAATATGTATATATAGAGAGATAAATAGAGAAATTGGAGAAACTAAAGCAGGACCTAGGACTCCAAACTCAAATGGGACAATTGTATTCTTCAGCAATGAGATGATGGGTGATTTTACATTTTCTTTGAATTTTTCTGAAGTTTAAAATTTCTTCTCAGGAAACCTACATTATTTTATAATAAAGATATAATCATTTATTTTTAAACTCATTCATTCTGATTACTGTATTTCTAAAATATCTAGGGGCCCCACAGAGAAGGCTCAGTGTGCTCAGAACCTGGGACTCAATCAGGTTCCAAAGGCTTTTTCTTTTCTAGCACAGGATAACGTTCATTCCTTCTGTACAATACAAAGCAGTCTCTCATGGTCTTGACTCCAACCCATTACCCATTTTCTGGAAGCTTGCTGTCGTCACAATGCTTACCACAGTAGCCTTTCCATTAGTTCCTCTCCCCAGGACATCCAGCAAGCATAGGGTTTTTTAGTTTTGAAAATGTTTTTGATCCTAGAGGTACCATTCTATCAAGTTCAGTGCCAGAATTATTAAAAGGGGTCCATATTTGTTTCCTTCATTTCCTCATTTCTCATACTTTCTCATGCTTTCTTATTGTTTTTCTTTATGGATATTTTCTATAGCTATCTTTGATTCATTATTTATTTAATAAATATATTCTTTGTTTTTTCTCAAGTTCTGTACCCGATTTAATCATTTTTTCTTTATTAGAAAAGTTGTGCCTTTGCAGTGGGTCCAATTTTTGACATGTTAACTATATACTCTTATTCAGATCTATTGTTTCTCTTTTATTATTTAACTATGTTCATCTTTGAAAACCACTTTTCTATGTTTTTAAAAACTGGATCCACTTCCTTCTCCTGTCTACGTAAGGACATTATAAGGCTCAACCATTTCTTCACTCTCTACTCTGTCCTTCTCTCCTTTTTTTCCTTTTACTTACCTAGCTTGTTTTCTTTCTGTTCTTGCCATAGTATGAGTCCTGGGGAATTTTTCTTTGTTTATTTAAATATCAGAATAATACTATGGAGTAAACATAAGCATTTGCATTTCACAAATGAACTTAGAGTTTAAATGAACTGCGCAATTGAATTCCACAATCAGATGAAGTCAAGAGACAAAGTTAGGCTCCTCTGATTTTGAAGTCCAGACTTTTTCTTTTTTATCAAGCTACTTTTGCTCTGAACTCTACACTAGCATCTTTTCTCAGAGCTTTTGTGTGACACTTGGCATGAAGCAATTTTATGGACTACGAATATTTTTAAAGAGAGGGCCTATTTAACATAAGCAAAAATTTAAATTTTACTTTTTTTATTTTTATTTTATCAAATTGTGTTATACACTATCTTGAAATGATCTTAAACAAGCATATCTGAAGAAAATATGTCACACGATTATTTGCCCTACTAAACAAACTACTTTATTATGAGCTCTCAATTTTATTGAATAATTTAGAATGAAAATGTATACTTAATAAATTACCAAAATTATTTTCGTAAGTAAATGACAAGGAGATAAGTGTTTTCCTATCAACCTAAAATTTCATTTCAGACTTAAACTGTTTCTGTAAGATTGAAACTGTGACATTCTTTGACTTTTTTTTTGTTAAAATCAAACTATCAGATCCAAGCAACTTAACAGTGACAGCCAAATTATAGACATTTTAGTTGTTAATAACTAATGCAATGGCAATAGATATGAATATCATTTTTTCTTTTTTATATGAAGAACTCACGCAATTGGTAATATTGAGTGTGTCTAAACATGTTAAATATTTTATCTAAAGTAAAACCTATTGACCCATAGTTTAATAAAGATGTTTTGCATTTAATTGCAGAGATATCGTTGAGAAATTATTTTAACTTACTCCCCTTTCTAAGAATGTCAAGCTGTTGCATAATACATGTATACTAACTTCCTTGTCAATTAGGTTTAAATGATTTATTTTGAATATAAAATTAAAATTTAGATAAAGTTTCACAAGCATTAAAATTATACGCCAAATCCTACACTATTGGAATTGTGGAAATTGCTCTCCTGGTACAGTCGTTAGCGATGTTGATAAATGGTAGGTTTTCACAATGACAGACATGTTCTTTGATTTAGAAGGGAGAACTTATCGTGTGGTATTGCCAAAGTATTCCAGGCTGTGGAAAATGGAATAAATGTAGTTCATTTGAATTAAACATTTATTTCTATTTTGTGTTTAGCGCAACACATTTTGAACAAATTTTAGCAAGCAGGGAGGGGTAATTAATCTTTTTTCACATTATTTATTTATTAGTATTTTTCAGTTAGATGATTTCATACTAAAAGAGTCTGTGATTCTTTGGGCAAATGCAGGAGGCAGTAAACGGATGCATTCACGTATTACTTAATCTGTTTTTAAACATATACTGGACCATATCTAAGTTGCCATCTTCATTTTGAACTATTGTGACATTTGAAGCTGCTATTTACTAAATTTTCTCTGTCAGTCAGAAGAAGAGACATTTAAAGAGATGTTGGCCGACGCCAATACAGGTGTTGGGGTTGCTGGCAAATGCACGACTTGCATAGGATCTGGTGGGAAGACGTTTTATTCACATGGAGAAGAGACAGAACAGGGCCAGCCTCACTAGTGGGCATCTGTTATCCGTAGCCAGCAGCTCCCAACTTTGGTTCCTGTATTAGACCCTGTTTCCTCACTGCCAGGGATAGATCCCCCACCAGGATGCCCAACTGGGCCAGACTGTCTCCAGTGAATATTTACATATGCCCAGACAACAGTGGAAGGAATGGACCAGCAATCCCTCTCTGTAAGGTGATGGTGTTTTATCTGTGAGGCAAACACACTTGCCTGAACATAGGATGCATTTGTGTGTCCCAGGCAAGGTGGCAGGCTGTGTTATGACTGTCCCTTACCACATTCTCTAACCTTTTATCTGCTGCTATCCATTCTTCCTCTCTCCTGTTTGCAAAGGTAAACGTAAATGTGAACCTTTACAACTGAATATAGTGGTAAATGGGAGGACAGTTTCTTCTAGATTTACTACTCTATCTACTATAGACTATCCACTAAGCTTGGATTTCTAAGTCACTTTATGATAAACATTTGGAGTAAAGGTAGAAGAGAATTTGAAAATATACAATCAGATATTATTGGATCTCAAAGGATGTTTCAGTAAATAACGTCATGATATTCAAATTTGAATGCTCATACTCCATGTGGTATGTGACATGATCTACTGGGATGTTAGATTAATGCATTCATCTTTTAATCATTTTTAAGTTTATTAAACAGGGAATAAATTGTTATGTTTATATTTGATAGACAAATTGATGGACTATTTCTTTTTCCACCATTGAAACAAAGAAGTACCTAAGAAAATATATTCTTAATAGTAAATGAATTTGATAATAAAATGACATATTAAGGGGAAACTGCATAAGACTGACCATTGAAGATGATTTTTTTGACTGGAATATATGTATTCACTTCATATGAATTTAAATGCTGCCTCATTCCTAAGCAACCTATTACAGCAAAAAAAGGAAGGCAGAAGTAGGCAAAATTATTATGTAAAGTAATAACATTAAGGAGGTGATAAATTTTACATTTCTAAAATGAAATATACAATACCATAGAATCCTCATGACACTTTATAGTGATGTGGAGATTACCATCAGAATCTTTTGTGCCTTAGAGTGATTCACTTGTTATCTTGTGAAATTTATTATTGTTATTATTATTTTTTAAGGAGACACGGGGGATTGAACTCAGGACCTTGTACATGGGAAGCAGGCGCTTGACCACTGAGCAACATCTGCTCCACAATAAGAGATTTTTTTGTTGTTGTTTGTTTATTTGTTTGTTTTTAGCAGGTACCAGGGATCGAACCTGGGACCTTATACATGGGAGCCAGGTGCTCAACCACTCGAGCTATATCTGCTCTCTGTGGGAAATTATTTAAATTATTGAATCTAAGCAAGACTGAGACTTTTATTGTTGGTGTTAAAATAGTATGCAAACTAGCAAGAGTATTTAAATGAATAAACAATCTGTAACAATGTGGAAGAGAATGAATGATTTTTGAAAGAAATTTGGGTAGTCAAGAGATTTTTTGAAAGGGGTATTTGCAAGGCTTCTCATAATTTTATTGCTAAAAACAATTATAGATGTCATTGATAAAACTTTTGTATCAGTATGCTTAACTCTTGTAAACAAAATCCTCTCACTCATTTAAAATCTTTCAAGCAAATCATTCCAATGGACTTTATATTCATTTATTAAAATATACAAAATGATGTTTATTTGCATAAAAATTGACTTGTAATTGGAAAGATGGAAATTTACTAGCTAATGTCGACAAAAAACTTTGAATAATTGATAGGAGAGATTGAAAAATAACTTAGGAAGCATTAGATAGATGAAATTGAAAAATGATTAAATGGTTTAGGAAGCATATCATACACATCTTCCATGTGGACTTACATAATTTTTAATCTAACCCTATTAAAGCTCTGACTGCCAGTACAATCAATATCAGAAAAACTAAACAAAGAATTTGCTATGAAGTACTCTATCTTGTCATATGTTTGGAACCATTATCTATCAATACGATGCATCATATTCGTTTCTCTTTTTTGCTATAAAAGTATAAGTTCTACCAATAACATTTTAGTGAGATCAATTTTAAAATCAGAGGAACTTAACTTTGTTTCTTGACTTCATCATCTGATTCCTTAATAGAAGAAAGTTATTTAAACTTTCTGAGCCACTGTTCATTTGTCAAATGAAAATGCTTATGTCTACAAACTACCGACAATGACTGAAAATCTAGAAAATCTCAACAAACCAATATCTAGTAAAGAGATTGAATCAGTCATCAAAAACCTCCCAACCAAATACAGTCCAGGATAAGATGGCTTCACATATGAAATTTACCAATCAATTCTAGAAAGTATTAACACCAACCCTATTCAAACTTCCAAAAAGTTGGAGGGAGGGAACATTCCTTAACTCATTCCATGAGTCCAAAAGCACCCTAATATCAAAGCCAGATAAAGATAACATACGAAAAGAAAATTATGGACCAATACTCCTTATGAATGTGGATGAAAAAATCCTCAACAAAATACTAACAAAAAGAATCCAAAACAGCACATTAAAAGAATTATACAACATGATCAATGAGATTTATCCCAGATATGCAAGAGTGATTCAACATAAGAAAATCAGTTTATGTAATACACCACACAACAGAGCAAAGGAAAAAAAAAACATTATCATCTCAATTGACACAAAAAAGACATTTTGACAAAATACAGCACCCCTTCTTGATGAAAACATTTAGGAATTAGGAATAGAAGGAAACTTCCTCAACAAGTTAAGTTTATGTATGAAAAACTCACAGCAATCGTATTCAATTGTGAAAGACTGAAGGCTTTTTAAGATCAGGAGCAAGACAAGGATGCCCACTGTAACCACTGCTATTTAACATTGTACTAGAAAGTCTAGCCAGAGAAATTGGGCAAGAGAAAGAAATAAAAGGCATCCAAATTGGAAAGCGATAAGTGAATCTTCCCTGTTTGCAAATGACAGTATGTTATATACAAAATAAACTGGAAAAATCCACAACCAATCTTCTAGAACTAATAAATAATTTCAGCAATATGGCAGGATACAAGATGACCATACAAAAATTAGTAGTGTTTCTATCCAATCTCATAATGAACAATCTGAAGAAGAAATCAAGAAAAAATTCCGTTTAAAGTAGCAACTAAGAATCAAATATTTAGGAGTAAACCTAACCAAGGATATAGAGGATTTGTATACAGAAAGCTACAATCCATTGTTAAAAGAAATTAAAAAAAAAAAAAGATTAAATAATTTGAAGAGCTTTCTGTATTTATGGATTGGAAACTAAATATTAAGATGTCAATTCTACCCAAAGTAATTTACAGATCCCACGTAATTCAATAAAAAATCTATCACTCTCCTTTGCAAAAATGGAAATACAATCATCAAATTTATTTGGAAGGGTAAGATGCCTTGAATAGCTAAAGCCATATTGAAGAAGTAGAATGAAGTTAGAAGATTTGCACCTCCCAATCTTATTAAAGCTTATTACAAAGCCACAGTATTTGAAACAGTATGGTATTGGCACAAGGACAGACAGATAGTCCATTGGAATAGAATTGGCTATTCAGAAATAAACCCTCACATCTAAGGCCATTTGGTTTTCAACAAGAGTGCCAAAACCACTGAATTGGGAAAGAATAGTCTCTTCAACAAATGATGCTGGGAAAACTGGATGTCCACATGTGCTTTCGTTTGCTAAGCTGCTCAAATCAGAAAACATGAAATGTGTTGACTTTAACAATGGGAATTTATTAGCTTACAAGTTTACAGTTTTTAGGCTGAGAAAAATGCCCAAATCAAGGCATCGGTAGGCAAAGCTTTCTTCCTGAAGACTGGTTGCCAGTGATCCTGGACTCCTCTGTCATATGGCAATGCACCTGCTGGCATCTGCTGGTCTATCCATTCTCTTCCATGTTTTGTTGCTTTCAACCTCTTGCTTCAGTGGTGTTCTCTCTCTGTATTCATCCCAAGAAGATTAAGACTCACCCTGGGGCATGCCTTAACTGAATGAACCTTATGAAAACCTACTTAAAATAAGTTTACACTCACAGGAATGGATTAACTTTAAGACCATGACACATACAGTTCCAAAAGCCACAATATGCAAAAGAATTATGGTGGATCCCTACCTCACCAAATAAAGAAAAACCATGTCAAAATAGATCAAAGACCTAAATATAAGAACCAGAATTATAAAATTCCTAGAAAAAAACATATGGAAGCATCTTCAGGACTGTATGTTAGTCAATGGTTTCTTATACTTTATATTCCAAGTACAAGTAACAAAAGAAAAAAAATGTATACATAAATGAGATTTCATAAAAATTAAAAACATTTTTGCATGAAAGGAGTTTGTCATGAAAGTAAAAAGCCAACCTACAAAATGGGAGGAAATATTTGGATATCATATATCTGATGAGAGTTTAGTATCCAGAATACATAAAGAAATCCTATAACCCAACAACAAAAAGACAAATAACCCAATTAAAAATGGGCAAAAGACTTGAATTAGACATTTCTCCAAAGAAGATATACAAATGGACAAAAAAGATATGACAAGATGCTTAAAATCATTAAGCATTAGGGAAATGCAAATGAAAACCACAATGAGATACAATTTCACACCCACTAGAATTAGTAGTGTTAAAAAAAATACATGTGTTGGAAAGGATATGCAGAAATAGGTACACTCATTCATTGTGGTTGGGAATGTAAGATGGTGGAGCTGCTATGGAAGACAGTTTGGTAGTTCCTCACAAAACTACTTATAGAATTACTATATGATCCAGCAATCCCAGTTCTAGGTACATACCCCCCAAAATTGAAATCAGGGATGCAAACAGATATTGTCACTATTGTCAAAAGACAGAAGGAGTCCAAGTGTTCATCAACTGATGAATGCATAAACAAAATGTGGTACATTTATACAATGGGATATTATTCCGTTGTAAAAAAAGAATGAAGTTCTGATACACATGACAATATGGATGAAACTTGAAGACATCATGTTGAGTGAAATAAGATAGGCTCAAAAGAAAAAATATTGTATGATCTCACTGATATGAAATAATTAGCATAAGTAAATTCATAGAGTCAGAAACTTCACCAGGGGCTCAGTGAACTTAGGGAATGGGTAAATAATGCTTAAATTTTACAGGTTTTTTATTTGGAGTGATGAAAATTTTTTGGTAGTGGATGTAAATTACTGTAAATGTAATTGACATCACTGAAATTTATATTTGAACGTGGTATATAGGGGAAAATTTAGTTTGTATATATGTTTCTAGGATACAAATTAAAAACCAATAACATAAGACTATATAACATAAATAATAAACTGTAATATAAACCATGACCAAAAATAATAGTTCAATTAAAATAATATTCTTTCATCACTTGTAACAAAAGTGCTATATTAATACATCATGTTAATCTGTATTTTCTGCATGACTTTTCTGTAAATCTAGCATTCCTTTAATAAAAACAAATTTTTAAATGTTATCTGCAACAGTAATAAAAATATAAATGATCTTAAACTTATTCATTTCAACTTTATCTCATTATTTTAAAGATTTCTGCATATATTTTATATTGTAATCAACATACTGTTATAATAGGTTCTGTGTGTCATACATATAGATATATTTATAAGGGCTATTCTGCCTTATCCATGAATATAATAAGTACCCTTTCAATTCTGATCTTGTGGAAAATGAGCATCTTCTTTCTTCTCTTGAGAGTGGCAATGGCTCAAACTGTGTTCCAATAGCATTATGAGGGAATCTGAGCTCTTTGGGTGGAAATCACTTACCGCCTATCATAGATCAGTGAGTAAAAATTATACTGTTGAGGGAAATAGGAAATCTTATCCTTTTCTCGCCTCCCAGGACCACACACATACAGAATTGCATCACATAGTTGGCGTTCGGGAAGAAACAGCTAGGCTTTCTGGATGACAGACTTTATAGGATATAAGAAATGTCATAAACAAGGTTTATCTTAAAATTCACTTCAGTGGCTTTTGTAATGCATTTCTACAAGTAAAGATAAAACTGATGGGAAATGTTCAGTAAAGTTCCAGGGCATTGCTTCATTACTCATGTAACCTAAACACGTTTGCTTCACTGATAAAAACATTTCTATTTTTCAGGAAGTGGTGTTTTGTGTTTTTGTGTGTGTGTTGTTGTTGTTTTAACCTCTCTTCAAGAACTAAAGCAATTGCCTTTGAGGCATATGCCACTGCCCATCTCCCATCCCCTTCCTCTCCATCCTGGCATTTATATGCACTCGTGGAAATAGCACTTCGTTTCCTAAAAAGAAATGCACTAAGATGAAATGACTGAACTTAAATAGGTCTCAAATTTACCTTCCTCCCTCTCCCCAAAGCAAGTAGGGAAATCGTCTGTCTAAGCAGAACTCTTTCCCCTCTGAATGTTTTTTTCTACATAATAGTATAATTACTTCATATCTAAGAAAATAATTACTTGAAAGTCACATTTCACAGTTGAACCAAAAATACTTGACTCTTCAAAGACTTGAAGGTGAAAAGTTTTATCACACTTGGGTTGCTCCAGAAGAAAACTTTTGGCTATGCTATCTTAGCCTAATACTTCAGGGCATATGTGTCATGGGTTTTTCCTAAGCTGGTTCAAACAGTTGTCTTCATCTGGTAAGGTTAAAGATACCAGAATAAGAAATAATACCAGGGAATCTCAAGAATGAAGCAAGGATTTACTTGACTCCCTAACTTTTATGCCTTTCCTGAACATTACACAGGGTCAGAGATAAAAACTGGAGTTAGAAAATGAAACAGTAGCTGTGAGCTAGGAGAGAATTTAAGAGGACTTGGCATGAGTGGTTTGGAAGAAAAGAGGTTATCATGGAAATCCCTACTGCTGAGGATCTATCAACATCCCCACAACTGCTCTCACCCACCTCTTATGAGTGAATGAATGAATGCATAAATGAACAAATAAGCAGAAAAAAAAGATTTACTTTAGTTTGACCGCGCTGAGTTTTTATTATAAACTGGAAATATCAACTAGTGTAGAAAAATTTTATCTCATGAATATTTATTTATCAATCCTGTCTTCAGAACTCACATGGAAACTTTCAGACTGCATAGCACCACAGGTAACTCAAAGCCTTCTTTGAAATACTGAAAGTATAACAGCAGTACATATTATCTGAGTTTCTATGAAGTTTGCTTTACTCTCATTTACTTCTGAGAATGGGTGATGTGTAGGTGGAATGAACAGCATTACTGGGTGTGCTTGTCAGAGACTGAGGAAGCCATCATTTGCTGTCCAAAGCTTTTCCTCCCGCTCCAATTCCTTTAGCAAGACACAACTCCTTTGATGTTATGCCTAGAAAGAAACGTATTTAAAGTGTAGATGTCAGAAGAGGACTTAAACAATTTATAGATTTTATTCTGAAATTTTTCTAAAAGAAAAATTTGTTATGGGAAATGTAGAAAACATGATGGGCCTGGGAACCTGAGGATGGGTCTCTAAGATGTGGGGGCAAAATGAATGCTGAGTGTAGAGTGTGTACTGCTTCTAGTTATTTTGAGAATAACACTCCCTCTTTTTGATTCTTTACCCTGAAATCCCATATTGATTCTAGCAGCCCCAATTGACTGCTTTTTAGCATTTACCATGTTCTACTACTTCTCTTTCTTGAGATCTCTAATTTGTTGGCTTTCTCTTTCCTCTCTACATTTAGTTTGCCGTCCTTCTGATCGTTACCATGGTTAAAGTAGCATTGAAAGAGACCCAAAGCAGCCATCAGATGTATGTCACACCACAGCTTTAAGTTTTAGATTAAGCTAATGAATGATAGTTGAGTTCTGTGTAATCTCACTCCTGTAATTTGTAGGACGTAGCTGTGAATCCTTATTTATTAATGAAAACTGTCTTTAGTCACAACGTTCGTGTTTTCCACTCCCTAGCAAGTTCCTGTTTCCCATTCCCTAACAAGCTCTTCTTTTGCTTTCCCCCCCTATCTAAAACCTAATAAAACATACGCAGGCAGAGAAGCCTGAGACCGAGGCCACTTTAAGGAGAGCAATTAAAGTGGGCCAAAACAGTGGCGATTAAGCTCCCCGCTTCTCCTGTCCTCTGATGCCCAGTTGGCAGACCCTAGTTTGCAGGTGCACTCAGCCAGTAGCATCCCGTCCCCACCTCTCTTGGTCTATTTCTAATAAAAACACTTGCCTCCTTTGTTAGCTGGGGCAGATTTGAGACTTTGTCTCCTGGCCTCCGCCGGTTTAATAAACATTTTCCCTTGTGTGAGTAGTGTTTTATGGTGTGGACTTCAATTCTCTATCCTTGCCCAGAGAGCACGCGAGCTTCCCCTTCAGTCTGTCTCCTGTTGTTCCCCTTAAGTCAACTGAGTTCTTGAAAGAAAATGAGTCTGTCTTTACAGTGGTAACATACTTATTTTTCACAGCTGATTCTGACAATTTTTAGGTACTCATACGTAAAATATCTTAATTTTTTTTTTCTGTTTAAATGACAGTCAGTGTACCTAACTGCTTGCAAATATTCTTAAAAAGGAAGGGAGAGCAATATATAAAGCATCAGATTTAGTTGCCAAGTCGCTAGCTATGCTAGGCTCAGCTACCTTCACTGGAAGAGGTCCAAAAAGAAGGAATGAACTTGGTTCATGGTATCAGAAATGAGGCAAGCATGAAGAATTCAGGACATGGAGCAAAAGAAGGAATCTGGTCTTGACAACTTTTTGACCTGGTCTTCATCAGCTCCTCAAACTAAGGCCAGAAAAAGCAGAAGTATTTTTTATCAGAATGCAGGAAGGCAGGTGTGGCATTCTGTTTCAGCTTTTCACTTGTGTTTGAATTTTTCCTGTATATAGGCTGCATTGTACCTAAACATCAAAAGACAACTGGACGATAGGTAAGTAGACAAAGAAGCCGTTTATATTTAGGGTGAAAGTAGTTTAGCTGGAGGTATGGAGTTTTTTTCTAACATTATAAGTCTTGATTTTTAAAAATTTTCTTTTCAGGAGATTTTTTTCTCATCAATATATTTTAGTATTGAAATTGTTTTCTCCATTTAATTGAAAAATTCTTATTTTATATACTAAAATAGTCAGAAATATCAATGAGCCTCTTTGACATCGAAGGCATTTGTAATGAACCATACTAAATGCTAGTGTGGAAGGCAAGATCTCCGTAACAAAAGATCTTGCAATTTTGTAAGTGAGATAAGGGGAACAATGAGATATATCAGAGAGCTAAACACAGATGTTTCAGAAAAACTCTGAGTACTAAACAGAGAAATTAGAAAGAGTTCAGAGATGCTGACTTTAGATACTAGACATCAAAGTAAAGTGATGAAAATGTGTTCCCATGAGACTCCCCAGCACCTGCTTCATGGTACTGATTCCTAAGACTCAGAACGTTCTAGTCTTTAAACCACGTGGCTTCTTGTCACAGTAAGTGTGGAGTATCTGGTTTAAATACAATGATGTTCTTAAGTGTGTATACAGAAAATACAAAGGGATCACCATATGTGTACAACAGAATACCATCAAGTCCACTCTAGTCCATAGTTCTTCCCCCAATCCTGAGGGGACTGGGATGGTGATGTCCACTCCACCTCCAAGTGAGAGAGGGCTTATATCCCATGGATATGGTGGGTGGGATGATCCTGCCTGCAGCTATGGTTGGTGGCAAGGCCCAGGATGTGTAAGTCCATTGAGGGTGGTGGGCCACACTTGTGGGAGATGTTTGTGTGGGATGTGGTGGGAGGTGTGGGAGGTGGGCAACATGGGAATCCCAGGGGGTTCCCTGTAATATTTTAGGTAATCTAAGCACCTCTTAAAATATATTTATATATATATAAATAACATTTTTGTAAGCAAATGCACATATATGCATATATATTTATATATCATTTTACAAATAGTGGTATGTATTGTGAAAATTTTGATTTTTACCCACAATAAAAAATAAATTAATCAAAAAAAAAGAAAATACAAAGGGACACGTGTTGTGTCTTCTGAACATAAGTATTAAGAATCCAGACGAGACATTTTTAGCAGGTTTTCCTTTTTTTTATCTACCTATAAAAAAGAACTAGGAATGAGATGCTGTAAATTAGTCAATGCAGAATATAATCATGACAAGTCCTAGTCTTATTGGAGTTGTCATCTAAATTTGCATTTTATTTTTATATGCTAAAATTAAATGATAACTTCATTTACATTAAAAACACGATTAAAGAAGAGAATAGCCAATCTCTTCCTCTAAATGCAGAAAAAGAATCTTTTAAAAATGAATCCAAAAGCACTATCCACTTTAATGAGGTGAAATTTAACAGATTATCTATTTGTATCTATCTATCTATCTATCTATCTATCATCTATCTATCTATCTATCTATCTATCATCTATCTATCTATCTATCTATCTATCTATCTATCTATCTATCTATCTATCTATCTATCTAATCTATCCATATTCCTATATGGAGAGAGATTTATTAGAGGGATTGGCTCATGTGGCCATGGGGATTAGCATTTATTAATTCTGTAGAGCAGGCTGCAGGTGGGAAACTTCAAAAAAGGTGATTCGGAAATCTGGCACTTCCAAACTCAGTAGGACAAGTTGCAAGCTGGAAGCTAAGATGACAGTGAAGTTGTATTCCCCAGGATAAGTTGGAAGACTGGAAAAAGAGGAATGCATTCTTCTTTCTGGCTTCTGAAATCCTCAGTTTTGTTTTGAGAACTTAGATTGGATGAGAAGATTTCTGTCATTGCTGAGGGAATCTTCCTTTGGATTTGGTAGGTGCAATCAGCTGTAGATGATCAACTGACTATAGATGCTATTCCATCAATAAAATACTTTCACAGTAACAATCTGGCTAGCGCTTACTTGACCAAACTACTGGACACCATAATCTACTCATGTTGACCCACGAAATTAACCATCACATCATACTAAGTAGAAAATAGAGTATTGAAACTTCTATGCTATACCAAGTGAAAAAACACCAGACTAATATAGTTGTTTATTGTTAAAATTGATTATTGAAGAGATTTTTATTTTCAGTGACTTGCTATGTCCATGACTTTAGGGAGAATCCAGTGATACAGGTCATCAAAAATTTGCCATTTTGAAGGATTAAAGAATGGAAGTTAGACAGTAGCTCTTATTTACTCTAAAAACACTAGCTATCAATTTACAAAATAGATTTGCATGTGAACGAGGAAATGATTCTACTAAAGGTTTTTGCTGAAGTTCCACTGAAATGTAAATATCCTTTTTGTTATATTCTAATTTGATTTTGCTTCCTTTTCACTTTTAGGAACATATCCATCAATTTGCTTAAGGCCAAGTGAAAGACTTTTAAGAAGACTCAGATATGATACAGCCATATATAAGAATTGCCAACAATTAGAATTTAGTCATTTGGAAAACATGCATTAACCATCTCTAACCCAAGCACTGTGGGTGATTCTGGTGATAGGTAAGTAAGCCAGTCAAGCTTTCAAAGATCTTATAGTCTCATGTAGATAAGAGGTGAGAAATAAAGAAGCATATAAATGATTCAATGTGCTGAGAGCTAAACAGATTAGTATATGAAGTATGAAATCACATATAAGGAAGA
This sequence comes from Tolypeutes matacus, assembly GCA_026826555.1. NCBI lineage: Eukaryota > Metazoa > Chordata > Mammalia > Cingulata > Chlamyphoridae > Tolypeutes > Tolypeutes matacus. The sequence continues at coordinate 9,439,856 of JAKSZT010054462.1, read as the reverse complement.
GATTCACAGATGGAGTGGAAGGGTCAAAAAAAGCTTCATGAAGGGGATCTTAGTTGCACTGTGTAGACAAGGTGGATCAAGGGATATCATTTGGACCGTAAGAGTGTTGGAAGGAAGAAGAGGCTATAAGGCATAGGGCTGATACTTCAAGGCATTACCATGAGAAAGTGGTATGGTTCAGAATGCCTGGGTGGTAAGAAAATCTCAAGATGGCACAAGACCTGGTATATTATCCTAAGGAGTCCCAGTGTCATCTAATAGACAGCAGGGACCCATCACATTTGTTAAGCAGTATTTGTAAAATAATCATCATCACCATTAGAAAGGCCACTTTACCACAATATAGAAGAAGGGCTGGGACCGCAGAGACTAGAGCCAACCCAACCATGTCAGGGGATGATACATTGGACCCCTCAAAGATGACAATGGCTTTAAATAAGAAAGATGGATTGGGGATTATGAAGAGGGAATTACATTAGAAAAACAACAACAGGGATATATGAGAGAGGCATTTAGAGGACTTATTCAAGAATACATAGTGCCCTGTGCAATGAGGGGGAAGGACATGTTTTGAAAAACTCTGAAGGTTTGTCAAAATCATTTCAACAGATTTTTAGCCCTGATGATTTTCATTGTGATAAAACCATTTTAACACTATTCAAAATGTCTGGGTTTTTTTTTTTTTTTCTTTTTGAGGGAAGCTTTATAATATTTCCTCTGAGCGATAGCAGTCTTTTAAGAAAACAGATTCTTATAAAAGCTTGAATGATGAAGGATGACTGGTCCTTTATAAAGCATTATCTGTAGAAGCCAGGTTTTAAGGGGCTGTGGTGTTTGAGGTATTTCTTGGGGGCAAAGTAACCTTAAAGGAAATAATCACCATTTACAAGCTTCAAACAATGCAAACAAAGATGGAAATAAAACTTTTTTTTTTTTGTAGAAAAATGAATTTTCCTTTTCCTTAGGTGAAAGGAAAATACACGGATTCAGCCTTTAATTCATTTTATTATCTTTTTCACTTTGGGTTACAACAATAATGCAGGGTAAAATTCCACTCTATTTATACTATAAAGAGTCTGAAAGGTGTAAAAGAGACTGAGATTAGTCAAGAGATTTCTCAGTATTCAAGATACACAATTTGAATCACCCATTACACTAAGATTCCAATGGGAAAACAAAAACTGATAAAAGTGGATACTTATTAGTGAATTATTTTTAAGCCTCATTTTAGTTCCCTAGCTCCTAAAACAAATACCTTGCAATGAGTTGGCTTAACAATAGGAAGTTATTGGCTTATGGCTAGAAGGCTTGCTTCCTTCTGGGGTCAGTATCTTCTTCCGGTTATTCTGGAATCTATGGGGTTCCTTGGCTTTTCTGTCACATTCAATGTACATGGTGGTGTCTTCTCCTTTTTCTTCCAGATTCCATTGACCTCCAGCTTCTGGCTTCTCCAGTGGCTTCTTATTCTATCTGGCTTTCCTTTGCTTATAAATGACTTCAGTAATTTAAAGCCCAATCTGTTTTACATTTTACACAATCTGATTCACACCTTAACCAATGTAACATCTTGAAAAGATCTTATTTATAGTAGGTCCACACTCACCAGAATATGGACTAAGACCAAAAAAAAAAAAAAATGTCCAAATTGTGGTACACAATTCAATCCACCATAAACCTTGAGACTCAGAGATGAAAATATGATGTTTTTCTTTAACAATATAGAGAAGGAAGGGAGAAAGGAAACAAAAATCATTTTGAGCCAGCAAGGAACTTAGTAGTGCAGGAAAGTTGCTAAGGGGACAGTCAGGGAATAAATAATCTTGAATTGTGCAATTATTGTACAAGGTTTGAGAAATGTGGTAATCAAAATCATGACTTAGAATATTTCCAGCAAAGAACCTCTGTGCCGTTGGTGGGGCATGGTAATTACCCACCAGTTTCTTCTCCACTGGCAAACAGCTCCTCTTCCCTCTTCCCCATTTCTTCCCTCTCACCCTAGCTCTCACTCTCTTTACCTTCCTTCTAACTTTCATTCATTAAACAAGGTTTTTTAAAATTAACAAGTTTATTTCAAACTCATAAAAATAAAAGAACAGAACAAGGCAACTCAACAAATTATGGAAAAATTGCTCCTAAAAAGTTCTTCTTCAATGAACAGCAAAGAAGAGAGGAGCAAAAGTTGGCATCATATGTCTTTTAAAAAGTGTACAGAATTAGGAATTTCCTAACTTATACTCAACCAAACAGAGCTCACAAAAATCACAACCACAAATACTCTTTTACTATTTGTGGAGTTTATGTAATATGTCAACCACTATACCAGGAAATTCCTGTATCTATATATCATTGAATTGATTCAACAACCTTATGGATTAATAAATATCTTTTATTCCATTTTAAAGATTAAGAAACTGAAACACATAAGGCTTAAGTCATGTGCTGAAGGTCACAGAGATAATAAAAATATTCGTTAATATTAGTGATATTTAATAATAAGCTTGGCAGAGATTTCAAAATATATTTTATCAAACACTAGTTTTCTAAGATATTACTTGAAAAAAAAGGGGGGTGGGGTTCCAGTAGTCGAGTAGGTTTGAGAGATCAGGTTATTCATTCTGAAATACAAAAATCTATTTACTTCCCATCTTTCCAGAGCCATTAGCATGTTAATATTCACCATGGTATCTTGAAGAAGATATGAAAGGCAGCATTTATCAAACTTATTTCACGATGGAAATTTTGGTGTACTCTTTTTTTCTTATTGTGAAACACTTTGTCTTGATTATTATGACAAAGTAAATATAAAAAGGTGGAAATTTTAGTCAGAAGCAGAATTAACCAGAATACTAGCAGTTGGAATGTGAGAAAGTCCGAAACTATCCATTGATGGGCAGAAGTAGGGTCCAGCTGGGGTTGATAGAGACATCAGTGGCAGGTGTAGTGGGATGGGAGGCTGGTGTGAGGACAGGTCTGGTTGGAAATTGTGTGCTGCTGATGGATTCTGAAAATGAGCTAGGGAGATTTGGGGCAGCTGCAGGGTTCGATTTGGGAAAGAGAAAGATATCCATGTTACAATTTGGGGAACTCTTCTCCAGAGACAATATTACTCATTTAGAGAAAACTGTGAAACTAGAATGGTCAACGATTTTACTAACCATCTTGCTTTGCTTGAGCTTCCATTTTATCCAGGAAATTATAAAGAAGAAACAGAGGTTAACTGAAGCAGGCTGACATACCAATAATCCTTTGCAGTGCTAATAAAAAACCTCTGCCCCAACCTGGGGGGAAGAACTGTAACAAAGAGTTCAGGCTGACACCAGCAAAGTCTGCTGATCTTCACCAAAAGGCCACAATCTTACACTAACATCCTACCTGCTAACTAATGAACTGGGCCTAAGGACACCCTGTTCAAACAGCCCCTGTAGACCCTGTAGTAACTATAAATAATGTCCCCTTTATCCCTCCCCATTCCCCCGACACCTTTCCGTTGTTTCAAGCAGCCATGTAACCTGCTCCCCCCGCCCCAACTCATCCCTTTGAGCAGAAACCCCTTTTGGTGCTGCTTCTGCATTAATGCAACTTTAGTTTGATAAACTTACCCTGTACCACCTGCCCCTTTTAAAAGTCTGTTTATTTTATTTTCAGAACAACAAAACCTACTGTAAACTTATATACAAATGTATATTTATAGATTATATTTAGGTATAATTTTACATAATAGAAAGCATCTATTTGCCGAAGATGTGTTTACTGCTATCCATTATATATCTGTGTAACTGACACTGCAGTTGAAATATTTCCATTACCTCAATAGGTACACTCTTACCTCTTCCCAGGCTTTCCCTTCCACCTGTCTAGCAACTACCAATTTGCTTTCTGTTACTAAAGCTTAACTTTGTCCTTTCTGCAATTTCATAGAAATGGAATCATTGAGTGTGAACTATTTTTATCTGGTTTCTTTTGCTCAGCATAATATTTTGATATTCATACATGTTGCTTTATCTATCAGTAGTTTGTTTTTTAATAGTAGTATTTTATTGTATGGATAAACCACATTTCTTCTACCATTTTCCTGTGGGTGGACCTTTATATAGTTTGCAGAATGTTCCCTGTGAAAGGTCTAAGATTTTACCCAATATGCTAGATAATAAGTAAGATGATGGAAAAATTGAGACTCTTGAGTCAGAGATAAAGGATTTTATTGATTACAGCAAAACAAGAAGCCAGAATTTCAGCATATTTACACTGTCTACTTCCCACAGGGTGACAAATCTGTGCTTGTCCAAGGACAAGGGATTTATACAACTCAGTGGGAGGGGTCCCTGCCCCAGAGAGTTCCTACCCAAATAAGCAGCTGGGGTTGTTTGTTCCTGGTTTAGAGTTTATGGTAGGGTCTAGGCTCTTCATTAGACCCACTATATCCCCAGAGCTGTGAAACTGAAACACATGGAAACATCTGCATATAATGGAAAAAGAGAGGGAGGCACGCAAGGGCAGGGAGATGGCCAGGTGAGCCCTTGACTTCCCGAGCAAATGCCTATTTGTATTTTAAGTACTGTTACTGGCATTTTAGTATACAAATAAGCCACTAATATCAGACCCAGAAATGAGAAGCAGCCAGAACTCTTTATGAATGGTTAGGTGTGCCCTGCATGGTTGTTCTACTCTCACTTTGCTTCCTTGCTTTCTTCATGAAATCTGGTCTCCCAGTTCAGCTTCTTTTGCATGAGACCATCAAATCCCATCACAAAATTATATGACAATCTGGGGGAGCAGATGTGGCTCAAGTCACTGGGCACTTGCCTCCCATGTGGGAGGTCCCGGGTTCAGTTCCTGGTGCCTCCTGGAGAAAGTGAGCAAACAATCAGCAGAGGGACAAGAGAACCATCTCGGGGAGGGCGTCGTAAACAAATAAAAATAAATCTTTAAAAAAAAAATTATATGACAATTTTTTTCATGATCTACTGATGCTTTTGAGTAGGAAAAAAAAGAGGTCTTATAAATGTACAGGCCAGACTCAATTGATACTGTCACATAAACAAACAGGCTAAAGTAATCTTCACATCTTCTCCCTCTTGATTATAATTACATTATTTGACACTGACATTATTGAAAGGAAGTGATAAAAAGGAAAAGACCAGAACTGACATGACTATGTGAAAAAAAAAAATCAGCTAAGGCCTAGGGAGTAATTAGCAATCAGATTAGGTATTTTATCATACTTTATTTCTTAGTTCACTGTTTCTTCCATTAAAAGATTTCCTCGGTTGTTTTCTTATTACCTCACTGGAAGATCATTCTCACACTCCTTTTTTTTAAACTCCAGTTTCTATATCTGGCCACTTTTGGATTGGATACTCTTTTCTTCTCCCACTACACTGTCTAGATGATGTCATCTATTGTTATGGATTTAGAAATCAGTTCTATGATGACAAACCTAGTCCAATGTTTTCCTACAAAAATGAAGCTTATATATTGAAATGAACATTTATAAGATGATATCTCATGGATAGTTTAAATTTTATATGTCCCCAAATGAACATGTTCCCTTCTTTTGGTTAATGGCATCATTCCAGAAGGTAGAAACCTAATAATCAGGTTTGAACCTCCTTCTCCTCTCTCTCTCTCTCTTTTTCTCTTCCCCTCATTCTCCTTCTCTCTTTCCATCTTCCTTTCTTTCATATCTCTCTCCGTCTCTTTTTCATTCTTTCTTCAACACTCATGTATACCATCTTATCTTCAAATACTGGGAGTTTTAACTCTTCCCAAATTAAAAAGAATATAGAAACCTCTACACTCCAAAATACATCTCATTTCTCTCTATTTCTTTGATTCTCTAATACCATTACTTCTTACCAGGTCATTACCATGGTCTTCTAACTGGACATTCCTTTTCCACCCTTGCCATCTTCTGTACTTATTCAACACTGGAGCCTGAGAAATCATTTTGGAAAGTAAATGTGCTCAGTTCATGTCACTCTTGGATTTAAAATTTTTAAAAGGGCCTTCTTTTCCCTGAAATCTAAACTTCCTGTCATAACTTTTAGGAATGTGCATGATCTGTCGAATATCTATGTCTCCAACCTCCTATTTCCCTAGGCCTTCAATAATTTCCCAGGACAAAGAAATATCTTTCCAGTCTCTGAGGCTTTTTGTTTCCTTTTCCTTCCTCCCTGCTCTTACATGTGAGCTTATTATTAACCCACAGGGCTCCCATTTTGTTTCCTTCTTCAACCATTCTAAGTAAAGGGTTTCCAATAACCACAAACTGTTTATGTATTTTATAGCTTTTCTCCCATTCTGTAATAATTTTATTTATTTTTAGCTGGTTATTGCCTGTGAAACCAAGGGCAGGTCAAAACCAATTTGTGGAGATGTCCTCTTTTCCTGTAACCTTTCCTTCTGAGCTTGCTTTGCAGGCTGCCAAGCATAACTCCAGGTCATAGGATCTGAGCATGCATAGAAACACAGACTCTTGTCCTTTAGATGACCTTTGAGATACAAGGAATAAAGGTCACCTCCCTCAGAACCAAGATTAGGAAGACAAGGAGACTCCTGAAGCAAATCAAATGTGAAAGGTCTTTCAAAAAGGAAGATCCAGCTTAAATTCCACTCTACCACAAATGGACAACTCTATAATTAACCAATTGGACTTTGCCAAGTCAAGCCTTCCCATTTCTGTCCCTACCTCTCACCTCCCATTGGGCAGTGGGCCCTTGCTCAGTAACATCTATCTCATCTCCTTGCTTACTTCATGAAGGCAGAGATTTTAACCATCTTTTTTTTGCTATATCTCTATTCTTTTCTTAATTTATTCCATAATTGTATATCATAATTACTTTTTATTTAAAAATTAATTTAAATGAATTGATTAAATAAAATTTATTATTAAAAATGAATGAATAAATGAAGGAATCTCAATACACAGTAGACTTGAGAGACATTCCATGAAAAAAAATTAGTTCTATTACAAAAAAGAAATAAAAATAATCCTCCATATTAATATAAGAGTGATAGTAAATCAAATGTATTTGATGGTAAAAAACAGCTGTCCTGGGAGGAGAGGCAAGGAAAAAAATTATGATGAGATAACTTAAGGAAAGAAGTTATTGAGGACCTGGGAATGGGCCCCATGTGGCAGGGACAGTAAAACCCTATCTATGGTCAATTCAATTCATGCTCTCAGGCTGCTCGAAGATGCTGCTTGGACCTGCCTCAAGCATAATGAGCCCAATAGCTATCGTTTCTAATTTGGTTTATTCTACCAAAATACCATGAATGTAATACCCTCTCCTTCTATTCTTCCAATCAGTCCTTTTTTTTTTTTTTCTTTTTTTGGCCTTAGCAGGGTAGCATAGTGCAAAGAGAATGAGATCTGTAATGAGACATACTTAATCCCAGTGCCACTTTTCCATTTGATAGCTCTGAAAAGGCACAGTGCTCTCAATTGTAAAATAGGAATACAATATACTTCAGGGGACGAACCACCATAAATTCATTATTGAAGAAATATAAATATGAGAATATTTGATCTGTATTTATTGTAAATTACAGACACACAAAGAAAATTTAAAAACACAAAACTGCACAGCTCAGAAATTCACTAGCAATCAAACACTCAGGACAAGAAACAGTGCACTGAAAATAATCCAGAGCACTCCCTTACATCCCTCTCAGTGACTACCTCATTTTTACCCCCAAAAAGAAAAAACTAAACTCATCTTTATAGTAATCTGTTCCTCCTTTGTTTTTCCTTTACCATCTAATATATATTCTTAAATATTATGGTTTTACCTTGTTTGTACTTTATATAAATGGAATCCTATGATATGCACTCTTTTATGTCTACCTTTTTTCACTCAAGATTATATTTATGGAATTTATTCATGTTGTTGTATGTGGCTGCAATCCATTAATTTCTATTGTTGTAGATCAAGAGTCAGCAAACACAGTCTACTGACCAAATTCAGCTGCCATTGACTTTTTTTATAAATAAAGTTTTATTGGAACACAACCACAAACATCTGTTACTTCTTGTCTATGGTTGCTGTTATGCTACAACAGCAGAGGTGAGTAACTGTGCTACAAACACAAAGCCTACAATATTTACTATCTGATTCTTTACAGAAAAGATCCTTTGCTGTGGAGTATTTCATTGAATGAATACATCCTGATACATTAATCCATTTCACCATTGATGGACATTTGTGGTTTTCCCCCTAACTTTTGGCTGCTGTGAATATTTACCTACATGTCTCTTTGTACACACATGCACATAAGCCTGTTTTTATATTGCTAGGTCATAAATAAACATCTTTAATTTTGCTAAATAATGCCAATATTGTTTTGTTTTCCCATTCTGGTGGACATGCAGTGGTATCTCATTGTGGTTTAATTTGCATTTTCCTGATTACAGGAAGATTGATTACAAATGAGATTGGGCATATTTTACATGGGTATTGGCCAATTGGAAATCCTCTTGTAATATACTTGCTGGGATCTCTATATTGTTTATCTTATCAAGTAGTTTGTGTTTTCCCTATTAATTTACAGGAGTTATTGTTACAAGGCTCTAAGCTCACTCTCCACTACATGTTACAAAGATGTTTGTGTATACTGTGGCTTGACATTTCATTATCTTATGATGTCTCTGCAATAATAGATATTATTAATATTAATGTCTAAATGGTCAGTGTATTCTTTATAGTTATTGTTTCTTGTGTTTCTTTAAAAATAAAGATCCTTAATGAAAAAATGTATATATAATCTGATGTCTAAAATTTTTCTTATTTTGTCCTTCATACTAAGATCTAAATCAACTCGAATGTATTGTGTATGGAGTAAAGTAGAAATCAAGTTTCGGTTATTATTTCATATTGATATCTAGTTGATTCAACTCTATTGTAGGAAGAAAAAACTTCTCTCTCATGTATACTTAGTCATACATCAAGTGTGCATATAAATGTGGTTTTCTCGGTTCTATATCTTATTCTATGAGTCTATCTGATGTCCTTGCATCAATGTGCATTACACTGTTGAAAGACTAGACAAAATGGCACAGTATAGGTCTTGAAATCTGGTAGAAACAGTCCTCTCACCCCTTTTCCTTTTCAGCTTGTCTCGGTTGTTCTTAGGTTTCAATATTTCCACATATATTTTTTTTTATTTTATTTTATTTTTTTAAAGATTTTATTTATTTATTTATTCATTTATCCCCCCCTTGCTGCTTGTGCTCGCTGGGTCAGCTAACCACGCCGTGCGGGCGGGCTTGCCTTCACCAGGAGGCCCCGGGAACCGAACCCGGGGCCTCCCATATGGTAAACGGGAGCCCTACTGATTGAGCCACAGCCGCTTCCCTCCACATATATTTTAGATTCACCTTGTCAATTTATACAGAAGGAAAAGCCTTCAGTAATTTAAGATGGAATTGCATTGATTCTATAGATTATTTTGCCACAAAGTGATATTTTTACAATACTGAATTTTCTAGTATGCAAACATCAGTTTTCTCTTTAGTTCTGCTTTAATTTTCATCATAAGTGTTTTACAGTTTTGTGCATAGAGGTCATGCAAAATTTTTGTTAGATTTATATCTAGGAATTTTGTTCTTGTTTTTATAAATGCCATTGTAAATTATACATATAAGTATATAGATACAGATAGCTATACACACATTTGTTCAATGAACATACTTGTTCAATGAAGTTGAGTTTTAAAATTAAACTTTTATCCAGAGTTTTGTTAAAAATTTAATTATAGGCTCTAATAATTCAATAATTCTTCTGGCTTTTTATATCCAATTATATAATTTGAAAATAACCACATTTTAAAATTTTTGGTTTTGTCCTTACTACTTTTTTGTCCATTTCATGTGAATTTTCAACTTTATTGGAACAGAATTATTTATCATATACTCTTAAGATATTCATTACATGGATGAAAGATCTGAGGGATGCTGTCTTTTATTTTTGTGATATTGTACATTTGTATTTCCTTTCTTCTCACTTTGGGCACATCAATCTTGTTAATTTTTCACAGAATCAAATATTGGCTTTAGTAATCTTCTTTATGGCATCTTTGTTTTATATTTCACTACTTACTGATACTTTCTTTATTATTTCTTATTTCTCTTTTCCTTAATTTCAAACTGCATTTGTTTTCTTGTTTTTCTTAAAGTGGATATATATCTTGTTGACTTTCAAATGTTCTAATTTCCTAATATATGGATTTAAAACTATAGGCCCACTCTATGCAGTGATTTACCAAGTTTTGGTATTTTTTTTTTTCATTCTTATTCAATTCAAAACACTTCATATTTCAATTATGATTTTTTCTTTGAGTCATGTATTATTTAGAAGTTTGCTAATTAATTTACAAATACAAATAAATATTGAACTTTATGATTGATTTCTAGATTAACTGAACTGTAGTTAAAGAACAGGCACTATGTGATGGCTGTCCTTACACATTTGTTGAGACTTGCTTTATGGACCATCACATAGCAATTTTGATCAGTGTTTCTTGTGAGTCTACCAAGAATGTTCACATTTTAGGAGCTGCAGACATTGCTCTATATTTGTTCCTTTAGTCAAAGTTTGTTAATTGTATTATTTAGAATATTCTCTAGCCATTGTGGATTTTCTAGGAATTTTACTCTTTTTATCCTTCACCCCTTACTTATATTACATTGTTGTATTCTCAAAAGGGGGAATGATCTGAATCATCTAACTTTACTGTTAATGGAAATAGAAATCCACTTAAATACATGTGTAAATTCCATGAAGTTCTGATTATTTATTTACATATAAAATGTATAAGTTAAATGTCAATTCTGTTTGTGGTTTGGCTCTTATTAAGATCAGACTACTTTGATTTCTAAAATATTACTTCTCCTTATGGCATATTGATATACCAAATTGGAATGGATCAATGTTCTTTTGTGATATCACACATGTATCTCATTGCACCTTTCATATTTATGAAGGCAAAGCATTAGGGAAATATGGTAAAGTTGTGGACAGAGAAGTGAGAGGAAATCCAGGTGATTTTGTTATTACACAATTTATAAAAGAAAAGTAACTAGAAGTAGTGAATGATGAACTATATCAAACACTACAAGGACATCTCATATGCTAAATACTGAAAACAGTCAAATATAATATACAAGTAGGAGGGCATTTGATATATTTGATAGAACAGCTTCAGAGGGATGAAGGGGTTAAAATTGAAGACTTCGTGGAGTTTAATCAGCTGCAAAATTAACGAACGATGCAACTTTTAACACAAGTGTGAAATAAAAACTTTAATAAAGCTTAACTGAAAGAAAAAGAAAGAAACAGACTTGTCCCTAGAAGAGGATCAGAACAAAAGGTGGTATGTTATGAAGGAAGAAGAGAGAAAGGAGGAGGAGATGAACTGGAGCAGTGGCTAACTTCTTGATCTCTTTTAGAAAAATGGGCCTGGAAATATCTTATCTCTGCTCTAAAAATACCTAGTGCAGAGTCCTTGTGCCAAATGCTGCCACCAGACATGGTCTGCTTAATAATTCCTTGTACCTGGATGTCTAGTTCCTCTTCTCCAAACGGCCTTTCCCTTAATCCCAGAGAACTATGGCTAAGCCTTGAACCCCAGTCAGTTGCCTGCAGACTGTGGCTCTTCTACCTAACTGCTGATGAGCCCCCTTTTCTGACATGAATATCTTTTCCAAAAACTCCTATTATTAACTAACAGGAGCATCCTATACTGATAACTGAATTCCCATCATGCTATACCAAACTCTTGAACTAGGTATTTCTTCACGTAGAACTCTATAATGCTCACTGCCTCCATTGGACTGGCTCTATCATCTTTCAATATGGAGCATTTACTTTGAATATTTACCTAGAGTCCACTTTGATTCATGGCTAACAAGTATATTAATATTACTTAGGCTATTGAAAGTGACCAAATAAAACGTCTACAGATGTCTACATGATAGTTTGGTTCTTAGACTTAATAATAAGTATGAATAAAACTTTATGCAGATCTTAAGTTCTATGCTCATTGTGCGTGACACTGTTGGTTGCTTGCTCGAGCACCATTTCTCCTTCTTTCTGTTACTATATCCCCCATTTTGGCTAATTTGCTAACATGCTCCAACCCATGTACTACAGGAACAAATATTTTTCCTTTTTTCCTGCCTCCAGTTTAGCTGACAGTAGGTATATTCTGATAATTTGAAATAAAGGAGAATCTGCTGGCGATTGAACTTCAGAGAAAGCTTTTGCCTTTCTGCTAAAATATATGTCTCTTTCTCCCCTTTTCTTCTGCTTTGAATCCTGAAAGTCTAGAGATATGGCAGCCAACTATGAAAGAAAGGATGAGAAATTTGTAGAGTTATATGCACTGCATTGCTCAGATGCTGATTTCAAACCTACCTAAGAATTCTTGTTCTGAGAGAGAAATAAATTTCTACTTATTTGTTAAAGCCACTCTCAGTTAAGTTTTCTGTAACTTGCAGCTTAAAACATTCCTACTCTCTCAAGTCAGGTAGTCAATATGAAATCAACTCTATGGCCTTAAATCTGCACATACTTCTAAATACGAGTAAACTTGCAAATTAGAGGAAGAACCAAGTCAAATCTTCCAAACTATATTTTTAAATATGCTTAATAACATTGTAGTGGCCAATCTTGGACTGGAAGCCTCTTGTGAAAGCACAAGGAAAATACTGAATGCTCTGGAATCATAAGCCATAGACATGAACATTTGTGTGAAATCAGAAATAATCCTGTTTCTATCATAGGGATAAAAAAATCATGGGAAATGATTTTGAGTCAAATAATTGGATATATAAATTGGTTAAAATATAATTGAAGAAAAATATATATATAATTGAAGAGAGTAACACACAATGTGTGGACTCTACGGATTTTTAAAAGATAGAACATAATTTATTTTAAAAATGGTCTCTCATATGGTGATATTGGCATTGATGGCAGAAGGAATTCAGTATTTGGGGTAAATAAAAATCATGAGCTTTGGAGAGGGAAAATTGCACGAAATAGTATCCTATACCTGTTTATTTTATTCTTACCAGACTATATTTTTATGGGATTTAAATGTTAAAAATGGTAGCTGAGTGTTGAGGATAAAAAATTCCATCTCATTATTAAAATTGAAATAGGTAATTTTCTTTATCAATATTGTAGTCTCTATAAACAACTTTTAAAAATGTAATGAAAATCCACTTTTCTTTATATATCTCGAGATAGTTGGAGTACTTATATGCTTTGATTTATTCAAGGAACTTAATTTTTCTTTGGTAGATACTGTTTCTATTGCTATAGTTTGACATTCTACCTTTAATTTCTAACTTAAGAGGTGGCAAAACTAGCTATAGAACTCCAGGAACTATATCCCAGGATAAACAAATAGGAGAAATTAAGATTTTTGTAGCATATTTGATGAAGGTATAAGTTAAATATGAATACCTGCTCCCAGAATTTGGGTCAGTGGCTGGAAGATGTGTTTTTATGAATTAATGTGTTCAGTTCTTAAAAAAATTTTTTTTTTCTTTATTAGAGAAGTTGTGGGTTTACAGAACAATTGTGTATAAGACCCATGATTCCCCAAAACCACCCTCTTATTAACACCTGTCATTGGTGTTGAACACTTGTTCAATTGATGACAGCATGTTTTTATCACTGTAATAGTAACTTTGGTCCATGGTTTAACTTAGGGCTCCCGTTTGTGTAGTATAGTCCATGGATTTTCTTAAAATTTGTATTCTGTTACCATATACACAATTTAACATTTCTCCTTTTAGTCACATTCAGATATATATTCCAGTGTTCTTAATTAGGTTCACAATGTGGTGCTGACATCGCCTCCATCCATTACCAAAACATTCCCATCATTCCAATTAGAAACCATGTAAATTTAAAGCCTTAACCTCACACTTCCTAGTCCCACCTTGCCCCTGGTAACCTATATTCTAGATTCTTCCTCTGTGTGTTTGCTTATTTTAATGATTTCAAATCATTGATATCATACAATATTTATCTCTGCTTATTTCACTCAACATGATATCTTCAAGGTTCATCCATGTTGCCGCATGTATGAGAACTTCATTCCTTTTTACAGCTGAATAATATTCCATTTTATGTATATACCACATTTCATTTATCCATTTTTCAGTTGATGGACAATCAGTTGCTTCCATCTTCTGGCAATTGTGAATAATGCTGCTGTGAACATCAGTGTGCAAACATCTGTTTAAGCCCCTGCTTTCAATTCTTTTGTGAGACAGACTGCTCAATGAAAATTTATTTAGGTTTTCAGTCTGATTAAAGGAAAACATTGTTCCAAATCACATTAAACATAATAATTTTGTGTTAGTTACATTATGAATTCAGTAGTCTTTTGTAAAATAATTGGATAATATTATAACATTGACTCTCTAGGAAATTAAGTTCTGACTTTTAAACAACTACTAATTAATTAACTAATTAACTGATTCAACAAAGACTTACTGAGCAACTTGCATGTGCCAAATATTATGCTAAGTGATGAATCAGGCAGTCTAGAGCCCAGATGACCTGGAGTTTATGTTCTATGGTAAGAATAAAGACAATAAGAAATTATACTAATAAATATGATAACTGCAAAAAATGATAAATGTTAAATTGAAAATAATACAAGATGGTATACAAGAAATTTGGATAGCCAGAGAAATCCCAAGACAGTGATATATGACCAAATCCACAAAAATACTAAATGGAATTCTTAATTAAATAAGGGGCTGAGTAAGTTAATATTTAAAAAAGTTCCTTTAGTTTAGAAAGAAATTTCCAGCATCAATGCATTAGAAGACTTGTGGCAGAAAAAGGCATCTGTCACTCTGAGCAGAGTGCTGCTTTCTGATCTAATCGATATCAAGAGAAGCCTAAGTCTTGCTTGGAAAAACAGGATGAAAGACTAAAATTTGAGTGCATTCGCAGGAAGCACTTTGAAAAAATGTATGGTATAGATTTGTTCTCTGCCCTCCTGACCACGTCAGCTTGTCTTTAGATGCCCTTTTCCTATCAGGGAAATATTCTGCAATGTGTACATAAATGCTATGACCTGGTGATGTACTCACATTTTTCAAAAAAGGGCAGTCAAAAGCAGTAAGCCCAAACAATCAGAGCCACTTGGTACTGAGTCCAAGAATGCTGGCATTCTGATTTCTGACTCACAGAGTTTCCTACACGAATCCCATTTAGCATCTTCTCCGGAGTTTGCCACTTTCTGGAACCTCTCTCTCCCCTGCACAAACTCCCTGTGAAATAGGACGTTCCTGTAGATTTAACTTGCCTCTGGTGTGGTGATTGGAGGCAGAACCTTTATCACAGCTCTGTCAGTTGAAAACTAGCTGTAGCCTAAGCTTTTCTAAGACAATATTATATATAATATCAACACTTGGTTGGTTGAGTGGCTCCTGGTCACACTCAAGATAAAAATGATTTTTTGTGAGCCTTAAGTAATATACAGATATCAGGGATGGACATGAGGCTCGAAATATCCTTTTCTGCTCTTCCCATATTTAAGGACTGATGCATGCCATTCACTCATTCATTCAATGAACATTTATTGAATACCTACTGTATGCCAAACACTATACTCAGTGCAGTGGATACAACAGGGAAAACAGTAGCAAGGTCCTTGTTCTGATGTAGCTTAATGCTAGATGAGAGAAATGTGCAATAAAAACAAAGAAAAAACATTAAAAATCAAACAAATTAGGTAATAGTAAGTACAATGCAGAAAGTTATAGAGAAAAGTGATAGAGGGTGATGGTAGTTACTTTTGAATCAGAGTGTCTAAGGAGTTCCTCTGAAACCTGATGATTGCTCTAGTAACTGAAAAGCTAATGCCTAGGAGATGGTCATCTGGCCATCAGTAAAAAAGGCATTCTAGTTTAATGAAACAGTTAATTCACAAAAATAGGGCATAAGCAAACTTATAGGCTGATCATATTTTGGCTCTATGTATTCATGTTCCAGAGAAAGCCTGCTAGGCTACATGAGGAGAGGTCAGAGTTCTGGACTTTCTCTGCCACAGGCAAGTCAAAACTTCACTAAAGTTCAGCTTCCTCACCTGAAAATGAGGAAGTAACTTATTTCTAAGTTTACTCCTAGCTCTAAATCCTTAAAATCTATGATACCCTATCTTTCAAGATGGATAACAGCAATTAACTTCTATCCAATAATTGGAACCATAGACAGAAATATGATTAAAAGCCATGTTCTAAATGAAATGAGCGACTTAACATATATATTAGAGTTTGGAGTCCAAACTTTGGGCCACATAGCCCTGGAAAAATTAAGAATAATTGAATAAAGACAACCCCAGTTTTATGCATAAAGAATTATTTTCAATCTACATAAGTTTAAACACTCAACTTTGCAATCAATACATGAAATAGAAAATTGGAGTTACTTCTCTCTTTAATCTAACTCCTTGACAGAGTCATGACTGAGCCGTGAAGTGTATCAAAAACAGCCACAATGAAGGGAAGCCTGAAATGACTGCCTTTATAAAATTAAGAATAAGGTGTATTTGGCTATAATAATTTAATTTAATAATATGTGTGATAAATAAAAGCTTTGCAATTCAAATTAGTCACGAGTAAGTAACCTTTAAACATAAAAAGCCAAATATTCATTTTATCTGTCAACAAAGTATATGCATGAATTATGAATATTTAATCTTTCTCCATTTGGTGTGTGAGAATTTACTTATCCGTATCGTACAATTAATTGGTTAATTTTTAAAATTAGAAATGGTTATGGGAACCTATAAATAGACCACATAATTTGAATGAAAATCCAGAGATTATTTTACATAAAAGAGGAAAAAGGATTAAACTGAAATATGAAGAAAAAAATGCTGAAGATATATCCTAGCAAGGAAAGATTGAAAGTATGGCTACAATATGAGACTGCCTGACTGCATTTTATGCAGAGGGCGCAAAGGATTTTTATTTCCTGATGAAGAATGCTTTCAGCATCACACAGTTTTTAAATGTGTTCCAATTTCCACATCACAGCATTCACTTTGTAATTGCTATTCATGATGAATTACTAAAAAAATCATTTTGCCATTACTATTCAAGTGATTCTGGGGCCATTGAATACATACTTTTTAATTGGAGAGCATGTCCATGGCTTTTGGTGGTTGAACACTTTTTTTTTTTTTAATTACTCATAAAGAGAGAGAAAAAAACTACACAACTGTATTCAAATGACAATTATACAAATTACTTCCAGAACACTCTGGGGGCAGTTTAGTAAGTGACCGCAGTGAATTATCTCAATTCAATTGCCAGAAATAAGGTCCAAGAGTTCTCTTTGGCATTCAATTGGCAGAATTTGTGAACTGTGTTCACACATACGAAAGTGGCAAACTTCCTCCACAGTATCCTCTAGTTCACTGGTTACACAGAATACACACAGCACAGGAACTTAAAGAAGCTTCCAGATATCCGAATTTGAAGACTTCCCCTTTCATAGAGCTAGGCATAGAGAAGTGGTATTTGGGAAGTTCTGTTTATTACCCCAGAAGTCTGTGAGGTAAAATCAACTATCTAACTTGGCTGCACCTGTTGAGAAGTTCACAGAGGATTCTCAAGAGAAGGAAGTGAAAGTCCACTTTTCGGGATCTTTCTCTCCGGTTCTGTAGGGGAGGGAGCCTTTTCTCCTGGCATTACTTAGGGGTTTTAGAATGGACTAGCCAGGTGAGAAGAGGCCTGCTGGAAAGGCTTCGGGTCTAAGTGTACAAGGGATTTGCTGGTGTCCTTACCTTAACTGACGTTTAAATACTTGGTGTAAAAGTTCAATGCAAATAACCATTCTTTACTTTTAAAACACTTTGCTCTCTGGACCAAATTTTCTAATTTCTTTCTAATTCACTATCTGTTTTTATTCAGTTTGTTTTTCAAGTTCCTCTTCTCCATGACCCTCAATGGTTGTTTCCCTCAGCATTCTTTTCTCTACCCTAGTGATCTTCTCTATTTCTATCACTTTACTTATCACCTAAATATGTTAACTCCTAAATATATATCTCCAGTAGGGACCGCTTCTCAGTTTGAGGTGCATAGTCAACTGTTTTAATGAAATATCCACTTGGATGCCTTCTAGAGGTATCAAAACTGAACACTTCACAATCACTTCTTCCCCACTCTGCTTAAATTTCACTTTGTCTAAAGTCTTCTCTATATAAATCCAAGAACTTGTATATCCAGTTATGATGGAATGTCTATAGGAAGTTCAATACTTCTCTTAAGATACCTAGAAAATTTTGGATAAAATAGAAAAAAAATCTATTTATATGTATAGGAAAGCTGCCAAGTTAAGCAGGACTTACGGTTCAAGATCTTATTATAAACAAGGTTCAAGGAAGTGAGGATTATACTCCATGTTTTCTCTTTTGAGGCATTTTCAAAATTTTTAAGCTCTGCAAAACAAGTAACTAAGAAGCCAAACAAAGAGCTGCTATAAATCAGAGTAACTTCTTGACAGGGCTGAGAAGGTAAACATTGGAATTGAGAATCTGTGAAGAGTAAAATGCCCTAGTAGTCATCTTAGGCTCTTAGTTGGGATGCTGGAAGTCTACATTCTAAGATTGGGGATAACTTAGATTTAGACAGAGTCTTACACATATTGCAAATCACACTCAAAATAACTCAGTCCCTGAGTGAATTAAGGTGATATTTCCACACTCTTTTTGGAATATCTGGCCCAGATATTTGAGTTATCAGTTGGTCTCTTAAATAACTATTATTAGTCAATAGATGATAAGATGGATAATTTCACCACAAAATGGGAATCCAAATTAAAGAATAAAATAGAATTCTAGAATTGATGAAGCAGTAACTGTAAGAACTTGGACAGAGCAAAAGAGGATTAGTGACCTAGGATTTGTGCCATTAGGAAACTTAATAACTGAAAAACAGAGATCTACCCAAAATGAAGAAATAGTGTAAGAGACATAGTAAACCTGGTAAAGTGTCAAACATATAAGCAATTGAAGAAGGAAAGGAGAGAGAGAACAGTGTGGAGGCAATATCTGAAAATATGATGGTTCACAAATTCCAAAACTAAAATAAAATTAATGGCAAGTTACAGATTCTGGAAGCTCAGTAACCCTCAGATTTTAAACACAGTGACAAGCACACTTAGGCCAACCAGAGTCAAACGTCTAAAAACCAGACAAGGAAAATCATAAACATACCCAGACATAAATGACACACGAACATCAAAGGGACCACAATAAAATTAATGATTAACTACTCAATAGTTGTAAAGTGGATTCCAGAAGACAATAGAATGACATCATCAAAGTGCTGAAATAAAATCACTGCCTACCTAACATTCTTTATGCAGAAGGAAATACTTCAAAAGGGAAAGCAGAATAAAGACTTTTTCAGACAAACATTCTGAGAAACTTTTATCACTTGTAGACTTTCCTTACGAGAAATGCTAAAGAGAATATTCAAGCAAAAGTTTAGGAGAGGAATAAATAGAATCAAATTGTTCTAAGGTCCTACTATTGTACTATGTTAGAAATATAATGAATAAGAGGTAAATGAAGAATAAAGTAATTTAAAATAATCTATATAACAAGGTAATAGAGAGAGAAAAAAAGAAAGAACAATAAATAACCCCAGCTTCCACCAAGTCGTTATGCAATAAGATTAGGAATAATTCCTAATTTTTCCTCTCCTCCCTGATTCTCAAATATAATCCATTCACAATTTTGGTTAATTCTACCATCAAATTATTATCTCCAGCTCTGCAGGTTTTATACTAGTCTGGCCATGTGAGCTACTGTGGCAGCCCCTAGATGGCTTTCCTGCATTTACTTTTCTCCCTTTTAATTGGTTTCAATAAAAAAAGAAAATTAAGCTTCTTAAAGCTATATTAGCTTATTATATCACTTCACTAACCTCCACCCCTTCCTTCTGAACAAAATTCAGCTTTTATGGTTTGCCATTTACTTAGAAGAAATTCAATGTCTTATAATGGCCTGTAAGGTATTACATGGTCTGGTTGCTGCCTAATGCCAATCTCATTTCATATCCTCTCTCTCTTGCTTACTATGCTGTAGGTAAACTAGTCTTATTTCACTTCCTGAAACAAGCTTGCTTTCCCTCTCCAAAACAAGCCTCGCCTCTCCCACACAGGTACCCTTTTGCACTGTTATCTCCTTTTGCACCTCAGAGTTCATCTTAAATTCCACCTTTTAAAAGAGGTCTTCCTCAGGAGGTAACGGTACAGTCTCTGCCTAACCGAGTCTTAAGATTTAGAGGATTAAACAGTCATTTTATCATGCTCATGGATTTTGTGGGTCAGAAACTCAAACAGGACGCAGTGGAGATAGTATATCTGCTCCCTGATCTCTGGAGCCTCAGCTGGGAAGAATCAATGGCTGGGTATGGGGACATCTGAAAGCTCATTCTCTCACATGTATGGTGTTTGGGAGACCTTAAAATTAGACTTTTTCAATGAGTCTAAGGGCTCTAAGCACAAGTGTTCTAGTGAACAGGACAAGGGCTACCTTGTCTTTCATGGCCCAGCCTTAGAAGTCACATAGTGATAATCTGCTTCATTATTTTGATTAAAGCAAGACAAGAAGATCAACCCAAATTCAAGGGGAGGTGACATAGATCCCAACTCTAGATGTCAAATAATTTTGTGGTCATGTTTAGATACTCATTTTTTCCAAACCAATACACTGACTTAATCCTGATGTGTACTTATTCCATGCTTATATCCCTGAATCGTGTGGAGAAAAAAAAATACTGAGTGTTCTTCATTAAATTCATACTCAAAAACCTCAAAAGGGCCCCAATCCTGTCCTGAATTATACCATATTTTCCTAATGCTTTAAATTTTACACTATTCTATATGGTTACTTTAAACCTCTTTACCTTCTCCCAGTGCCACTTAGATGATGATCCTGCTTCTTGTTTCCCTAAGAAAATTGATACAATGAAAATAAAATTTATATACAACCTTCTTCCACTTGCACGTACCCAAATATATGAAACTGTGTTTATATGCTCCACCTTCTCTCTTGTAAATACAGGCAAATTGTTTTT
Source organism: Tolypeutes matacus (assembly GCA_026826555.1). Classification (NCBI taxonomy): domain Eukaryota; kingdom Metazoa; phylum Chordata; class Mammalia; order Cingulata; family Chlamyphoridae; genus Tolypeutes; species Tolypeutes matacus. The sequence goes on along the minus strand of JAKSZT010054462.1, from coordinate 9,418,732 downwards.
TGCTCCTTTGTAAGACCAACACTTCTGCCATCTCACTAGAACCCCTCTCCTCTCATTTATTCTCACATCCTCCTTATTGCTCCTGCATTATCAGTTTCCCTTTCCTACTTTATCTTTTCTCTCAGTATACAAACATTCTGTTATATCTCTCATCTCTAAAATCGAAACAAAACAAATAACCTCCTCTTCATTTCAGTACCTCATCTGGCTACAACCTCAGTTTATTCTCTTTCCTTTTACAAAAATGTTCCTCAAATAGTTGAGTTGGGGAACCAGTGTAGCTCAGTGGCTGAACACCTGCTTCACATATAAGAGGTCCCAGGTTCAATCCCCAGTACCTCCTAAAAAAAAAAAAAAAGAAAAAAGTGGAGTAAATTCTCTGTCTCCAATTTTCTCAGTCTTTAACTCCCATTCCAATCAGATAGTCAAATGGTCAACTTTAACTGCTCTTCTGATAGTCACCAATGGCCTCCAAGATCCTAAACTCAACGGTAAATTTGCTTGCCTTACTGTTAGCCTATGCCCTTCAAGGGCAGCATAATCTCCTGGTCTTGCTACTATTGTACTGGCCTCTCTTTCTCAGCCTACCTTGAGAGACCCCCCACCACCCTCCATCTTCCTGACCTCTAAACACTGGAGTTCCTAGTGCTCTGTACTTGGATCTCATCATTTTTTTCCTGTACTTGTTTCTTTTGTGGTCTCATTCAGTCTTATGGCTTTAAAAACCATGACTTCTAAGGACATGCAGTTGGGGCTCCTGAATTTTTATCATCAGATCAGTCTTCTTCCCTTATATCCAGATTTGAACATTCATCCATGTTCTTGACATAACCACTTTGATGTTTTACATTCATTTCAAAATTAACCTTTCCATATCTTATCTTTTGGTCTCTAACCCTTAAATCTCTTCCCTACCTCAGTTAGTAACCATACCATCCTTCTAGTTTTTGAGGCCAAAAAAATGTAAACATATCTATGACTTTGTTATTTTTTTTTTTTTTTTACATCAAACCTGTCTGCATATCCTTTGATTTTACTACTACATAAAAAGAATCTGACTCTCCAAGCCATCCACATCTCTTGACTTGGTTAGTATAACAGCTTTTTATACTTTTCCCTGCTACCCCTCTTCCTCCTAAAATTAATATTCAACAGTATAACTAGAGTAATCTTGTTAAATAGAAATCAGGTCATGTGATTCTTCTGCTGAAAACTCCTATACCTTCTCATTTCATTCTGAATAAAGCCAAAGTCCTTATAATTTCCTGCGAGGCCTTTCATGACCTGACTTCTATGCTTCAGCCATATTGGCCTTCTTGCTCTCCAGTAGCCATATTCCTGCCTGACAGCCTCTACATTGGCTCATCAGTTAGTCTGGAATGTTCTTTCTCCAGAAATCATCTAAGTCCAATCCATGAACTACCATCACGTCTTTACTCAAAAGTTCCTTATTCAAAATTTAAAGTTTAAAATTGCAAATTCCCTCTAGTTACTTCCTAGCTCTTCTCTTCTTTATATTTTTCTCCAGAACACTTATTACTACAAATCACACTATGTATTTTGCTTATTTGTCTTGTTTCTGTAGTCCTCTTCCTCTAGATTATTAACTTCATGAGACCAAGCATTTTTGTTTATTTTGTTCACTGCTGTAGCCTCAGAACCTAGAAGGTTGGAAATTGTAGATAAACCCTGAATGTAAAAATACAACTATTCCATCTTTTCTTTTTTCTGAGTTCTTCAATAGAACACAGTACAAAATCTATAGTTTTGACCATTTTTTTTAGCATATGAATTTTACTCAATACTGAAGTAAAGTTATAGCAGCTATTTATTTTTATAGAAAGAGGTAAACTAAATCTGACTAAAATATAAGATTTTCCTAGATAACACCAAAGTTAAAAGATAAAACTGCTTGGACTATTAAAGAGTTTCTTTTTGTAGCTGACTTTAAATATGAAAATGTTCCCACAGGGACTGTAGTAGAATGAGCAGTTGGGCTGGTTTTGTTTAGACAGTTGGCAGCTGTAGCTGGCTCTGGAATGAGCTTCTCCTTCTTTGTGTGTCTGCCACATTAACTGAGTGTTCAGTGATCAATAATGAAGCTTGTACTTAAATAAGGGAGATTAATTACCATCTCTTGTTCCTGATCTGTTTTACATCTTGTGGTTAAAGTTGAGCTTTGATTTGGTGCCCTTGTTCTCCCAAAAGGACAGAGACTTTTTTCCAGTGATACTGCACTTACCCCCTGCATAGTCTTTCTGAAAATGGGTATGAATTAAAGTCATCTCTCTCTGTGACATTCTTATCTATTCAACTGAGAAGTTTGAAGATCTTATAAAATCTTTCTTAGTATTAGTTTCAACCAGAAACATCCAAGTAGTCAGTTGACATATTCAAAAAAGTATTCAAAAATTGCAATGAGCAGACAAATATTTCATATACGTATTACACCTATTTATCTGGGCCTTTTATTCTTCCTTAAGATACTGTCATCTCTAGTTATTTTCTCCTTTGTCCCTCATGTTCAGATAAAGACTTATTGGCATCATCCTGTGCCTTCTTCCCGCCTTCAAATTTCTTTTGAATCTTTCTGTTCTACTCATTTAAATATTTGTTTTCCTTAGAAAATTTACAAACTTAAGATCAGGGACCACAAAATTTAGTATGTAATAGAGAATCAATAAATCATTGTCTTTTAAATATGTAATTGGTGCCCCAAATATCCTACCATAAAAATTGGTTTTAGAAGTGAATTAAGATAACTTGGTGGAAGTAACCACAACTGCTAGACAGGGAGATGTAAACTCATAGAGATTAAAAGACAAAATACAGCAACCCCTGAAGAACAGTCTCAATGTCAAAATTCAAAATCCCTTGAAATACATAGATTTTAAAAAAGAAAATAAAATGAGAAAAAAATCACTATTCTTTCTGATAAAATGCAAACAATTGGGAAATCTAAATATGGTTTTAAATAAGCATTTGTAAATTATTTAATGTGATAATGGGAAGCCTAACCTCCATAAATATAATCAAGAATTTATGAAACAAAACCAGGAGGAAATAGAACAAGAATAAGTGGATGTCAAAAAGAAACAAGTTTTTTTTTTAAACTTTTTTTTGTAATCCAAAATTTGGAAACAACCAAATGTTAATCAATGGGATTGGTTGAAAAAAACTCTGGTATATTCACGTATGAAATAGTAGGCAGCTGAAAAAAGGAGTGAGGAAGACCTTTAGTTCTATAGTTACTATGTAATAATTTGCAGGATTTTTTTGTTACATGAAAGGTGGAATAAAGCACATGTTGCATGATACCTTTTTCTAAAAACAGGAAGTGGGATATAAATATTTATGCATATTAGTTTATGTCTTTTTTAAAAAATGGAAAAATAAAGCATGTCATTAATAATGGTTGTCTAAAATGAGCTTATCTGGCTAAGAGACTTCAAAGTGAGTCGGGAAGTCATTCCAGAAGTTACGCTTATGCACGTCCTCAGCAGGATCTCACTGACTGCCACAGTACGCAGTGCCTCAAATAGTGGAGGCATCCAGACACTATAGGCAGGGCAGACAGCAGAGGAATTTGGTGCCCTGCCAGTGGGCACTACTTGGTAATTTATGCTCCCCATTTTTACAGAGTTGGACACAGTTGTGGATTCCCTACACAAGGCTCTTCTGCCCCTTTTATTTGAATCTATAGTTAGTGCTAGAGTTCATAGGTGCGCGTCCAAGAGACTTAAATCTTTGGGCTGCCCATGTGAGAGCTGGGCCTTGAATATCAATAGAGTTGCGACACCTACTCTTCAGTTCATTGGATGCACCTAGTACAACTAACAAGGAGATGATGATGGACAGTGACCATCCTTAGGAACAGAGAGAGTCTGCACCTGCAGGCAAGAGAGTCCCATCCATCTGCCCCATGGGATCTAAGCCCCCTCTCAATTAGAGGTGGAGTGGGCATCACCATCCCAGAATCCTCAGGATTAGGGATTGAGCGATGGACTAGAGTAGACTTACTGGTATTCTAGTATAGACTTATTGTGATTCTAGCAATGGAAAAACTTTTATCATTGATGTGGAGGCAGTGGCCACTGGAGGTTCTGGCAGGAAGGGGAAGGAAAAGTGTAATATGGGGACATTTTCGGGACTTGGGAATAGTCCTTAATGACATTGCAATGACAGATACGAGCTATTATATCTCTTTTCATAACTTACAAAATTGTGCGGAGAGAGGGTAAACTACAATGTAAACTATAATCCACGCTTAGTGGCAATGTTCCAAATGTGTTCATCAATTGTAACAAATGTACCACAATAATGAAGGATGTTGTTAATGTGGGAAAATGTGGGAGTGGTTCGGAGCAGGGCATAGGGGAATCCCTGTATTAGTCAGCCAAAGGGGTGCTAATGTGAAATACTAAAAATGGGTTGGTCTTTATATAGGGTATTTATTTGGGGTAGAAGTCTACAGATACCAGGCCATAAAGCGTTAAGTTTCTTCTCTCACCACAGTCCATTGTCACGTGTTAGAGCAAGACAGCTGCCGGCGTTTGCCAGGGTTCAGGCTTCTGGGGTTCCTCTCTTCCCGGGGCTGCGTTTCTCTCCGGGCTTAGCTCCTGTTTCCTCCACAAGTTCAGCTGTAGATGATCAGGTGAACAGCTTACTTCTCTTCTCCTGGGGCCTTCTTTCCAACATCAAAACTGCTTCTCAAAAGACTGCTTCAACTGTCTTTTGCCTTGCCTTTTATATTCAATTCCCCACCCATCAAGGGGTGGGGCTCAACGCCCTAATCCTAACCTAATCATGCCCAGATTAACAGATCAGTTTACAAGCATGATTCAATTATGTTTTTGGAATTCATAATTACATCAAACTGCCACATTTCACCCTCTGAATTCCAAAAATACATTACAATATTTAAAAAAACTTAAATCAGTAACAATCCAAGTACAAAATCATATCAAAATCATTTTAAAGAAATACAGTTTGTCTTCAGGCAAAGTCCCATCTGCTATAGACCTCTGAATCTTACAAAACCATTTAACTGCTTCCAATACACAAATGGAAAAGACAAAAGATAAACATTTTCAATATTATAAGGAGAAATTGGGATGTTAAACATGAGTCATGGATCCTCTACAGTTCAGTAAACTTGCAGGACATCCTCCATTCAATTTCAAAGTCTGAGAGTCATTTTTAAGAAGATGTTTTCTTTTCCTTGGGGCTACATGGGAACCCACCCTTTCCACAGGCTTGCCCAATGGCCATTTTCTTGGTTCCACCCTCATCAAGCATCTGGGTGTCAACCAAGCTCCAGACCTCACCCTCCAAGAGTGTTGGGGTGATTGCCACACCTCACCCAATCTTTGGGTTAGAGTCTTAGCCCCCCTAGCACAGTGAGGTGAAGACAACATTCCCCCTAACCTTTGACATACAGGCTCAACCCTCTCAGAGCAACGAGTTGATCACCTGGCCTTCCCTAACCTTTGGCATACAGGCTCAACCCTCTCAGAGCAATGGGTTGACCACCTGGCCTTCTCTAATCTATGGGGGACAGGTACACCCCTCTTAGACCAATGGGATGTTGACCTTAACCGCACTAATCTTTGAGGAATGTGTTCTAAACTCCCTGCACCCTGGGGTGGCAAAACTCTTCCTGAACATCGGGTGGGGACATCCACCCTCTTCAACTGCTGGGAAAAATTCACCCTCTCTGTTCACATGGGTGGGGCTCCTCTCTTGGCCCAAGGAGATGTCTTAATCCCAGATCTCTGCTTTCACGGTTTTCTTCTTAAAGCCTTTCCTCCTTCAGTCTCTCCTTTCCATGTCCTCTTTTGTCCAAGCTGACAGTGGTTTTGTTCATACAGCTCTCTCAAAAACTTTGTTGGTTTAGCTTGCAGGAAGCAGGGGTCCAAGCCGTCAGACAATAAGACTTTCCACAAGTCTTTCCGAGATAACTGCATCTTCAATTCTGAGTTATGAATTCCAAGTTTAGTAAAGTCTTCAAATAGGGCATTTTCATCTGGGAATTTGATTTCCACAAACTTGGAAGTTCCAGAATCAGTTTCTGTTTTCTTTGTGCCCAAAAGTTCAGTCCTTAGTGTATTTCTCTCATCTAGTATTTTGCTATAAGCTGCAAGGAGAAGCCAAGCCACATTCTCCAAGTTTACCTTGGAAAGTTCTTTAGCTAAATGCTCTGGTTCGCCATTTTTAAATTCTGTCTTCCATATAACATCAGGAGTTAATCTTGTTAAGTTCTCTGCAACTTTAAAACATGGATCGCCTTTCTTCCAGTTTCCATTAAAAGTTTCATCATTTACTTCTAAGGCATAGAAAATCTCTTTAGCGTCCATATTGTTATCAACAGTTTCTTCAAAGTGATCTTGGCCTTTTCCATCAAGCATTCACAATTCCTCCAAAAAACACCCCTTACCCATTTATAAAATCATTTCAACATTTTGGTAATTACAAAAGCACTACCCCAACTCCTGGTACCAAATTCTGTATTAGTCAGCCAAAGGGGTGCTAATGTGAAATACTAAAAATGGGTTGGTCTTTATAAAGGGTATTTATTTGGGGTAGAAGTCTACAGATACCAGGCCATAAAGCGTTAAGTTTCTTCTCTCACCATAGTCCATTGTCACGTGTTAGAGCAAGACAGCTGCCGGCGTTTGCCAGGGTTCAGGCTTCTGGGGTTCCTCTCTTCCCAGGGCTGCGTTTCTCTCCGGGCTTAGCTCCTGTTTCCTCCATAAGTTCAGCTGTAGATGATCAGGTGAACAGCTTACATCTCTTCTCCTGGGGACTTCTTTCCAACATCAAAACTGCTTCTCAAAAGACTGCTTCAACTGTCCTTTGCCTTGCCTTTTATATTCAATTCCCCACCCACCAAGGGGTGGGGCTCAACACCCTAATCCTAACCTAATCATGCCCAGATTAACAGATCAGTTTACAAGCATGATTCAATTATATTTTTGGAATTCACAATTACATCAAACTGCCACAATCCCCTATATTTTTAATGTAACATTTATGTAATCTAAGTATCTTTAAAAAAAAAAAAAGTATGTTTTAAAAAAATCTCATAGAATTTTGAAACAAAACAAAACAAAAAAATAATAGTTGTCAATATGGGAGGGAAGGCAAAGACAACAACAGAAATTTTAATATTTTCAATATACTTTGTTTTCTAGATTTGATTTTGGAATGAAAAATAAATTAAATCAAATTTAAATAAAACAATTTTAACAATTTATCTTCAAAAACTAAACAACAACAAAAAGAAACCTACTTCTGTATACTATTGGTACAATTAATCATACCAAGTGGAGCAACTTCAAGAAACCATAAAACAGTCTTGGTGAGATATAATACATGGAAAAAAGATTTGTGAAAAAAAATTCTTAGAGTTCCACTACTGGTTTTGAAGAAATTTAAAAAGGATATGAAAGACCTTTGTGCTCAAAAACAACCAGAAATAGATGGCTAAATTAAACACCATCAAAGAGCTGTGGACACTAGCAAGTCTAAAAGACCAACTACCTGGATGAATGATGGTCAGAAGATTCTCTTTTGCTTGGCACCAGTTGATGGGGGAAGGAATAGGGTGTGGTGAGAGAAAGCCAGACAGAGCAAGCCAGTCTTTGCTCTGATGAGGAAAAAATAGTCAACCATTTGAGAAGTTCCAGCTGGCTTCTTAGAATTGAGTTTGAAGAAGACCTAAACTTATTGGTAATCATGTTCCCCAAGTAATTCTCTTACAAGGGGATTCTGTTGAGTGAGGAACATTTAGAGTTTGATTTAAAAGAAGAAAGTGGTCTTGTGATCCTACCATCAAGCTCTTTTGAAATATTGGGATATAGAAACATCACAGTCTCACATTTTTGCATCTTCACAGTCTGGTAATCTTGCAGCCTCAGTCTTGCAACCATAGGGTACTTTGTCTGACAGGATGTAGTTTCCCAGTTTTAAAGACTTCAGGTTTGTGGTCTGACAGTATTACAATATTGAAAGCAAGAGGTCTATCCTGACATGAATCCTTAAATGTGGAAGAGCGATGCAGAAGACGAGGGTCAGAGAGCAAAGTGAAAAGGACCCAGCTCACTGTTGCTGGCTTTGAAGATGGAGGAAGAGAGTCACATGCAACGGAATACAGGTGGCTCCTAGAAACTGGAAAAGGCAAGGAAATCAATTCTCCCCTAGAGCTGCCAGAGAGGAATGCCTTCCCATAACCTTGCTCTTAATCCTGTGGTTGAGACACATGTCAGACTTCTGACCACAGAACTGTAAGATAAACATTTTGCATTGTTTAAATACCCAGGGCATGTAACTATCAATCTTGACATTCCATGAGTCAAGACAGGGGAGTGTCATATGTTCCAGGGGGGTGGGGAGGAAGGAACAGTTAAGATCTAATGGGGTATTTAGTGGTCATGGGAAAGGTTTTTCATTACTTTACAGGACATGGTAAATATCATCAAAACTTATTAAACTGTATCATCTAAGTTGTAAACTATACCGTAAATCATTGACAATGTTTTGTTGCTATATTTTGCTACCTGTATAACAGTTATAACAATGCTAACATTCAAAAAAAAAAAAAAAAAAGAAAAGTCACTAAGTTTTTAGTAACTTTTTTTTTACAGAAAAAATAAAAAAACAAATACTAACTAAATCTGCAAGTAAACCTCTAATCAATTTTATTTCTCATTTGGTCAGAAAATATCAGGCAGTCCTCTATCAGCACAGAAACTTGAAGGCTGGGCTAAAAAGCAGAGTCATATCCTTACAATTCTGGTACTTAAATATCAAGGTACTCTGAGAGAGATTAAAATCACAATTATGCTCAAATCAATTACTTCAACTAATGATTGAATTATAATATTTAGCCCTTTACCCTAGCTACTTAACAAAGAAAAGGACATTCCCTATTGATGAGTTTTATGGTAAATATTTATATGTAAGTAAGCTTAAACCTTTCATTCAAAGAATCTGATGTATAACAAAATTAAAGGACATAGGAAGAAGCAGGAGACTATGACTTTCATAAAATAGAAAAATAATAAAACATTAAATATGAACAGATCCACAGATGAGATTTTAGAATTATCAGACAAGAATTTTAAAGTAACCACAACAAATATGTTAAAGAAACAAGAAAATGGGTGAAAAGGTGGGAAATTTCAGGTGACATGTGGAGGAACCAAATTGAATTTCTAGAAGTAAAAATTAAAGTATGAGATACCAAAACTTAATTTAAGGATGAAATGAAGCAGATATAACACAAGAGAAGAAAGGATGAGTAAAACTCAAGACATGTCAATAGACATCATCCAAATTTAGGCAAAGTGAGGGGAAAAAAAAAAAAAAAGAACTTCTTGATGGCTTGTAAAACAGTACCAAACATATATGTATGTGGACATTAAAGGAAACAATAAAATGAATTTGGCAGAAAAAAATTGACAATATATTAGTATAAAATGACCCAGATTTATCAAAACAGCAACTCACAGAACCAGAAAATACAGCAAACCCAAAGCAGGTTATTAAAAAGAAATTCACAATCTTAGGTGCACCAGGGTCAAACTGCTAAAAACCAAAGGTAACCTGAAATTTTAAAAACAGCCAGATTTTTTTTAAGTATATAAAGAGCACAATAAAGTTGACAGATGGTGATTTGTCACAAAAATAATGGAGTTAAGAAGAAAATGTCACTGAAGAAAGACCTTTCAACTTAGAACTTTATATCTAGCAAAAATATGTTTTAAAAATGAAGTGTACCTAAAGCTGAAAGAAATTGTTGCCATACCTGAAGTAATGTTAAAGAAATTCTTCAGGCCAAAGATAAATTACACCAGATGAATATTTGATGGCACAGAGAGTAATGAAATACTAGCAATACTAGAAATAATATTTATAGAGGCTATATAAAATCAATTATTTCCTCTTATTTTGTTAAATTCTTCCAAAGTTAATTGACTATAAAGAAATAGCAACAAAATATAGTGAGGGTTGTAACATGAAAATTATAATAAAAGACAAAAATAGCATATGAAGAAGGAGACAGTATAAATAAAATTATAGTATTTGATGTTTCTTATATTGTAGATAAAGTAGTATAATATTACACCAGGATAGACTATTAAAAGATAAGAATCAGTATTATGATTCCGATAGCAATCACTTAAATAAATAATACAAAAAGTCAATAGGGGGACAGAACGGATTCTGAAAATTTACTCCTGGGTGTGGATGTGTTTCAAGCAGTTGAGCGCCCGCCTCCCACATGGAAGGCATCAGGTTTGGTTCCTGGTGCCTCCTAAAGAAGACAAAGAAACAATGAGTAGACAATTAGCAGACATTGAGCTAAAACAATGGGCAGACAAGGAGCAAAAACAAAACAAAAAACAAGCAGGGAGCAGATGTGGCTCAAGCAGCCGAGCGCACGCTTCCCACATGGGAGATGCCGGGTTCAGTTCCTGCTGCCTCCTAAAAGAAAAAAACAAAGAGACAATGCGTTCAAACAAAGAGCAAAAAAACCAATGAGCAAACAGACAAGGGAGCCATGGTGGGGTGTGTGTGTGTGTGTGTGAATTTACTCCTTTAAGCCAAAATAAAACACGGAAGAAGAAAGAAAAACATGCAAATATGAGGACAAACTGAAAATCAATAGAAAGATGATAGACTTAAAATCAACTCATAAAGTGAATTAGATGTAAATAGATTAAATATTCCATTGATAAGCCAGAGATACCAGACTAAATAATAAGCAAGAATCAGTTATAGCCTGTTTATAAGTGTCATATTTAGATTGAAAGTAAAAAGATAGAAAAAGATTCACCATAAAAACACTAAGAAAAACAATGCTGGTGTGGCCGTATGAATACCAGACAATCAGAATTTAAGACAGTGAATTCCAGAAAAGGAGAAACTCCATATGGATAAAATTGTGTGTTCATCATGACAACCAAAAAGTCCTAAACGTGTACAACTTTAATAACAGAGCTCTAAAATATTTGAAGCAAAAATTCTTAGGACTAAAGGAAAAATAGACAAATCTATAATCGTAACTGGAGATTTTAACATTTTTAACACATAGACAAAAAAATCAACATAGATATAAATAATTTTATCTACCAACCAACTTGCCCTAATTGACGTTTATAGAAACTATATCCCACAACTGATGAGTAAAGAGTTTTTTTATGTGCAGATGGAAATTTGACAGGATAGATGATATGCTGAGTTATTTTTAAAAGGTCTTCATCTGAAATTGAAATCATATGGTTTGACTATAATTGAACTTAATTAAAGACCAATATAAATAATTTATCTATAAAACACAAAAATATTTGGATATTATTTAACTTATTGCTAAATCACCCACGGACCGAAAGAAATCACAAAGATAAATTAGAATATTTCAAACTGAATGATAATGAAAGCAAAATATATCAAACTCCAGAGGAGACCAGTGAAGACGTATTTCGAGGAAACTAACTTTAAATGCCGGTTTAACTCAAGAGCAAAGGCATAAAATCAGTGATCTAAGCTTCCTGGTTAAGAAGGTAGAGAAAGAGGAACAAACAAAACTCAATGTAGAAGAAGGGAAATAATAAAGAACAGTACTACATGAAATACAAATAGGATATAGAGTGGATAAAATAATTATTTTCAAAAGTTTGTGATTTGAAAGGATTAGTAAATTGATCAGCTTAAGAAACCTAAGTTATCGAAAGTCTTTATATGCAGGGCTCTGCGAAGCTCCCACCGGCCAGGCAGGCAGCCGTGAGGGGACCAGGGAAAGGACAACCCTGCCCAGCGCCCTCATTCACAGCCTCGGCTCCCTGCACAGCGGCCAGGGGGCACCAGCTGAAAACCCGACCCTGTCGTTCGTCTGCTGCAAACCTCCAGTGGCTGTCCACGACCATTTGAAATGTGGAGCCTCCCAATCTTGGCCTTCAAGGAACCCCTCTTGGTCCCACTTGGAGACTCGACAGGCCTTTCATGTGCCCAGGCCACGTGCCTGCTCCTTAGGGTCTCCCCACCTCTTCACCCCTCCTTCCCACTCACCCTGGCTGGCCTTTCCACCCCAGTTACTGCTTCCTCAGGGAAGCCCCCCTGCCTGCACACTCTTGGTTTTCTTCATCTCTTGGCTGGATGACTTATTTTTGCCCACCTCTTCTAGACTGTGAGTTCCAGTGGGCAAGCACCATAGCTGTCTCATTATGCTTTCCAGTTTTTCTCCATGCTTGGCGCACAGTAGGCCGATGCTTAATAAACTGAGGTAGAATGAGAAAAAAGGAAAGTCGTTGGCCAAAAGCAAGTATCTCTAGGGATCCTAGGTTTTACAATTATAAGAGGATACGATGAACAACTTAGATGAAATAATAAAATATTCTTAAAAGCATAATTGACAAAACTGACACAAGTAGAAAAACAAAAGCCCTTTATTGGTTGAAACTTGAGCGATTAAATAGAACCTACTCACAAAGAAAATTCCCGATCCTGATGGCTGTATTGATGTCTTCTGGTTTCTAGGATTTGTCAGTGAACAAAGATGGAAAAATGTGCTTCAGTGTTTATCTGAGAATACAGAACTACACGATTGTGAAGGTGTGCAGTGACTTCATGGTGAAAACATCATATAATGAGAATGTGGCAGGCCAGCTCAGCTTGAATTATGAGATACAAATTCATGACAACAAGACACGTGTGTCATTTTTGATGGTCGACAGAAGTCCACTCTTTTCCTGCACAAACTTCACTGAGATGCTCAGGGAAGAGGTTTATAATTTATTGCTAGAAAGATAAGAGAAACAATACTTGAGAAACCCCAACTCCACTAGAATTTCCTATGATGACATGCTTGTATCACATGCTGGCAAATAAACCGCAGTTTGAAAAGATCTTTAGAAGTATGATAATGCCTGTGAATAGAATATATGTTTTTAAAAGAAATATAAGTTCCAAAGAGTAATATATAACCTCGCCAATATTACATATGTATCGCCTTTCTCCATGCCAAAAATCCCAGTTCTAAATAAACCAACATCATTACTCATTTATTTTGTCCCACAATACATAAAACTATTCTGATTAACCAACACTGCTACCTCTAGTATGAATACTGAGTACGTTTTTGGCACTCTACTTTATAGTGTGCATATATATAATTATAATATGCATACAGTGAAATGCCGAGGTTTTAAGTATATGTTGATGAGTTTTGACAAATGTATACAGCTGTGTAAATACTCCAATCAAGACGTTAAGTTATCACTCTTATCCCAGAGAGTCCCAACCTGCTCCTGTGTAGAGAAATCCTCTGCCCCAACAGCTAATCTTATTTCTATCACCATACTAATTTATTTGCCCATTTCTTACAACTTGCATATTTTGATATTTTTCCAGTTTTTCACTATAATAAATAAGGGTGCAGTGAACATTCTGTAAATATCTTCTGCAGTTTTGCTAGTGTTTCTCTAAGGTGCATTCCTAGAATTAGAATTGCTAAGTTATAGGATAGGCACATTACAATTTTAATAAACACTGCACAATGTTACACCTAACTTAAGTGTGAAGACAATGAGTTTTCACTATTAAAATGTTGAAGGAAGGATTGGGTAGATGTTTTAGTTTAAATCAAATTTAGGAAGTCTTTTTCTACTCTGGTTTTATAAAAGTTTTTATTAGAATTCATTTTTGAATTCTATCGAATGTGTGTTTTATTTTTGCTTCTACTAGAATTTTTATTTTTGATGCTTTCAATATAATTAATGCATTAAGTGATAGACTTTTCAGCTCTTGAATAACCTCTATTCCAGAGATAAATGTTACTTATTCAAGATGTATTTATGTTAGTTTATACACAGCTAGGTACATTATATAAATCTACAAATAAGGTTGAGCTATGCTTATTGTTTTATTCTTTTAAAAACAAAATTATTGTTTTTTCAATAAAAATATAATTAAATCAGCAACATCTTATTTTGTTACCAGTTACTGTACTCTCCACTCTTTGTGGGATCTTACCACTTTTCTCCAGGTTAAATATCTTTCTGGTTGAAATGGTCTTTTAGATTTTATTTCAGATGAGCATTCAAGCTCTTAGTAATTTATGTATGAAAAGTTTTATTTTATTTTTATAATTTTATACCCTTCTTATTATGCAACTTTTGAAATATATGCACAGTAGAGAATAAAATATAATTAATTCCAATTTACATATTACCCTTCTCTTTTTTTCTTTTCTTTTTTTTTTTTTTTATTTTTTAAAAGATACTTATATTACCTAAATGTTACAGAGAATATATAGGAGATTCCCATAGCCCTGCTCCCCACACCTCCAACATTTTCCCACATTAGCAACATTTTCATTAGTGTGGTACATTCATTGCAATTGATAAACACATTTTGGAACATTGCCACTAAGCATGGTTATAGTTTGCATTGTAGTTTAAACTCTCTCCCACTCAATTCTGTAAGTTATGGTAAGCTCTATAATGGCTTCTATCTGTCACTGTAATGACATTCAGGACTATCCCCAAGTCCTGAAAATGCCCCTATATTACACCTATTTTTCCCTCTCTTTATCCTCAGAACATCCAGTGGCCACTGCCTCCACATCAATGATATTTCTTCCATTGGTAGAATCACAATAAGTCTATCGTAGAATACTAGTAAGTCTACTTTAGTCCATAGTTCATTTCCCAATTCTGAGGATTCTGTGATGGTGATGCCCACTCCACCTTCACTTGAGGGGGGGCTTCGATCCCCATATAGTCAATGGATGGGATTCTCTTGCTTGCAGTTGTAGACCCTCTTGGTTCCTTGGTATGTTGGTTACCTATCATCTCCCCCTTGTTAGTTGTCCTGGGTGAGTCCAATGAACTGGAAAGTAGGTGTTGCAACTCTGTTGAGATTCAGGGTCCAGCTGGCACATGGACAGCCCAAAGATTTAAGTCTGTTGGACATACACCTACCAATTTTAGTACTAATTATAAGTTCAAATAGAAGGAAAGAAAAGTCATGCGTAGGGAAACCACAACTGAGTCCAACTCTGTCACACTGGGGAGCATAAATTCCAAAGTAGGGCCCAATGGCAAGGAATCAAAGTTGTGAGGTGTCTGCCCTGCCTATAGTGTTTGAATGTTTCCAGAGCCCTCAGGAGCTCTGCTATTTGAGGATAGTATCTATTTTGGCTGTCAATGAGATCCTGCTGAGACATGCATCAGCATTACCTCTGGAATGACCTCTTGATTCACTTTGAAGTCTCTTAGCTATGTACATTCACTTGTCTTTACCTTTTCCCCCTTCTGGTCAAGGTCTTTTTTTTTTTTTCCAGTTGCATTGCTTGGTGGTACTTGGTAGCAATCCCTTGGTGCCAGGGAGGCTCATCCTCGGGAGTCATGTCCCACTCTGGGAGGAATTTATTGTATTTATATGCTGAGTTTGGCTTAGAGAGAGGCCACATTTGAACAACAAGGAGGCTTCCAGTAGGTAACTCTTAGGTACCCTACAACACTAGGCTAAGTTTTAATTTCAAGCGCAAAGACTCACAAGCATAGTCATCAATATCAAGGGCCTGTCAATGGACCATCCTCCTTCCCTAGTCATTGCCCCTGTACTTGGGAGACTGTTGCTATTCCATTAGAGAATGTGGCAGAGTTCCCCAGGATGGGGATTTGATATTTTTTTCCTTCTTTAGTATTTATAAATTCATAGTTTATGTGGTCTCCTCTATTCCTTCCCCTTCTCCCCCTCCAATATAGATTATTTTGTCCATCATGTTCCTTTGTAGTCAAATTCCCTGCTTAATAGCTGGTCTTATTTTTATCACCATATCAATATTTTTCCATGTCTTGCTATTTAGAATTTGGGTTCTTTCCAGCTTTTCACTGAATTATGTAATGTTGCAGTCAATATTCTTGTATATGTTCACTTATTCAAATGTGCTAGTATTTCTCTAAGGTATATTTCTGTACACATCTCTAAATATTTCCAAATAAATCTCTAAAATACATACCAACAATTTCTGAATATAACAACAATACATTATCAAACTTGAAATGTATCAGCAATAATTTCTCAATATTATCAAATATCCATCAGTCTTCATATTTCTATAATTGTCCTAATATATTTAAAATATGTTTTTAAAAATAGTTGGTGTATTTGAAATGGATTCCAAACAAGTTCCATGAGTTACTATTGGGCAATATATCTCTTAAGATTCTATTAACCTAGGTTTTCCTCACCCATTACATTTTTTCTCCCCTTACAATTTATTTGCTGAAGAAATTGGGTTACTTGCTGTATAGAAGTCCTATAGGCTAGCTTTCACGAATGCATTCCTGAGGTTTAATTTTATAAATATTTTCATCTAATTCCTGAATTTGTAGGAATTAATAGATGGAGATGCTAGACTAAATTCATGCTTAATATTTGTGTCAACACTACTTCATTGGTAATATTTTTTACAATTATCAAGAGGCATATACTATCTAGTTGCCATTTGTTTTTTGATAGTAGCAGGGATTGATAATTACTACATAAGTCCATGGATCCATTATGAGTAGCAAGTTTTTGATATTTTAATATTACATTCCTTTCTTATTTATTAGCTGAAATATTTTTTATAAAGAGAAACTTCTCTTTATCCACAATTAGGTTACCCTGAGGAACAATTTTTATATAAAAGACAATAAAGTGCTTTAGTGTTCTTTTATTTCCAGTTTTCAAAATTGTGAATTGTTTCCCTAGTATCTCCCCTAAGTGATAACTGATTACTTTGATTTTATATGTTATTTGAGAATCATTAATAATTCATAGGATTAAAAAAATAGATGTTTTCAGTACCCTAAAGTTATTAAAATCATTGATGCTAAAATTTTCCCACCCTTTTCCAATGAAAGCCCATTTTTGTTGCTTCCTGAGTACTTTTTAAGAAATTCTAATAGGTACAGAAATCATGCAGAAATGTGCACATATCATAAGTTTATAGCTCACTGAATTTTTACAAATTGAACAAACTCTTGTACCAGTAACAAGAAGCGCAAGCAGAACATTATCCACATTCCAGATATCCTTCTTTTACCCCCTTCTGGTCATCACTTTAGCCCATTAACAGCATAGATTAATTATGCCTAATTTTGTTGTTTATATAAATGTTATCAAAGGGTAAGCAAATCTTTATGCCTGGCTTCTTTTGCTCAGCATTATGTTTTTGAAATTCATCTACATTATTATGTGTAATTATAAATTGTTCACTGTTGTTGCTTTATATTATTCCATAGTGAGAATATACAACAATATTACTCATTCTACTCCTAATGGGAAGTTGTGTAGTTTCCTTTTATGGTCATAAGTCATAGTACTTCTATGAATATTCTAGTACATGTCTTCAGTACTTCTGAAATAAGAGCAGTGGTCCTGGATAAATTTTTATTTCCTGGTATAACAAAATGTGCAAGGTTCATTTGTTTTCCTAGATATAGAATCAGCCATATTTCCAAGGACTGATCATTTCAGCAGGATACTGTATTTAGAGACCACAACACACTTTTTAAAACACAACTTTTGTTAGTTAAAATTTATGAACAATTCCACCTAACTAAATAATGTGCAAGAATTAATAAACAGCAACATAAAATGTTTTAACTTTCACATACTTCTTTTTCTTTACTTTTTAGTAAGATTGAGAAGGGTGTGAAGACATGAATAACAAAAAATATTAGCAATAGAAAAAAAAATAAGCAATGGTTCTTGACAGTTAAGGGTTGGAATTTATATCAAAGACAAGCATAGTATTACAAAAGTCCTATAAGGTGCAGTAAAACAATATTTATACTTCTAAAACAATCTAATTTGAATTCTTATAACTTATAATAAATTCTCTTTGGACTGAAGATTTAAATGTTAAATACAAAACTATAAAAGTACCAGAAGAAAACATAGAAACATTTTCTTATGTTATCTGAATGGGTAACACTCCTAAATATAACTAAAAATAGAGTGCAAAAATTTAAGAATGATAATCTGATTAATAATTTAATGTCTAATGGTTCAAAGAAAGCGAACAAACCAGGAAATATATTAATATCATAAAAGGCTAATTTTTATAATGTTTAGAGAGATTCTATAATTCCATAACAAAAAAAAAAAAAACAGTGATTCAAGTGAAAAAAATGGACAAAGGATATGCATAAATATTTTGTGAATGAAAGAAAAACAAATATCTTAAAGGATGCATAACTTCATTTAAAATAAGGGCAACAACTTGACACTTTTGGGGTACGGAGGGGATGAGCAGTTGAAATACAGGGGCTTCTTTGGGAGTTAGAGGTTGCCCTGAGTACCATTGTAGCAACGGATGTAGGCCATTTTAAATCAGCACACACCACTCAGAACTGAGTGGGAGAGAGTGTGTCTACAGTGTGAACTGTGGTCTATGGTTGGTGGCAAGGCTCCAGGATGTGCAAGTTCATCGAGGGTGGTGGGCCACACTGTGGGAGATGTTTGTGTGGGATGTGGTGGGAGGTGTGGGAGGTGGGCAACATGGGAATCTCAGTGGGTTCCGTGTAATATTTTGGGTAATCTAAGCACCTCTTAAAATACATGTATATATATATATATATATAAATAACATTTTTGTAAGCAAATACACATATATGCATATATATTTATATATCATTTTGCAAATGTTTGTATGTATTGTGAGAATTTTTATTTTTACCCACAAAAAAATAAATAAAAAATTTTAAAAAATTAAAAAAAATAAATAAATAAGGGCAACAAAGATTGAAATAAACATGATTTTTTTCTTCTTAAATTTGGAATGATTGTAGTAATATGTAGAAAGTGGCAAAATATGCACTCCCACATGGTTGGTGAAATTGTGAACTTAGTTTTTTTTAAGGTAATTGAGAAATACACGCAAAATATAAAATATTCATACTCTCAAATAGATGATTCAATTTCTTGAAGTTATTTACAGAAGTAATCACACTTGTTCAAAGAAAATATATACATTGATGTATTGTAAGAACAAGAAAATGGAAATAATGTATACATACTTCAATAAGGCATTGCTTATATAAACAATCTTGTATCTGAAAAATTGAATAGAATAGAGGGATCAAGCAAGATGGCAGCAGAGTAAAGAGCTCCTAGAATCAGCTCCTGCTAAGGGGCAGTTGGTGACCACCCAGAGCTATCTAGAGCACTAGTTTGGGGGCTTCAGGAGACCAGAAGTGCATCCTGCAACATCCTTGCAAGAATGGAAGGAGGAGATGCCCATCTGCAGAGAAGATTAGTGAGTAGAGCCCTTCATGCCCTGGAGGCCGGTGCCCATCCTCCACTGGAGGCACAAGCCACCTCCGTAGCTGTTCCGTGGCTGGAATTGAAAGTGCCACTTCCCCAAAATGGGGGAGGAAGAGACAGTTGGGCACCAACCTCAGCTACTTATTAGTAAATTCAGCAGGCTAAAGTATAAGCCTAAGAACAGCTATAGTTTGAACCTGTCCAAGTCAGAAAGAGGCCAATAGCCACATTTTGACTCAACCCCCAGCATGAGGGGAAGCCAGGCTGACTGAAAATTACAGGCCTGCAGCCCTAGCCTAGGCTTCAGCCCTAACTTTAGCAGGGAGGAAGCTGGCGGGTCCTGCAACAGCCTATCCAGGTACCTGCAGGTACATTTGGCTGGCACATGCTGAATAAACGGAAATATACCAGGATAACTGTGGTCATCTTGGGCCTGCATGGCATAGATTGCTGCACACACTTGCACTCCATCCCTGCCCCAGGCAGAAGAGCAAGAGGCATGAAGCTTCATCAGTCTCTCTGGGCAACTACAATCTAGGCCTGCATGAGTTGGATTATTCCACACAGCTGTGGCTCTGTCCCTACCCCTGACAAAGGAGAAAGTTGGGAGAAGCTTCATTGGTCCTTGGGGCAATGAGGGTAGCTTGAGCTTCCACAGCTTATAGCACCAACTATACCCTTGGCTCCTACTACACAACCAGCAAGGGAGAAAGGGCAGGAAGCCCTAAACTAAAGAGAAAAACTGCACCCAGAATAAATACTCTAGTAAGCCAGATGCCAAGACATCAACAAAAAATTACAATCCATGCCATGAAACAGGAAAATATGGCCCAGTTAAAGGAACAAGATAAGCCTCCAGATGATAAAAAGGAGTTGAGACAACTAATCATAGATATTCACACAAATCTCCTTAATAAATTCAATGAGATGGCTAAAGAAATTAAGGATATTAAGAAGACATTGGATGAACACAAAGAAGAATTTGAAAGCAAACATAGAAAAATAGCAGATCTTATGGGAATGAAAGCTGCAATAAATGAAATTAAAAATACACTGAAATCATATAATAGCAGATTTGAGGAGGCAAAGAAAGGATTGATGAGCTTGAAGAAATGGTGTCTGAAAGTGAACATACAAAAGAACAGATGAAGGAAAGACTGGAAAAACTTGAACAAGGTCTCAGGGAACTAAAAGAGAGCAAGAGACATGCAAACATATGTACCATGGGTGCCCCAGAAGGAGAAGAGAAGGGAAAAGGGGCAGAAGGAATATATGAAGAAATAATGGTAGAAAATTTCCCAATTCTATTGAAGGACATAGATATCCATGTCCAAGAAGCACGATGTTCTCCCATCTGAAAAAATCCAAATAGACCAATTCTGAGACACATACTAATCAGAATGTCAAATGCCAAAGACAAAGAGAGAATTCTGAGAGCAGCAAGAGAAAAGCAATGCATAACATATAAGACATACCCAATAAGATTAAGTGCTGATTTCTCACTAGACACCATGGAGGCAAGAAGACAGTGGTATGATATATTTAAGATACTGCAAGAGAAAAAGTTCCAGCCAAGAATCTTATACACAGCAAGACTGCCTTTCAAAAATGAGGGTGAATTTAAAATATTCACAGATAAACAGAAAATGAGAGTTTGTAACCAAGAGAACTGTTTTGCAGGAAATACTAAAGGGTGTGCTATAGCCTGAAAAGAAAAGACAATAGAGAGAGGCCCAGAAGAGAGTCTAGAAATGAAGATTATATCAATAAAGGTAACTAAAATAGTCAAAAGAGTGGTGAAAATAAAATATGGCAGATAAAACCCAAATATTCAGGAAAAAAACTTAACCAATGATGTAAAGCACTTGTATTCAGAAAGATACAACTCATTGTTAAAAGAAATTTTTAAAAGTCCTAAATAATTGGAAGAACATTCCATGCTCATGGATTGAAAGACTAAATATCATTAAGATGTCAATTATACTCAAACTGATATACAGATTCAATGCAATCCCAATAAAAATTCCACCAGCATTTTTTAAGTAAATGGAAAACATGATTATCAAATTTATTTGGAAGGGTAAGGGGTCCTGAATAGCCAGAAACATCTTAAAAAGGACAAGCAAAGTTGGAAGACTCTCATTTCCAGACTTTAAGTCATATTACCTAACTACAGTGGTAAAAACAGCATGGTACTGGCATAAAGACAGACACATAGACCAGTGGAACCGAAATGATGGTTAAAAAACAGACCCTCACATCTGTGGTCAGGTGATTTTTGACTAGCTTGTCAAACCCACCCAACTCGGGCAGAACCGTCCATTCAATAAATGGTGCTGAGAAAATTGGATATCCATAGCAAAAGAAGGAAAAAGGACCCCTGTCCCACACCCTATATAAATATGCTATTTATAAATATTATGCTATATATATAGCACAAAGTGAATAAAAAACCTAAATATAAAAGCAAGAACCATAAAGCTTCTAGGAGAAAATATAGGTAAATATCTTCAAGACCTGGTGGTAAGTGGTGGATTCTTAAAGGAGATAAGAGGAGGACTGAGATGGACTACTGATATTTAATGTATGTAGAAGTTTTAATTAGCTTTACTGTAAAAGTGTAGAAATGTACAGAGCTGATGGTAACACATCATAGTGAGTAACAGCTGGTTTATAAATGGGAATGTGGCTGAAAATGGTGGTCTAGGGATGTAAATGCCAGTTGACAGAAAGCTGAGAATAATCTAGGGACTGAATAACACAGTAAACCCGGAAGTAGATAAGAATAGTGATTGATGGTACAGATGAAGAGTATCCTTTGTGAGCTAGAGCAGATGCACATCACTATTGCAGGGTGGGGGGAATGTGAAGAAGCATGGGAAAAATACAACTGGGGTGACCTATGGAGTGTGGTTAACAGTAATAATGTAAGATTCTTCCGTCTATGTCAAAGATGTACTGTGTTGATAACGGGGGAGTATGGAAAATGTACGCTGCAGACCTGGTAATAATTGAATGATATTATCTCATAATCTGTAACAAATGTTCCATCACAGTGTGGTGTGTTGATAGAGGGGTGTTGTTTGGGAATTATGCACATGTGCATGATTGTTTTCTAAGTTTACAAATTCTGTAATAAAAATATATTTTGAAATTAATAAGGTGGGTTGGGGGAAAAATATACCAAATATAAGATAAGGATTATAATTAGTAGTGAGATTTTGACAATATTCTTTCATAATTTGTAACAAATCTCTCACGACAATGCAAGGTGTTGGTGGAGGGTTGATGTATGGGACCCCTGTATGATGTTAGGAATATTTGCTTTGTAACTTCACAACTTTTACTATGCACTTATTGTTTATGTATGTTCATGTATAAATGATATACACAAAAATAATAGGGTGGTTTGGGGGAAAATACTTTGGTTAGTAGTAATATTTTGAGGACTCTCTTTAATCATTAGTTAAAAATGTTTCACAACAATGCAAGGTTGTGGTAGGGTGGTATGGTGAGGTATGAGAGCCCTGTAGGGTGTTATGTATGTTTGTTTTGTAAGTTCACAACTATTACTATACATTTATTGTTTATGTATGTTCATGTATGCATGATATATTTCAATAAATTTTTTAAAAATTGAATTGAATGTTTCTTTACTTTTTTTTTTTTTTTAGGAGGTACTGGGAATTGAACCTGGACATCATACATGGGGAGCTGGTGCTCAACCACTGAGCTACATCTGTTCCCCTAAAATGTTTCATTTTAAAATAATGAGCCCCTCTGTACAAATAAGAAGTGATTGTCAAGATACTATTGTTAAGTAAGAAAACAAAACAAGGTTTTGGACCATGCATATAGTATATTTCTATTTTTGCAAGAGCTGAAATGAAGCAAAATAATAATATAATACTGTATAAATAATATATTATATGAAATGTATGATATACAATGCATAATATATATCATGTTATATATTTATCAATACATATAATATAGTGTATACCATATAATACATATATAGAATATAATACATAGAATACAGTATATACAGTAAGATACACATTTTGCCTATATATGCATTCTGAATAATATTTGTTACATATGCACAGAATATTTCTAGAACATTTATAAGTCACTGGAAAAGCAGTTAACTTCAGTGAGGGAGTTAGGTTGTTGGGACAGAGTATGATGGGATTGGATAGTTTTTACTTATACCTTTTTTTTTTTTTTGCTTCTGAATGTTGTAACAATTAAACATATTCAAATGTGTTTAAACATTTTAAAATAATTCTGATTTTGAATGTTACTTCATCATTCAGATTTTTAAGAACAGTCTTAAAGAAATTTTTAAAGAACCCTATTGTAAACAATAGACTATAGTAACAGAACAATTACAAAAATGTTCTTTCATGAATTGTAACAAATGTACCACACTAATGCAAAATGTTATTTCAACAGTAGGGCGGCATATGGGAACTCTATCTTTTATATATGAATTTTCTATAAGCCTACGCCTTCCTTATTAAAAAAAACCTGCCGCCCTATATTTAATAACCAGGATGGCCGAGACACCAACTATTCAGGGAGAGAACTGACCAGAGATAAGTGGAGCAGCTGTGGTTATCCCAGTTATCATGTCTCAACTCGCAGTTAGCACGGGGCAGTACTAGGAAACAGACCCTGATAGCCAAGTTCCAGTAAGGTCTAGTAAATACTCTCATATACCAACTCACAGATAACACACAAACTTCTGGTGGAGGAAATCACTAATGTTATTTTCGGTTATTGTCTTGGCAATGGCTAGGAACACTAGACTGCTTCTAAGGGGATTCTGTGACTCTCTGTAGCTTGGTTTTCTTAAAAAAAAAAAAAAAAAAAAAAAGGCAAACTTTTTTTTTCTTATTCTAGTCATCCTTGCCTAAAAGCAGAACAAAGATTGTGCAGTTGTATTCCATCTTGGGTAGAATAACTTGACTACAGCTCTACAAAATTCAGTATCAAATGCAAAACTGAAATTCCTGTTCTAGCAGCTGGCACATGCCATATACCCATGAAATGTTTATGGCATGAACAAATGAGTCAATGAAATTAGCATTTCCCCACAGTTGTTTCATCACCCTCAGCTTTTTTATGATTCCTTGGTATGATTTACCATAAATGTCCACCAAAGTGTAATTTCCAGGCCAAACAAGCTGAAGACTGTATGGTCAGGGAAGGTTCCAAAGGAGGAAAAGCATAGGGGAAAGTGCTGACATTCTGCCTTATTGTTCTATGATTGTATGTACTCATACTAGACAGCAGTCCAAGCACCCAGCCAAGTGTTTCTCAACTGCATTAATTTTCTAATAAAAACTGGTGCTTTTTCTTGCATGTTTCTTCTTCCCTCTATAATATTTAGTCAGTAGACAAATGAAGAGCCTCTCTGAGGTACTTGCCAGAGAAGCTGAAGAGCTATGAATTCTCCTACTTGATGAAATTAAAATTCATTTTTGTTTAAAATAGTACTATGTGGTCAATTGTGCTTCAAAAATTCTAGGGGCTCTTTTAGGAGTAATATCCACTCCTAATAAAAACTGGTGCTTTTTCTTGCATGCTTCTTCTTCCCTCTATAATATTTAGTCAGTAGACAAATGAAGAGCCTCTCTGAGGTACTTGTCAGAGAAGCTGAAGAGCTATGAATTCTCCTACTTGATGAAATTAAAATTCATTTTTGTTTAAAATAGTACTATGTGGTCAATTGTGCTTCAAAAATTCTAGGGCTCTTTTAGGAGTAATATCCACTCCTAACTATTGTGTCCATTTTTTTTTTTTCAGTACACATAGAAAGGGGCTGTTTGCTTGCGTGTATCATTTTTTCTTCTAGCTAGTAGAAACTTGTGTGAGGGATATGACTTAGAAACTTAATTTAGAATATAGTTTTTTAGTAGAGTCTTGTGAAACATGGAATCAGCTAAAACAAAATAAAATATTTTATGTTATTAAAAATCACAGGGTCCCTCCTGAAGCTTTCTAGAGCTCAGGATTTTGAGGAAGTCTATAAACCCGACAGGTAGTAAGTTCTCATCAGGAGGTGATCCTTTGTATACAAAGGGTGGACTTTTCTCAGCAATCAGCCAGGAATAAGGCTTTTTCAGATCATATTGCTCTCACAAAGGCAAAATAAACGGTGGGAAATTATTTGAAAAACTCCACACATTAGCCCCAGAACTGGGGAGAGGCTGCACCTTTTTCTCCCTTCATTGTTACTCATTTCCTGCCTTTTGGCTGGCTCAGAGACCTCAGCTCTATTTAGTGTGTTCCAGGAGCTTAGACTTCAGCATCTTGTCACACCTGTCTACAGCCTGACCCATTCTCCTGACAACATGCCTCTCCTGTCTTGTGCTTTATCCAGTTCTTCTCTTGAGGCAGTATCTTTTCAACTGTTTCGTGAAATGTAGCAGAAATCCCACTGTACAAATTCACATTTGTTCTTATTCAATTGAAATATATAATAGCATAATCAACCAGGGATTTGAATCACTAATAATGTCTACATTCTCATACAAGCTTTGCAGAAAATGCAAAATCACTCAACTATTTCCTCTGATAAAGTTCAAAGCCTTGTACTGGTAAATAAATAATTATTCTCAAACTGGACCTTTCTTGAAAAAGGTCATTAAGACAGTTAATTCCATTAAAAATAAATTTGTGCTATTTGAAATATCATAAGTGTCCTTTGTCAAGATGTTTATAATAAGAGATTTTGAGAAATTGAGTTTCTTTGGAGATACAGTTTACTGATAATATCACTGAAAATTTAAAAAATAAATCAATCTTGATAATATTCTCCATATATATAATCAAATAACATTAAGCTGTTGACCTTTTTGTTATAAAATATCAAATTTTATAATTACAATAAACTTAAAAAGTGGCCATTATTGATTATATAATGATGACACTCTATATAATGGATTACAAATTTAATGCCCAATATCTTTCCTCATATCAAATTCTCAAAAATCAGCCTTAAATTTGAAATTTATTATTGGTCCTAAAAGGCTATTCCTGGGAATTGTGTGAAGATGGTCTTGGATTAGGCAGGCAGTGCTCAGGTCTGTCACAATAGGAGTGGAGAAAGAGGAAAAGCTATCTGAGGGACATGTTTTGGGGGTCAGCACACCAGGACAGTGCTTCACAACTCCCAGGAGGGTAAGCAACAAAGAGACAAAGAACCAAGACAACAAAAGTGAGTTACCAAACCCCCATAGTGGCTGGGAAGGACTCCTCTCCTCAATCCCCAAGATATTAAGATGGGATAAAGCCCCTGGCTCACTGCAGCTGACTGACAGAGGAACAGACATCTTCCTCCCTGTTAGCCATTACAAGAGAAAAGGGAGGAGGGGTCAGGGAGCTTTTCTTCAGTGAATTTGGCCAGCAGAGACTGCTTTGAATCTCTGCTCTGGCCAGAAAAAAACAAAGGAAAATGGAGATTTCCCTTCCATGGGAAGGTACAGTGATGAGTGCCATCTGGTGGCTGGACTGGAAATTGCATAGACAAAACCAGATTTTGGGTCTCTCTGTTCTCTCTAATCCTGGGAGAAAATCTGCACCCCATTAGTGAGTCCCTGGCATGATTTTGATAACTAAAGCTGTGCAGATTTAAAAACTTAGAATAAATTAATCCAAGTGCCAAAGAAGAATTGTGAAAAAACACACAAGGCATGAGAAAGAAATTGGCCATCAGAGTAAACCCACCAACATATTCAGATGCCTAGACATCAGCAAAAAATTACAAGCCATACTAGGAAACAGCAAGAGATGACCCAGTCAAAGGAACAAACCAAATATCCTGAAGAGATACTAGATTTAAGACAATCAATCAATGATAATAACAAAACTCTCCTAAATCAATTTAAAGAATTAAGAGAAAACTTGAAATGCACAAATATACATATCACTGGTGTCCCAGAAAGAGAAGAGAATGGAAAAGGGGCAGAAAGAATATTTGAGGAAATAATGACTGAAAATGTCCCAACCCTTATTAAAAACATCAATATCCAAGAAGGACAATGTACCCCAAACAGAATAAATTCTAATAGACCTACCCTGAGACACCTACTATTCAGAATGATAAATATCAGAGATAAATAAAAGATTCTGAAAGCAGCAAGAGAAAAGGAAAGCATCACATACAAGGAACCCTGATTAGATTAAGTGCCAACCTCTCATCAGAAACCATGGAGGTGAGAAGAAAGTGGTATGATGTATTTAAGGTATTGAAAGAGAAAAACTGACAGCCAACAATTCTGTATCCAGAAAAACTGTCTTTCAAAACTGTGGGTGAGTTCAAAGTCTTCGCAGACAAACAAAAATTGATAAAATAAGTTACCAAAAGACCAGAATTACAAGAGATACTAATAGGAGTGCTGCAGCCTGAAAGGAAAAATCAATGGTGAGAGATTTGGAAAGGAGTTTAGAAATGAAGATTATTAGGAAGGATAAAATAATGGTTAAAAAGACAGACAATAGTATGATGTGACAACAGAGAGTCAATGGACAAAATGGATGAAGTAATTAATGCCTTTAGAGTAATAGCATTGAATGTGTATGGCTTGAACATCCCAATCAACAGACATAGACTAATAGAATGGATTTTAAAATATGAGCCATTTATATGTTGTCTACAAGAGACTCACCTCAGAAGTAAAGACACAACCAGGTTAAAAGTAAAAGGCTGGAAAAGATATTCCATGCAAATAGTAACAAAAAAAAAAAAAAAAAAAAGATCTGGAATAGTGATACTAATATTGGACAAAAAAGATTTTAAATGCAAAACTGTTATAAGGGATGAAGAAGGTCATTACAGATTAATAAAAGTGGCAATTCAACAGGAAGAAAGAACTATACTAAATATGTATGTGCCTAACTTCAGTGCCCCTAGATACACGAGGCATACAGTAGCAAAGCTGAAGGAAGAAATAGATGTCTCAACAATAATAATTGGAGATTTCAATAGAGCATTCTCAGTAATGGACAGAACATCTGGACAGAGGATAAATAAAGAAACAGAGAGCTTGAATAGTATAATAAATGAACTAGACCTAACAGACATTTATAGAGCATTGCACCCTAAAACAGCAGGATATACATCCATTTCAAGTGCTCATGGATCCCTCTCCAAGGTAGACCATATGTTGGGTCACAAGACAAGTCTCAATAAATTTAAAAAGATTGAAATCATACAAAACACTTTCTCTGATCATAATGGAAAGAAGCTGGAAATCAATAATGGATGAAAAAAGGTAAAATTCATAAATATATAGAGATTAAATAAAACACTTTTAAATAATCAGTGGGTCAAGGAAGAAATTGCAAGAGAATTCAGTAAGTATCTTGAGATGAATGAAAATGAGAACACAACATATCAAAACTTATAGGGCACTGCAAAGACAGCTCTGAGAGGAAAATTTATAGCCCTCAATGCTTACGTTAAAAAAGAAGAAAGAGTGAAAATCGAAGCTCTAACAGCATACCTGGAGGAACTAGAAAATGAAGAGCAAACTAATCCAAAAACTAGCCCAAGGAAAGAAATAGTAAAGATCAGAATAGAAATAAATGAAACCGGGAACAAAAAAACAATAGAGAGTATCAACAAAATAAAAAGTTGATTATTTGAGAAGATCAACAAAATTCACAAACCCTTAGCTAAACTGACAAAGAAAAAAAGATAGAGGACACAAATAAATAAAATCAGAAATGAGAGGGGGGACTTTACCACTGATCCTGCAGAAATAAGAGAGATCATAAGAGGATACAATGAAAAATTTTATGCCAAAAAACTAGATAATGTAGACGAGATGGACAAATTCCTAGAAACACTCCAATCATCTACACTGACCTTAGAAGAAATAGAAAACCTCAGCAAACCAATCATAAGTGAAGAGATTGAAACAGTCATCAAAAAACCTCCCAACGATAAAAGCCCAGGACTGGATGGCTTCACTGGTGAATTCTACCAATCATTCAAAGATGACCTAATTCCAATCTTGCTCAATCTCTTCCAAAAATGTGAACAGGAAAGAATGCTATCGAACTCATTCTATGAAGCCAACATCATTCTAATACCAAAGCCAGATAAGGATACTACAAAAAAAGAAAATTACAGACCAATATCTCTAATGAATATAGATGCAAAAATCCTCAACAAAATACTTGTAAATCCAATCCAAAAGCACATTAAAGGAATTTTACACCATGATCAATTAGGTTTTATCCCAGGTATGCAAGGGTGGTTCAACACAAGAAAAGCAATTAGTGTAATAAACCACATTGATAAATTAAAGAAGAAAAATCATATGATCCTCTTGATTGACCAGAAAAGGCATGTGACTAAATGCAGCATACTTTCTTAATAAAAACACTCCAGAAGATAGGAATAGAAGGACTCTTTCTCCATGTGGTAAAGTGCATGTATGAAAAACCTACAGCTAGTATTGTTCTCAATGGTAAAAGACTGAAAGCTTTCCCGCTGAGATTAGGAACAAGACAAAAACACCCACTGTCACCATTGTTATACAATATTGTGCTAGAGGTTCTAGCTAGAGCAATCAGGCAAGATAAAGAAATAAAAGTCACCTAAATAAGAAAGGAAGAAGTAAAACTTTCTCTGTTCTCTGATGATATGATCCTAGATCTAGAATATCCTGAAAAATCCACAAGAAAACTATTAGAATTAATTAGAATTATTAGACGAATTCAGCAAAGTGCCCTGATACAAGATTAATATGCAAGAGTCCATAGTGTTTCTATACACTACTGATGTGTAATCTAAGGAGGAATTCAGGAAAAAAAAATTTCATTTATAGTAGCAACTGAAACTGTCAAGTATTTAGGAATAAACTTAACCAAGGACATAAAGGACCTGTATTCAGAAAACCACAAAACATTGCTAAAAGAAACCGAAGAAGACTTAAATAAATGGAAGGACATTCCGTGTTCATGGATTGCAAGACTAAATATCGTTATGATGTCAATTCTACCCAAACTGATTTACAGATTCAATGCAATCCCAATAAAATTCCTAATGGGATTTTTTTGCAGAAAACAAAAAGCCAATAATAAAATTTGTTTGGAAGTGTAAGGGGCCCTAAATAGCCAAAAATGTCTTTAAAAGGAAGAATGAAGTTGATGGACTTTTACTTCTGACTTTAAAGCATATTACTTAGCTACAGTGGTGAAAACAGCATGGTATTGGAATAAAGACAGAGAGATTGGCCAATGGAACTGAATTGAGTACTTAGAAATAGACTCTCACATATACAGTCAAGTGATTTTTGACAAGGCTGTTAAGCCCACTCAGCTGGGCCAGAACAGTCTATTCAACAAATGGTGCTGGGAGAACTACATAGCCATATCCAAAAGAAAGAAATAACTCTATCTCATACCATATACCAAAATGAACTCCAAATGGATTAATAACCTAAATATAAAAACAACAACCATAAAGCTCCTCGAAGAAAATGTAGGAAAATATCATCAAGATCTTGTGGCAGGCAGTAGTTTCTTAAACCTTACACCCAAAGCACGAGCAACAAAAGAAAAAACAGATAAATGCAACTTCCTCAAAATCGAACACTTTTGCACCACAAAGAACTTTGTCAAAAGGATGAAAAGGCAGCCAACTCAATGGGAGAAAATATTTGGAAATCACGTATCTGATAAGAGTTTAATATCATGACATATAAAGAGATCATACAACTCAATCAAAAGAAAAACACTCTTATTAAAAAATGAGCAAAAGACTTGAAAAGACAATTACCCAAAGAAGAAATACAAATGGAGAAGAAACAATGAAAAAATGTTCAACATCACCAGCGATTAGGGAAATACAAATCAAAATTGCAATGAGATATCATTTAACCCATATTAGACTGGCCACTATTAAAAAGTCAGAAAACTGTAAATGTTGAAGAGGATGTGGAGAGATAGGAACACTTATTCACTGTTGGTGGGAATGTAGAATGGTACAGCCACTGTGGAGGGCTCTTTGGCAGTTCCTATGGAAGTTGAATATAGACTTGCCCTGGGAACTGGCAATACCATTGCTAGGTTTCTTCCCAGAAGAAATGAGAGCAGAGACACTAACATCTGCACACCAATTTTCATAGCAGCGTTATTCACAGCAGCCACAAGTTGGAAACAAACCAGGTGTCCATCAACCGGTGAATGGATAAACAAACTGTGGTTCATACACGTTTGGAATATTATGCAGTGGTAAGAAGAAATGAAGTCGTGAAGCATATGACAACATGGATGAACCTGGAGGACATTATGTTGAGTAAAGCAAGCCAGACACAAAAAGACAAACACTGTATGATTGCACTATTATGAACTAAATATATTATGTAAACTCATGGAATTAGTCATTAGAATATAAGAGACTAGAAAATAGAATGATGGTAGAGAATGGAAAGCTGATGGTTAATCTGTGCAGAATTGGTTAAAAAGTTGTTCGTAAATCTTTGGAAAAAATGGAAATGTTGAGAGCACATCATGCTGTTTGTGACTAGCAGAGCTATTATATGGGTATGACAGTGGTTGAAAGGGAAAGTCTAAGGGCATTTATATTACTAGAAGGAAAGCTAAAAAATATAACTTGGGACTGAATAATGTAGTGAAACCTCATTTAAAATACAAATATAGGTGATATTGCATATATTAGATAGTTTTTACAAAACATAAATACAAATTAACTAGAAAGAAGGAAACATAATAACAGCTATGTATGGCAGGAGAAGCAAAGAGAGATTGAGAGGTGATGAGTATTACTTGTTTTTTTTTTTTTGGTTGGTTGGTTGGTTTTTGCTTTTTAGCATTGTTATTGTTGCTGGAATAATGACGATGCTGTAAGAATGATTGAAATGAAGAATGCACAACTATGTGAATATACCAAATACCATTGATTGTACACTTTGGATGGATTTATGCTTTATTAATATGTTTCAATAAAATTGATTTAAAAAAGACTATTCCTGGAGTGGCAAAATATCCTTTTAGGGAAAAAGTAATGTTTAGAACAAACATAGTGGTTAATTTTAGCATATGGATTATGCTAAATGAGCATCAGAATTTGTACTTTCAGGGAGCAGGAAAGGAAAGAAAATATATGGTGTGTGTATTTAATGGATTTCCAATACTTTATAATGTCCAAGAATTTAAAAGCTTGGAAATTTTCTTACCCTTCACTTAGGAGGCCAGGAAATAAAGGAACAGAAGATTCCAGAAAACTTTAATTAACAAAAATTAGATTGTGATTCAGACTCCTGGCTCTCAAAAAGGAGATATTTCTACTACTCAATGATTTCTCTAGCATGACTGTTTGGGTCCTGTTGGTAGGAAGCTTTGGTTAGCAATATGACAGCTTAAAAAAGTCCATCTTTATTTCCATGCTTTTGTTACAAGGTACTAAAAATCAAATCACAAAGAACCAGAAAAAAATCCAATCCATATTTTCGGAGATGAATGGCCTCTAGATGTTTGGGTCTTCTAAGCATCATTGCCTACGTCCCTGTTGTTTCTTCTTTTTATTTTAAATTTTAAAAATACTTTTTTTTCTGCCGTGTTCTAGTTTATATATTTTCTGTTCATGTTTAGTATGGTTTATTGATCCTATTTTGCACTGTATTTAATCTCTTATTAATCCCACATAAGTTTGTACTATCCACAAGTTTGCTTTTCAGTTATAGAATTTCAATTTATTGCATTTAAAGAAAAATAAGGGCCAATTGCATTCTCCATTTTATCACCTATTTTCATGAATGAATTAATCATCGTTATTTTAAAATCTGTGTCTAATAATCCTAATGTATGTATCACTGTCGGGTTTGTTTATTCTTATTCTCATTATGTTAAAATTTTTAACTCATTGGTCCTCCCTCCTGGTTTGCTTGATAAGGTTTAACTGAATGCTCTATATTACATATGACAAATCAAAGAGAGAATTGAGGCTCTGGGTGATACTAACTCCTTACAGTGAACGTTTACTTTTCATTTCATGCAGGTTATTGGATAAGGTCAAGTCACTTTAAATATATTCAACTTTGCACTGGGATGAGCTGGGTTTTGTTGTTTTGTGTGAATTTTAGATTCAACCTAATTCCTAGTGTGAATCCATCATGTAGTTGTTCTGCATGTCTGGTGCATTTACGTGGGTACCTCTGCTTCGGTCAGGCCTGAACTCCCAAATTTTTTTTCACTTTGAACCAACTTTATGCACTTATTTTTTAAAAAATCAATTTTATTGTCACATATTAATAAAGCATAAATCCATCCAAAGAGTACAATCAGTGGTATTTGGTGTGAGCACATATTTGTGCATTCATCATCACAATCACTCCCAGAGCTCTTTCATTATTCCCATAATAATAATAGACAAAAAACAGTCAAACAAAACTCATCACCTCTCAATCTCTCTATGCCTCGTCCACTGTTCATAGCTGCTATTCTTTTTCCTTCTCTTTAGCATATTTGTATTTATGTTTTGTAAAAACTCTCTCATATATGCAATACCACCCATATTTGTGTTTTACGCATGGTTTTTACTATCTTATACAGTCCTGTGTAACATTTTTTAGCTTTCCTTCTGGTAATATACATGACTTTAGACTTTCCCGTTCAAGCTCTGTCTTACGCACACACTAGCTCTGTTAGTTACAAACACAATGATTAAATCCACAGCCTAGAAAGACAGCCCAAATCTCTACTTGGTTTCCCAGGCTCTTAACCACCACTTTCTGCTCTTTCTTAGCCTCTCAGCCCGTAGACACTTTCACATTGGTAAATGTGTCAAGGGGAAAAGCTGCACAGGACCTTACCGTCCTTCCCTTCTCTCAGAATGCTTAGATCCTGGCTACTTTAGTAGGACTGAACTTACTTAACCTACAGCCTTGTAGGACCCACTGAGAGCTCAGCATTAGTGACCTCAGGGTCTGACCCATTTTTTTTATTATCAGCGTCTTAGACTCACCACTACACATTAGCAAATGTCTCCAAAGTGAAAACAGCACAAAATGCCAGTTCACTTCAATCTGCTGCCCTACTAGCCAGAACCCCGGCTCTGCTTAGGGAGATCTAGGACAGCTTCAAGATTTCTTTTTCCTTTTTGTCCAACTTTTCTTGTTCTTGGTGTGAGAGTTGGTCAGCGAAACACTGTTCTACCATAACTGGAAGTGGAAATGCAAGAACACATTTCATAGAGAAGTATTCCAACATTACCCAACAAGGACGAGGATAGCAAGAAAATAATAATTATTCAAAAAGAAAACTGTGGTAAGAAAAATAATGATCAAGAAAATTATCAAAAGAGCTAGATAGTTATTTGAATTGCCTATTAATATTCTTTATCCATTTTTATTTGTTGAATTTCCTATATCTTCCCCAAATCTTGATAGTCATCCATTAATATTTTATGATTCTTGATTTTGGGAGTCTTACTTAAGAAATTCTTCTCATCCTTATGTCATAAAGACACTTGCAGTCATTTTCTTCTATTAACTTTAGAGTTTTCTTTTAATATTTAATCCTTTGAGACATCTTTGTATGTGGTTTAGGGGAGAAATACTGTTGTCTTATTTGTTCATATAATTAGCCAATTTTCCTAGAACATCTATCAAACAATGCATCTGTCCTCTACTCTTTGATGTCATGCTAAGCAGGTTTTGATGCAAAGGTGTTCTTAAGAGTATTCTTTGCATCTATTTTTCTCTAGCAGTACCACATTTTTTTAAATCACAATGGCTTTGTAGTATATTTTCATATCTGGTAGAATATGCCCCTTTCTTTACTTTTTTCTTTTTTTTCTTCCAGAAATGTCTTTTCCACAATTAGACGTTTACTCTTCAATAAAACTTGTAAGTTTTAATGCCTCACAACATTACCATCTCTTTGGTACATCCCAGAAGGACAATGTTGAAGAGAAATCCTTCCAATGGGCAGAACTTTGAGCAGTGCACCTGGTTGTTCGTTTTGATTAGAAGGAAAAATGGCCAGAGGTACATTTGTATACATATTAATGAGCTATGGTCAGTGGCTTGGCTGGGTGGTCAGGGACTTGGAAGGAACATGATTGGAAAATTGGTGATAAAGGGGTGATAAAGGTATGAAAATTGGTGATAAAGATATGTAGATAGACCTTTCTGAATGGGTGAAAAACAAGAGGATAATTTGGGTCCCATGTGAATACTAACCAAAAAGTTACTTCAGTAGAGGAGGATTTTAGCAATCAAGTGGAAAGGGCGACCTGTTCTGTGGATACCAGATAGCCTCTTTCCCTAGCGACTTCTGTCATTGCCAATGGACTTATGAACAAAGTGGCCATGATGATACGGGTAGAGGTTATGCATGGGCTCAGGAACATGGACCTCCCCTCACCAAGGCCACCCTGATACAGCCATGGCTGAGTGTCAAATCTGCCAGCATCAGAGACCAACACTCAGTCCCTAATATGTCATCACTTCCCATGGGGATCAGCCAGCTAGCTGGTAACAGGTTGATTCCATTCTGGAAGGGGCAACATTTTGATCTTACTGATATAGACACTTATTTTGCATATGGAGTTGCCTTCCCTGCATTCAGTGTTTCTTCCAAATCTACCATCCATGGACTTATAGAATGTCTTATCCATTGTAATGGTATTCCATTCAGCATTGCTTCTGACCAAGGAACCTACTTCACAGCAAATGAAGGGCAGCTATGGACTCATGCTTATGGAATTCACTGGTCTTACCATTTCCCTCATCATCCTGAAGCAGCTAGACCCAATGAACATTGGAATGAATTTTTCAAGACTCAGTTATGGTGTCAACTGGGTAGCAATACCTTGCAGGGCTGGGGAAATGTTCTCCAAGAGGCTGTATATGCTCTAAATCAGTATTCAATCTACAGCACTGCTTCTCCTATAGCTAGGACTCATGGTGCCAGGATTAATGGGTGGAAATAGGAGTGGCACTCACAATTTTTCCCAGTGATACACTAGAGAAATATTTGCTTCCTGTTCACACAACCTTATGGTCTAGAGGTCTTAGTTCAAAAGGGAGGAGTGCTTCCACCAGGAGACACAACAATCATTCCATTGATCTGAAATATAAGACTTCCAGCCGTCCACTATGAGCTCCTCATGCCTCTGAGTTGCTGTTCTGGCTGGAGTGAATGATCCTGATTATCAAGGGGAAATAGAGCTGCTACTACACTATGGAAGCAAAGAAGAGTATCCCTGGAATACATGAGATCTCTTAGGGAATTCCTTAGTTCTACCATGCCCTGTGTTTAAAGTGAATGGAAAGCTAAAAGAACCCCATCCAGGAAGGACTACCAATGGCCCAGACTTTTTATGAATGATGGTTTGGTTTACCCTACCAGGCAAAGAACCATGCCAGCTGAGGTTCCTCCTGAGGATAAAAGGAATATGGAATGGGTAGTGGAAGAAAGTTGTTATAAATATAGCTACAGCCATGTGGTCAGATACAGAAACAAGGACTGTAATGGTTATAGCAGTTTTTTCTTAATTATATTATGAGTATGTTGTATATATACATAAAGTAATATCTTTGTTTTACACCCTCTCATCTTCTTATCATATATCATAATTTATATTAACTTTATATCATGACATTTAAATTGCAGGATATGAAGGATAAGAATGAATAGCACCTAAGGACTTGCACTTTTTTCTGGGGAAAGGGTTATTGTACTTCCTGTTGTTTGCAGGACAGTTGAATTATCATAGGCAAAAGTACGAACATGCTATTGTCTTAAATTTGAATAAGCATGGCTTAAAGGTACATCTGTGGGTGCCAAGTTGACAAGAGGGTGGGCTGTGATCGTTAATTTCATGTGTTAACTTTGCTAGGTTATGGTGTCCAGCTGTTTGGTCAAGCAAACTCTGGCCTGATTGTTGCTGTCAGGGTATTTCTTAGATGGATTTAAATCATTAGTCAGCCAGTTCCATCGACTGCTGATGACATAAAAAATCCAGGAAGAAGATGCCTTCAGCAATGAGAGAATCCTCCATATCCAATCAGTTGGGTGCCTTAAAGTTAAGAACTAAAGATTTCAGCAATCAGAAAGAATAATTTTTATCTCTACCTCAGCCAGCCTGGTCTGCGTCACCTGGGAAATTCATTACCTTCAAGGTAATGAATTCAACATTACCTTCTTTGGAGTTTCCAGTTTGTGGCTTCTGGAGAATTCCACATCAACTTCATTGAGTTTCCAACTTAGATCCTGCCCCATGGAATTTGGATTTTCGATCTAATCCTCACGGTCATGTGAGTCAGTTCTTATAATAAACCTCTTAATATTTACTTCCTTTAAATTCTGTTTCTCTAGTGAACACTGACTCATACAGGGGATTAGGTTTGCTCTGCATATTTTGTCAATATTCTTGAGAATGGTTAGCTCCTTAGTTTTCAGTTTCATTATTATATGATAAAAGCATTTAAAGACATACATTTTCTTCTAAGTTTCAATTTAGAGTAGTTGCCCAGATTTTAGCAGATAGTATCTTCATTGTCATTTATTTTAAAATTTTAATATTTTGCCTGTAGCAGTTTGATATTATTGATGAATTCCAAAGAGAAATATTGGATTATGTTTGTAAACTGGTCTTTTCCTCTGGGCATATAAGAGTGTTTTGGATTCAGAGGTTTTACTTTTACTTGATTAAATTATGATTAAGGCTTTGATTGGGCCACCTCAGTAGGATGTTGAGTCCCCACCCCCCTGGTGAGCAGGCCCTCACAGAGAAACCACACCACAGAAAAGGGAGGTTGAAGTTTTGAGCTGGAGCCTGGGTAGTAAGCACACAGAAGAGCAGAGCAGCTGAGCCCAGAGAGAATCGAGTCTGGGGGGAGACAGAGCAGGTTGCCTGATCATGTACAGCTGGCCTTGTGGAGAGAGCAGGGCAG
This sequence comes from Tolypeutes matacus, assembly GCA_026826555.1. Classification (NCBI taxonomy): domain Eukaryota; kingdom Metazoa; phylum Chordata; class Mammalia; order Cingulata; family Chlamyphoridae; genus Tolypeutes; species Tolypeutes matacus. The sequence goes on along the minus strand of JAKSZT010054462.1, from coordinate 9,380,465 downwards.
CTGAGCCCAGAAAGAAACTAGCTCCTGGAAGAGAGGAAACCAGGAAACCTGAACTCTTGGCAGACATTGGCAGCCATCTTGCTCCAACACATGGCAACAGACTTTGGTGAGGGAAGTAACTTATGCTTTATGGCCTGGTAACTGTAAGCTTCTACCCCAAATAAATACCCTTTATAAAAGCCAACAGATTTCTGGTATTTTGCATCAGCACCCCTTTGGCTGACTAATACAATGCCTACGTTCCACTTGAACTTAGACACATTTCCTATCATTATTGATTTCTAACTTTACCACTTTAAAGTCAGAGAATGTATTCTGTCCCAGGTTAGGTTCCCCAGGGAAACAGACTCTAAGACAGAGTTTAGTGAGCAGGACATTTACTGGGGAGTTAGTACTCTTAGAATCAACACCTTCAGAGAGGAGTAGGTTGAGCAGAGGAAGAAGACTTGTTCTGATCTCTACAGTGAGCACTAGAATCGGTTTGGCTCTTCAGAGTGGTCCTGACTTGGGGTACCTCTGCACTGATCAATCTCTGGGTGAAGAATGCCCCTAGAAGAAGATATATTACCTTAAGTGAGACAGTTTATTCAACTGTGGCAATCCCAAAGAGCTCTCTTACTTTGTGGCATGATAATTGGTCACTTTTAGTGACTGTTTCTTATGTGCTCAAAAATTATTTTCTTTCAATTACATATTTTAAGTGTAGAAACACACTAGATAATTCTGTTTTGATTTTTTATATCTTTGCATGTTTTTTCATTGGGGTGCTAGATAAAAGTGTCATCAGTTTTATTTTTATATATTAATTTAGTAGTATGAATTCATGTGTTATTAGAAATTAAATCAATAAAATATTTTCATTTATCACATTGTTTATGCCCAAATCATTCAACTATTTTTTGTATTAATTTACCTAAGAAAAATAATTTGTGAAAAGAGCAGTGCTGTTTTTCCATCTCCTAGTCATATAATTTCATTAGTTTTACCAAGGTCATTTTAGTGAAGATTAAGGAATAAATGAGAAAATATAAATGAGAGAAAGTTATAAATTAGAGAAAATTCTAGACATGTTCTTTATAATTTTTCCTCTAATTAAAAAAATAATTTATATACCTTTTAATTCTTATGTTTACAAGCACACACATACACCATAGTAGTTTCAAATTCACATAAGCTATGGAGGCTTTTCACTTTCTTTAAGGAAAGCTAGTCATTCCCTATGTTGTATTTGTATAATTTCCCTTTTTACCCTGCATATAATGTCGTCTTCTGAGTCTCATTCATATTCAACATTTTTCTTAGATTCTGTCTTAGAAAACATAAATAAAGTTTCAAAAGGTGAAAGAGAACCTGCACTTTGTTAATTTTAATTAACCCAAAACTGACTTACCCTAAAAGGCAAAGATCATCCTTTCTTTTGCTTGAAGAAAAATATTTATATATTTCCCAGGCATCTTTCCTCATATCAGATAGTTTAACAGGAACCAGCCATATTAGACACGGAGTGAACATTAAGAGTCAGGCGCTCCGCTCTTCTCTCCTGCTGCTATTTCATGGAACTATTCTCAGTATCCCATGTGGCCTTGCTCTCCCTTGACAACCAAATATGTACGTCAGTCCTGCCTCTATGTTTGAGGTCCAATGTCAATCAACTACAGGATTTTCTCCCTGCATATCATGCCATTGCCTCCAACTTAAGTTCAAAACCTACTTCATCAGCTGTTGCTGCCCATTTTCATACATTGGCTCTTTTTCAACTTTCCTTCTCCATCAATAGTACCATTATGGAAACAAGATACCCAGCCTTCAAACTGGCATGTTATCTTTAAGTCACCTTCTAACCCTTTTGGCTTTTGTAAGCCATAAATCCTATTAGTTTTTCCTTTAGAATTTGCCCCATGTACTCTTTTCCTCCCAGTTTTCCTGATTACCACCGGAATTCTGGTGCTAATCAAACCACATCTTGAAAAGGCCAGCAGCAAATAGTCAGTGTAAGTTACAGGGCTAGATAAGAAAGCAAGGACCATGGAATCAGAAACCTAGGTTCAAGCTGTGGCTCTAAGCTTATTCTCAGTATGAAAGTACAGAAAGTTACATAAGCTTTCTTAGTGTATGTTTTCTTCTCTGTAAAACTTGCATAAACTAGTTAAATGTATGGTTCAAAGAATGAATAATGTCATGTTTATAAAGTGCCTGGTATCATAATAATGACTAATTCTAACTGAATGCTTTCCACATTACCAGTGATCATTCATATCTTCTATTCCTCATAGCAAATCTATACGATAAGTATCATTATACTCTCATTATATGGAAAAGGAAACTTATACCTAGAGGTACTAAAACTTTCATGAATTCATTCAAGCTGATGAATGCTAGGTCTAGATTTAAAATTTAAGAGTGTATGAATCAGACACCCTGCTCTTTATTATTATTTTAAATTTATATGCATTAAAGTTGACTTTTTGGGTTAGTGTACAGGCCTGAGTTTGCCACCTGTGTAAATTCATTCACGTAGCCATCAAAGCAATTCGGATCCAGAAATGCTATCACTTCCAAATACTCTCTTATGGTGTCAAGCCCTCTCTCCATCCCTAAATCCTGGCAAGGAATGATCTGTTCTTTGGGCTAATTTAGTTTTTCCTTCTCCAGAATTTCACATAAATGGAATCTTGCCATATGTATTCTTTTGAGACTGGCATTTTGCTCAGTAAAATACTGTTGAGCTTTATTCATATTTTCACATGCACCATTATTTCATTCCTTTTAGTTGCTGAGTAGTATTCCATTGTATAGACATAGCACAATTTCTTTATTCATTCACTTGTTGAAGGACATTTGGGATTCTTTCAGTTTTTGACAATTATTAATACAGATGCTATAAATATTTGTGTACAAGTATTTGAGGAACATGTTTTCATTTGTCTAGAAGTAGGACCTTTTGGTAGATGTGCTAGATGTGTCTTTGACTTTGTGACACACAAATTTCCAAAGTTGCTGAACCATTGTATACCACCACCACCAATGTTTGAGAGTTCAAGTTACTTCAGGTCTTCACCACTAGCACATGGTTTTAGGAGTTCTCAATGTGGTTTTTATTTGAAATTCCAAAATGGCAAATGATGTTGAATATATTTTCATGTGATTGTTTTCCATCCATGTATCATCTTTGGATCAGGGTTTTACAAGGTTTTGACCACTTTTAAATTAGGTAGCTTATTTTATTACTATTGGAATTTGAGAGTTCTTTATATATTTTGATCCTTTGTTAGATATGTTAGATATTTTCTTCTAGTCTATAACTTATATTTTCATTCTCTTAACATTGTCTTTTACCAAGCAATTTGTTTTTAAAATTTTGATGAAGTCTATTTTTTCTTTTGTGGATCATGCTTTCAGTATTATATCTAAAAATGTCTTGCATAACCCAATATCACATTTTCTCCTATGTTACCTCCTAAAATTTTAATAGTTTTCCATTTTCCATTTTGATCTATGATTGATTCATTTTGAGTTAATTTTTGTTAAAAGTATGAGGATTTTGTTGAAGTTTATTTTTGAGTATAGATAACCAATTGTTCCAACACAATTTGTTGAACTCTATTTTTACTCAGTTGTATTATTTTCTCAAAAATCAATTGTCATATTTGCATGGGTCTATTTCTATAATTCCTATATTTTCTATTGATCTCTGTGTCTATCCACTCACCTAGAAAACACTATTTTGATTACTGTTGCTTTATTGTAACTCTTGGAATCGAGTGGTGGGAGTCTTCCAATATTGTTCTTCTTCAGTCTTGAGCTGACTATTTTAGCTCCCAAACTCTCCATATAAATTTTTGAATGAGTTTGTTGATATTTACAAAATATTATGCTAGAATTTAGATTGGGATTACATTGAACCTATATATCAAGTTGAAGAGAATAGAAATCTTAACAATAGTGAATCTTCCAATCCATGAACAAGTTATATATCTTCTATTTAGGCCATTTTTCAAATTTCTCTAATGTGCATTTTTAGTTTTCAGCATATTGATCCTGCACCTAAGTGTTTTCTTTTTGTTTTTATCTGTTGTAAGTGGTTTTTAAAAAGTTGCAATTTCCAATCATTCATTGATAGAATTCGGGGTACATTTGATTCTTTTAAATCTTGAATGTGTGTCATTTGATATTGCTAAACTAATTTATGTGGACAATCACGTTTTTCACAAAGACAGACAGTTTTATTTCTTCCTTCCAGGCACCTATGTTTTGTTTTGTTTTTTGCTTTTTCTTGAATTATTTACTGCCTGGACTTCCACTATGTTGAAAAGGGTGGTAAAATTGGATAGCATTTCCTTTAGACATGCCTTTAAAGCATGCAGATTTTAACCATTAAGTATGATACTAGTTGTGGGTGTTGCCATATGTATTCTTTTGAGACTGGCTTTTTTGCTCAGTAAAATACTGTTTATATCGCTAAGGAAGTTCCTTCTATTTCTTGTTTGCTGAGAGACTTTATCATCTATGGATATTGAATGTGTCAATTTTTTTTTTTTTTTGCACTGATTGATAGGCTCATGTGATTTTTCTTCTTTCATTTGTTAATATGATGAACTACATTTGTTGCTTTTTAAATATTGAAACAGCCTTATATATCTGGTGTAAATGCCACATTGTGTTGGTGTATTTTTCTTGTGATATGTTCCTGGATTCAATTTATTGATTTTTTTCAGGGATTCGTGTCTGTGTTCATAAATAGGTAATTGTTCTGTAGTTTTCTTTTCTTGTACTACCCTTATCTGCATTTGGTGTTAGAATTATATTATCATTATAAAATTAGTTGAGTAGTTGTTACTCCTCTTCTGTTTCTGGAAGATATAACATAAAAATTTTATGTTTTATATTCTTTACATATTTTGTAGAATTTGTCTATGAATTCATTTGGGTGTGAAGGTGTTTTGTGGTTTTTTGTGTGTACTTTTTTTCCCCCACATGTTTTATATCATTGAATTCAATGTCTCTAGTAGGTACAGTATTATTTAGGATATATTTAAATTATCTAATTCTTCTTGGAAGAGTTTTGGTAGTTCATAGTTTTAAATGAATTGGTTTATTTAAGCTAAGTTGTAGAAGTTGTGTGCATAGAGATATTAGCAATATTTCCCTTATTACCTTTTTGAGATCTGTGACATTTGTCGTGACACCTCCTCTTTCATTGCTGATATTGATAATTTAGTTTTTCTTTGACAATGGTATTAGCAGTTTATCAATTTTATTTTATTTTTTTCAAGGAAACTGCTTTTGCTTTCATTGAAAACCCCATCCGACTTTCTTATAATTTTTGCTTTCAACTATCTTACATGATAATGAACAAAAAAGAAGAAAATAGTCTATTATAGTTAACTATTTCCATCTATATTTCTTTTCCTTCATTCCTCAAGTTTCATACTTACCTCTTGTATCATTTTTTTCCACCTGAAAAATTTCCTTTACATTTCCTTTTGAGCAAGCCTGATGATGATGAATTCTCTCAGTGTTCCTTTATCTGAGAATTTCTTTATTTTGCCTTCGTTCATGAATGATATTTTTGTTGGATATGGGACTCTGCAAGATGAGAGTTCTTTTTTTTTTTTTTTCCTTTCAGTACTTTAAAAATATTGTGCAGCTTCCTGCTGGCCTCCTTGTGTTTTGATGAGAAATATGCAGCTATTTGAACTATTGTTCCCCTAAATATAATTCATTGTTTTTTTGTAGCTTTTTTCAGGTAAGTTTTGCCTTTTATTTTCAGCAGTTTGATTGTGATATATCTGTACATGAATTCTTTGGAACTCATACTGTTTAAGGTTTTCTAAGCTTCTTGAACTTGTAAATTCATCCCTTTCATCTGATTTAGGAAAGTTTGAGCCATTATGTCTTCATTTTTTCCTTCAACTTCATATGCTTTTTCATCTTCTTCTATAACTCCAATGACATAAACGTTAGCTCTTTTGCTATTTTCCACAGGTCCCAATCTACTGGAAAGATTTTTTTTCCCAATGAATTTGCTGTTGTATCAATTTCTACCTATTTATCTTCAAGTTCCCTGGTTCCTTCCATTGTTATGCTAATGAGTCCATCCAGTGAAATTTTTTTTTTTTGGTTAATGCACTTTCATTTCTAAAATTTCAATTTTTGTCTTTTTACAATATATAAATATTTTCTACATCTTCACTGAGGCTAATTTTCCATTCAGTTTGAGAGTGATTGCCTCTACTTCTTGGCGCATAGTTGTAATAGCTGCTTTAAAAGCTTTGTCTGATAATTCCATCATCTGCATATCCCAACAAAGTCGGCCTCTGTTATTATCTTTTCCTTGGCATGATGTGGAGATTTCTAGTTCTTCACGGGCTGAGGGATTTTGGATTGTACCCTAAAAATTGTGACTATTAGTTGACTCAGGATCTCCTGTTTAAAGGCTGTGAAGAAAGCAGGTTTTGTTTTGTATTATTCTGTTTTATCAGGAATTGCCTTGGATAGATTCAGCCCACTCGTTTCTACTCACCTGTGAGCTGTCGTTCCAGCATCAGTCCAATTTTCAGAGACTTTGAAGTACTGTCTTTACCTGTTCCAGGTGTATACAAACCAGGGGCCAGTCTGTAGCCTGGGCAGTGCTCTCCCTCCAGGTTTAGTTTTCAAAGCTTTGGGTTTGTGACTGAAGTGTCAGATCCATTCGCGAGCAGCTCATGGGTAGGCCCAAGACTTCATACACAACTTAAGGTGACTGCTTTCCTGCACTTCCCCTTCTTGCTGATCTACCTGATATTTTTGGACTCCCATGTACCCTCTTCCTGAGCCTCTTCCTAGAAAGTTGGGTTTTATAACTTGTGTGCCATGAGTGGGCCAGTCTTTGTGGCCAAGCAGTGAGAGACAAAAAAGCACCTGGGATCCCCCATGCTCTAGGGATAGTTCTAGTCAGAGAGAAAGGGTCCCCTCCCTCAGTTTTAGACACCTACCAGGAAATTACTGCCTATCACAGTCACCACCACTGAGAAGCTGCTGGGGGCCGAGACAGGAGACAACACAATAAACAACGAACCGAGCCAAACAAACAAAAAACAAGTAATTTCTCCTACTGATTTTTGGGGGCCCTCTTTTTCACCTCAGGCCAGCAACAGTGGCCTCCTCTTAGAGCTCTTTCTGTCCTCTTCTGCTGTGCGATTCTGGGTTTCAGAATGCCTTTGAGTTGGGAGATTTTAGAGGAGGAAGAAATGGGAAACTCCTCACCAGTTTGGTTGTACTGTGCGTTCTGGTTTCCTTGCCCAATCTGTCTTTAATCGCCAAGCTACTAATAACTGCTTTATGCATTCTATCCGGGTTTTTTTATTGCATTCAGTGGGAAGGCAGGATGGAGTGTGCTTTTTCTCTCTTGACCAGAACTGGAAAAACAGAATCCATGTTCTTTTTTTTTTTATCTTTATTTTTAAGAATCCATGTATTTAACAACACTTAGCTATATTACCTGGCACACAGGAAGTTCTCATTTACTTGTGACTGCTACTATCATTAATGTTATTTTCCACACCTTCAATCTCTTTATTTCATCCAACATGTGGTTATTTAGTATCCGCTATGTCCCCGGCATAACAGATACTGATACAATTTTAGAACCTTCATTACTGAAATGATTCACGGCAGGCAGATATTTAACCCATGTGATGAATTTGTATTTCAAATGACTAATCTGGTTGTTCTCTCTGTATTTTCATTTTCTACTTCTCACTCAAGTGTACTCCTCTGTGGGGAAAAAAAAAATTAGAATTCAACCAGTGAATTTAATTGGGCTTTAGAAACATTCCCAGTTAAGGATATGACTATTGATAGTAAATAAAACAACTGGAATCTTTTTGCTGGCTTGAATCCCAATGAACACACTTCTGAAATTCAAATAAAATCAGGTGCCTCAGAGAAAAATTCTTGAGTTAGTTTACTAACCACTTGAGAAGAGAGATGATGTTAGTCACAAGAAAGCGATGATGAATCAGCAAGTGATTGCTCAGGCAGCCTTGCCTTAGGCTTGGAAAGCCCCTCTGGGAAATGTGGCTGTAATTCTGAAGAGCCACCACAAGGTGGAGCACTGCCCATGAAGTTGCTCTGACTCCACGTTCAAAGTTGCTGAAGTGATTGAGAAGCAGAGCAGGTGGTACTCCATTACCCAGGTTTTATAGAAAAGAAACCCAGGTCAAAGAGGTCGAGCATTTTGCTAAAGATTATATTGTTATTTACTGTTTGAGTGAAGACAAATTATTCATGTGCGCAATTTATTTACTCAAAAATGATACCTGGGCTGTGGCTACCTGAATGGGTCCCCCTCTCCCCCGGCTGCGAGAGGTGAAGAAGCGAGAGCCATCAAAAACTCATACACATGGAAAATAAAATGCTTTCAATTAAAATATAATTTTCCAAAAAAAAAGCTCATACGTTAGGTAGGAGCACGGCTAAGTAACGCAGAATTAAAAAAAAAAATAGTTTATTGATTCAATGCTGACACATTCTTAGTGTCATTTTTGGTCAAAAGTCTTTTTAGGGTTTCTTTAATTCCTTTAGGAATTTGATTATTAAGCAGTGTTGTGCCTCGTCTTTTCAGGAACGGTGCAGTCTTCAGAGGGAGAATATGAATAAAAGGAACAGGAATTAACTGAAAACCCCTATGTAAACAATTCAGTTATTTTGTGTCATATGAAGTCGGTCTTGGATTACTATTGTTAGGAGGTATTGGGGATTGAATACAAGACCTCTACATGGGAATAAGGCTCTCAACCACTGAGCTACATCCACTATCCTGGAGATTACTTTTTTATAGTTTCTACTATAAAAATTTCTATTATGACTATAAGATTTTTAGTTAAGGATTAAGCAATATGGATTGCCAGCCAAGTCTTTCAATAATGAGTTATAAAATCTTGAAGGATTTGTTTCCATTTTTTTGAAATTTAGGTTTCTAATATGTAAAAAAGAGGAGATTCAGACAGGTTATCTCTAAGATTTCTCTAACTTTTTTCTGATTTTATTCTGATAGGCAGAGTATTGGATCTCCTTGGATTTATCTTTCTAGCTGTTTTGTTCATCTATGGAAAACTGAAAGGGAATCTGTGAGTAACACTCTCTCTTTCACCTAACTATACTTTATAAAGTAATACTATTTAGGAATATAGAAGAAAGCATACTGTTAAATGAAAAGACCATGACAACATGTATGTATGTATACATAAATATATACATCTATCTAAGCATAGAATATAAGTCTAAAATTATATAACATTTTAATTATGAGATTACAGGATATGTTAATTATATCTTTATTCTTTTCCTTCTTTTCCCCAAATTATCTCCAACGAACCGGCTTTGTGTTTATAAAAAGGAAAACTGATAATATATATGATAATGTATTTCCTACCACTTTAACCTGCCAGGCTTTCCCTAAGACTAGGACTATTCCAGCTGTCAGAATCACTCCCAGTACACACTTATTCTCCTGTTCTTTGTGTTTCTGATTAACTGATTTTGTTAGGTCTCTTTTTAGATCTCTGCTTCCTCCATTCCTCTGAGGACTTTCTGTGACTCATCAAGTCTGGCTTAGACACCATTCCTATGTCTCCTGAGAACCTGACTCTTCCCTTATTTTAGCACGTATCTTCTTTATTTTAATTGTCCCTTTACATCACATTGGATTTTAAGCCTTGTGAGTATACTATACCCACAAGACACTTCACAAATAAGTAATGACTGGAAGAATGCATCTGAAACAACCACTGTATCTGATAACCATTAAAAATTCCAGTCCAAGGTAGAAACACAGAACACTTTATTTGTTAATTGTATACTAAGAGACAGAAAACTTATTATGTCAGGTTCTTTACATGTGTTATCTCAGGAAATCTTAATAGCTACTCTGAAAGGTGGCCATTACTCTTTCCATTTATCAGAGAAGAACAAACAGAATCAGAAAGTCTACTAATGGAGTGATAAAACGAGAGCCATTTACTTCAAAGGCCATACATTTTGTACAATGCCCTGCCCACAAGGACACTTATTCTCCACTTTGGAAACTTTAGTATTGCCCCTTCCATATTCAGAACAGCCTCAGTACTTCCCATCAAATTCCCCATGTAATTACTTGTTGGCAACTTCCTCTACAACATAAGCTACTCTGAGGGTTGAAACCACGTACTATGTTTGCACTGTTCACTTTATCCAGGGTCCATTATAGTATTTTAAATTGTAATATGTGTTTATGAAATATTAGAGTGGTCAAGGGAAAACACCTTCTTTGTGTCAAATTTATTTATGAGGCAAACACAACTCAATGGGACATAAAGATAGGACAAAAAATGCTAAGAAAATTAAATTTACTGAGTCCTGATGATGTAGTAAGTTCTTATTTCTTAGGTTAATCTTGTTTAATCCTCTTAACAATCCCAGAAAATAAAAACCTATAGAATACTTTAAGTGTCCTGATAAAGTTGCCATTAGCAACCGACAATGAAGGTTTCCATACCTTTGTATTTGATTTTCTTTTTTTTTTTTTCTTTTCTTTTTGTATTTGATTTTAAGGCCCTGGTTTTACTATTAAAAGCTGAATGAACTCATTCAAGCACTATTTAGCCATATGTGCCCAGTAAAAGGTGTGGCATTTGTCATTGCAATCCACTCAAAGAGGAATTCAGTGAAGAAACTTTCTTTGGAAGAACTATCTGGCTAGCAGAAGAGATAAAGCCCAGAGAAGAAGGGAATAAATGGAAAAGGAATTGGCTTATTACTTGTCTCATAGCCTCAGTGTGTTTTATAATAAATGGTAGGATTTAAGTTGTTTTCGTACTGTAGAAATTGAGTAAACGACTAGAATCTAAGCTAGAAAGAGATTTTGCTTAAGAATTAAATTCTTTGGGAAGTTCAGTGAATGGGTAGCAGGTAGGATTACAGATTTGGCAAATCGAGGGCACTCACATTTGAACTTTAGATAAAAAAATTATTCTAAGTATGCCCCATGGCACCATGAAATATTTGGGATATACTTAAATCATTTTTAAAATTTATTTGAAATTTAAATTTATCCAAACAACCTATGTTTTACTAGCACTCTTAATAGAGTAAGGCACAATTCCAGGAGTGATACCTTTATTGTATTCTATGTCATTATATTCCCCGAAGTTGTGCAAAATGATGGTGTTTATGTATGTACATGATCTTTAGCTGTGTGGAAATAATTGTATGTATTGATAAAAGGAGGAATGGAGAGGAAATGAAAATTATTTCTGGAGCAATGTAGATATATACTAAAGGAATGGGGGAAATGATTTACAAATAAGAAATGTTTAAAGACAGAATTAAATTTCCTTCAAAATTTTTTCTGGGGCTGGTGTGGCTTATTCTAGCAAACTGTTGCAAATTCACTGAAGAAATTTATTGAACATCTAGTATTTTCAGTGTGCTACCAAATTTTTTTCTACCAAAATTTAAGATACTCACATTCCTTAGGAAAGTTGTTTGTGAGACACAACTTTCTAAAGTTCTGTATGGCTCTTTTTATGTTCATCTTGTAGGTATGAGATATTTTTTTTTTTTCTGATTTGAACTTCATTACTCCCTTATGGAAACCAAACTAAAATACAATAATGACAATACATAACACAATAGTAGGGGCCAATGACTAGATACAGTCTTTATTTTATTTTATTTTTTTAATTCACCTTTTATATCTATCAGTTGAATATGAGTCTGTGACATTCAAAATGATCCACCTAAGCGCACTTGGGCATGAACATAATTATGAAGGTTTCCCATCTTTCTTATTTAGAAAAGTAGAAATTCAGTCCACAAAATCTATTGTATTTTTTAATCATACTGCTAATTGTGTAAATCTTAGGTTGGTAAACTACAATGCTCATTCATGTACCTATCGTGGATTACAACTTTCACTCTACAACAGGAGAAGTGACTAGTGGCATCAGAGCTTGCATGGCCTACCATGCACAAAATATTTACTATATGGCCTTTTACAAAAAAAAAAAAATGCTGACTTCTGGTATTAACCAACTTTTGAACAAAGCACATATATTTTGAATACATTTTACAGCAATTGTCATAAATCCACTGTTACTTATTCACACCAATATGTACACCAAGATGAATTTTTCATGCTAAAAGTTTCTTCAAAGAATATTCTATCCCTGTCAGCCTCCATACTCATTCCAAAATCATTCAAAATAGCTGGCATCAATTTTGTGTCTCCCTTTCTTTTCAATGACCACGAGAGAGAGAGAAGAAACATGTTGGTTTTAGCTCTTTTCTTTTAAATATTGGATATTTACAAAATCATATTTATTCCAGGACCTTTATTGTCTTTTGTTGAACCCCTTCGTCACCCATCTCTCAACCATCCTAGAAATATTTACTGCCCTGAAATGTGTGGATTTCATCAGGACAGTTCTATAGTTACTTTAATCACCAATACATAGAGTCATAAATAATATACATTGTTACAATTTTATATTTTGAACTTTAAATAAATAGGTCAATACTGCATATTTTCTTCTGAGACTGGATTGCCCCTTTAATTGTGTTAATATATCTATGTAAATATCTGCAGTTCTGTCATTTTCACAGCTAAACACATTCCATTGTATGATATCACAAATCCCTAATACGGTTGACAGACAAAGGGCAAGGTGTTAACAGAGCCAGGTGTGGTCTGAGGTTATGACAGGCTGGATTGCCACACAGGAATTGTGAGAACAAAGAAGCAACAGCCACTGCCAGAACCTTTGCAAATCATGGAGGGTGGAGATGGTCGAAGATAACACACCCCCGTCTCTCTTTCCACCCTCCAGTCCCTCATGCTGTCTGTCCTGTCTGTAATCCACTGGTCAAAAAGCCCAGATGGTACAGTTCCTAGTGACCCGTCACCCCAGGCCAAAGCATGGCAGGAAAGGGTAGAGAGCTGGTCAGGGTGGATCCAATCAAAGAGTAGCCAGCAAAACATATTCAGAAACTTTTCTAGAGGATGTGTCCAGGAGTGAATTGCTGGGGATTGAGTGCACACATCATTTTCAGTTCTAGGTACAAAGTCGTTTTCCAAAGTGATTGTATAATACTGTTTATAAAATCTCAAGTGTTTCATAAAGTTTTCTCTACTTTCTTGTCAACATTAGATATTGCCAGATTTTTAGATTTTGCCAGTTTAGTCAGTAGAGAATGATACCTCAAAATAATTTTAATTTGCGTTTTCTGATTCACATGGGCTTTAGCCATTCACATTTCTTCTTCTATGAATTGACTATTCATACCTCTTGCTCATTCTTTCTTAGGGTTTTCGTTTTTACTGATTTGTAGGTATCCTTTATATATTCAGCCTTCTAATTTTTGCTGGTTTAATGAGTTGCAAGTATTTTCTCTTTGTTGAATATTTTAAACTTTAATGAAGTACATGATATATTGGACTAAAGCATGACTCTAAGTGAACTGGAATCAAGAACAATCATATTCAAAGATTTTATCTCGCTCTACTTCTTCCGATCTGTTCCATTAGCCATAAAACAAAATTGTGCATATGTGCTCTTTTGCTTCCTAAGGTGGCTTTCCAAAATTTCTGCGTAAACTTCCATATAAATATTCCCTGATGAACCTTTCCCACAGACCCTCCAGATATACCCAATTTGTGAATTATAAGGTGAACTACATTTAAGCATCAAAAAGAATCTCTACTGAAGACGTAGAAAACCTAATTGTGTCCTAAGGGAGCCCTGAGTCTAGTTGGGAATAAAGCGGGATGTATGCTAAGACTTAAAACAGAGGTATAAACATTCTGCAGAAATTAAAGGAAAAAAGGAAAAGGCAAAAGAGTTGAGTCGTGGCATGGCTTTCCGTAGGGACCCCTTTAGGTTTCGCCTTATTTATCGACTAGGATTTTACAAGTTGAAATGAAAGATAAAGAGAAGAGGAAGAGCACGAATAAAAGTATAAATGTTTGAACATCCTGATGATTGCCAATGAAGAGTAAGTATTTGCTGTGCAGATAACTGGAAATATTCTAGGGGAAGATATTTCAAGAAAACTGTTTTCAAACAGTGTAAGTCATACTGATTTTAATTCTGCTTGAAAAGGGAAGTTTTTAAAGGGAAGTATGCTTTCAGGACTGTGCTTTAAGAAAATCATTGGGGCTATTCCAGTTAACCCAGGAGTTAAAGGGGTGGGGGGGAGCTTATGTTAGGGAGACCAATTAATTAACCAGAAGTAACACATTCTGAATAAAGTATAGGTAGGAATGGGAAGGAGGAGGCTGATTTTAAAATGTATCGAATTAGGTGTATTGAGATTTTTTAAGTGTCAACCATCAATGGAGGATTGCCAAAAAACTTGATAAGTTGCAGAAATGACGATGACATTGCCTGGGATAGATGACCAGGTTTTGTTTTATATTTATTAGGTTGTACATCAGCTCTAGGCAGAGAGTGGCGGGTTTAGGTCTCACCTTATTTGAGCTGAGGTTGAAGTAAAATTAAATATGCAGACATGTCTAGCCAATCGTCATAAAAACTTGAGTCTTAACCACAGGAGAGACATTAGGGTTAAAGTAAACTCATCTTCAAACAGGCCTTTTAGCCATGAAACTTAATTCTTTATTCCTTTGCTTCCTGGCCATGCGTTTTTATAAGATTTCTTCAAATTGACTTTGAACTCCTGCTGTAAACCTTGACACTTCATCAAACTTTATTCTGTCTAGGAAGGCCAGGGCTCTAAGTTATTGATTTAAGAAATAAATTTATTATCTGTCAGACCTGGTATTGTGATTTTTTAATCTTGGTTTAGAGTGGAAGTTGTTAACTTTCACTACATGATACAATGTAATTCATATTAACAAAAACACTGTTTTCATGGACTGTGACACCGAAATAAAACAAATAAATTGAATAGGATGACTACGTTGGGAATAAAGAAAATGAGAAGTGAGAAGTTAACCAAATCAATCAGCAGATGTGCTGGTTTTGAGATGAGTATGAGTACAAGTATGAGACTCTAATTTTTTTTTCATTTTAGAAATGTGCACTGCCAATAATTTTACAAGTGATAATGAAATTAATAACCACATTCCTTTTTCACCTTGCTTAAGATATTAACATTCACCAACTTTTATTTTCTTAAGTTTCTGCTAGTAAAAGGCATAAATACTTCAGGGAAAGACGTGCAAGGTTGCATAAGGTTTAGTCTTTATTTTTTTTTTTTTATTTTAATTTTTTAAAGGATACTTAGATTACATAAATGTTACACAAAAAATATAAGAGATTCCCACATGCCCCACTCCCCACATCTTCCACACTTTCCCACATTAACAACATCCCTCGTTAGTGTGGTACATTTTTTGCAATTGATGAACACATTTTGTAGCATTGCCATTAAGCACGGATTACAGTTTACATTGTAGTTTATACTCTCTCCAACACAATTTTTTAAGTTATGATAAGATATATAGTGGTCTGTATCTGTCATTGCAATGTCATTCAGGACAATTCCCAAGTCCTGAAAATGCCCCCGTAATACACCTATTTTTTTCCTCTCGCTGCCCTCAGAACCTCCAGTGGCTATTGCCTCCACATCAATGATATAAGTTCTTCCCTTGCTAGAATCACAATGAGTCTGTAGTAGAATACCAGTAAGTCTAATCTAGTCCTTCGTTCATTCCCTAATCCTGAGGACTCTGGGATGGTGATGCCCACTCATATGTAACTGAGAAGGGGCTGTGACCCCATAGGGCGGATGGATAGGACTCTCTTGCTTGCAGTTGTCGACTCTCTCTGTTCCTTGGTATGGTGGTTGTCCATCATCACCTCCTTTTAGTTGTCCTGGGTGAGACCTATGAACTGGAGCGCAGGTATAGCAACTCTGCTGAGATTCAGGGCTCACCTGGCCCATGGACAGCCACAAGATTTAAGTCTCTTTAGTCTTTTAAACTCATTTTGATACACGAAGTACATTGGTTCCTTTTCTCAAAGAAGCTTGAGGATTTAGGGAAGAGGAGAGCATGGGCATTCTGGAAGCTTGAGGTGTGGGAAGTAAAGTCACATCTCTACTGAAAGAAAGGAAAGCCTCCAAAAGGGCAGGATGAAACCCAACAAGCAGGACATTTTTTCTGAAATCACACAAAACTGGTTTTGAATACCCTTGTGTGATTTCAAGCTTCTTAAAGTATTCTCTTCATATACTTCCCTGAAAACAAAAAAAAAATTATTTATATGACAGGGCTATTGTGATAATCACATGACCTAATGCAGTCAATTCTGTAAGTACGTGTCTAAAATGATAGCTGACGTAGAGTAGATACACATAACATTTTAAATAAAGTAAATAAATAAATAATAAATAAATAAATAAGGCTAAAATCTGACCGTAAAAAATCCCGTTGATTGATACTAGTTTAATAGAAGCTAAATGATGAAACAAATTGTTAGACAATTTGAAAACACAATATATTGGCTTTTGTCTATGGGAAAAATATTTTTACTTCCTCTTGATTTTTTTCATTTTCTTTATTATGCAAACATTTACACAATTTTAAAATGTCAGAAATTAATATAGAATAAATGATATTTTATTATTTTGGAATTACCTTAAATTTTGATATATGAGCTCGCTTTTATTTTAGCCTTTATGTTCCCTTAGAAGTTTAAATTTTGCATCAGATGATTTTTAAAAATGAGTTATTACAAGTGATAATTCTGATAAAGCATGTATTTGTGCTTTTTATAATGTGACCACAAAACAATGAGGAGACTAGCATTAGCAAATGGCTAATGAACATGAATTTTGCATTGTCTATACTATTATGTACCTACCCATGTCTAGAAAGACATAATATCTTTTGCACAAATTGTATTAAAGTAACGTCCCTAACATTTTTGTGACATTTCCTGGAATAGAAAAATGCACCATTTAAAAGTGTCATATAGAAGAGTACTGTATTCTTTAATATCTATTACTTTTTAACTATAATAAGATCAGAACATTTTTAATGCAATAGGTATATTGTTCTTATTTTTCTTTTGAAATACATACTGACGGTTAAATAGTAGCAAGAGATTTCAGTTTTTTCCTTAAAGTGTAACAAGCAAAGGACCTATGGATTATAACCAAAGGAATAAAAGGAGAATTTCATCTTTTAAGAGAAAGAAAGATTAAATTACTGCCTGCGGTGGCATTATAATGAGACAACTTCCAGGAAGCCACCTATATTTCCAATCTTACCTTCAAACCTCAGTGGGCCAACTCTGAAGCAACTCTCCAGCTGCTCAACTGGAGCCCTGGAAAGAATTGCTTGTATTGGATAAAGAGAGTGCAGGGAAAATAATCTAGATTGGAAGCTCATTTTTTCCCATTTAATTAACATAGGCTTATTTTTTATTAACCAGGAAGACCAGAGGCATAATAATTATTTTTTTAGTTTTTGACCTCACATTCTTGGTGGCTGGGGTTGAGTTGGGGATTGCTCAATGGAAAAGAATAATAATATGAAGACACAGTTTGCCTTGTTACTCAAACAAATGTTGACATTATGATTGCTTTTCTTCTACTACTATCCCTTAGTTTTGATAAGATAGTTTAGCGTAAGTTGTATGGGTAAGGCCACAGAAAGGAAAATGCAACAACTTAAGATCATCCAGAGAGTGTCCAAACTAAGAATGTTGAAATCACTGGTTTGTTTTATATCCAAACGCAATGAGACAAACACTTGATTCAAGGGGGAAATGACAAACATGGGTTGAGCATGCCATTTGTAGCAGGCTGAAAAGTACCCCACCCCACTCCCAATTTTATCAGGCCTTCATCCCTGGAACCAGCAAATGTGCTCTTATAGGAAAAAAGATGCAATTAAGGATCTTGAGATAGGGAGACCATCCTGGGTTACCTGGGTGGGCGCTCAATGCAATCATAGATGTTCTTATGAGAGACAGGGGGAGGTGAAATCTGAGACCCCCACAGAGGAGAAAGCTTGGTGAACACAGAGGCAAAGATTGTAGTGATGTGGTCACAAGTCAAGGAAGATTCTTGGCCACTGGAAGCTGGAAAAGGCAAGGCAAGTTTCTCCATCCACAGCCTCCCCAAGGGCACAGCCCTGCTGCCACCTTGATTTCCACCAGGGATACTGATTTCAGACTTCTGGCCTCCAGAACTGTGAGAGAATACATTTCTGTTATCTTAAGCTCCCCGTTTGTGGTAAGTTGTTAAAGCAACTACGAGAAGCTGATACACCAGCCCTAGCCAAGGATGGCCCTAAGAGCTCTAGTTCTCCAGTAGTCCAGAAAAGTTAGCAAAGACTGAGTTAAGATTCCAGACAGCTTATGGGTCTTTCCTTGTCTACCGAAAGGAGAGACAACACTTCTGCCATCAGGCCCCAGCTGGGGCAACTGCTGCTGCTTGGAGGTGGTTTCCTGTTACCTTAAGTCATGGGTTCCCAAAGTGTATTCCCCAGACTAACAGCATCAGAATCACCAGGAAGCATGTTCAAAACACAAGTTCCCAGTCTCCGTCCCAAGACTTAAAGAATCAGGATCTCTCTGATGGGAACCAGAAAACTGTGATTTGACAAGATCTCCAGGTGACTGTGATGCATGGTGGAACTTGAGAACCACTGCCTTTAACTGGACCTGCCTGTTGGCATTCTTCCAGGGCCAGCTGATGTAAACTTGACTCTAAAAATAAATATGGAAATATGATGGAATATTATTCAGCCATAAATAGAATGGAGGTAGTGATACTCGTTACAACATGCATGAACCTTGAAAACATCATGCTAAGTTTAAATTAGCCATATACTAGGGGTGCTTAACCAGGGGTCCACAGACCCCTAAGGGGTCCGTGGAAAGATTTCAGGTGGTCTGCGAGCTTGAATTGAAAATTCAAAAAAACATTATTCTTGTGGGGTTGTGTTGGTGCAGGTATGATATCTTTATTAAATAATACACAACATAGTGTGGACTTAGTATGATTTTTATTCTGATGTAGCGTGTTCTGAGTGCAGTGGATAACTGCCTGCACAAAGGTGGGTAGGGATGGTGGAGATGGTTTTATGACACTGTGGGAAAACTCGAATTTCTAAATGTGTGCTGAAACTGACCATTTGAACAGACGTTGAACGGTGTTAGGTTATCAGGTATTGAAATTATGGGAAAGTTGTAAAATGTAATTTTGAATAATCCTAAAATTTAATTTAAAGACATGCTGATATTGAGTGTCATAAAACTATCTGCTGCTAAATTCTGAGAAGGGATCTGTGATTTTCCCCGACTGGTAAAGGGGTCTGTGGACTAAAAAAGGTTAAGAACCCCTGCCATACACAAAAGGCTACATATTACATGATTCCACTTACATGAAATGTCCAGAATCGATAAATGCAAAGCGACTGAAAGTAAATTATTGGTTGCCAAGGGCTAAGGAAGGGAGAAATTGGGATTGACTGTAATAGGTACAGGTTTATTTTTGAAGTGTGAAATGTTCTAGAATTAGATAGTAGTGATGGTGGCAAAGCCTCCAAATATACAGAAAACCACTGAATTGCACACTTTAAAAACTAAATGCTAATGTATAAAAATACATCTGCAATCAGAATGTGCTGTTTATTAAAAAGAAACAAGTAGTCAGCATCATCAGCACCAACAAAAAAAGAAACCCAATAGGCAAGCAAGCAAGCATGAGCAGGTGTTGAAGGACCAGACTGCTTACCTGTCTAAAGGGCTGGGGGCTGCCTAGGCACCAATGATTCCCGAATCTTTAAGTGCATGCTATTGAGCTAATATAGCATGTAGAACATGATGCAATATATTTTCTAGGGAGTATTGAGCCTTTTAAGTATTTATCAAGAAGGAAATGTACCAACTTCACCTAGGCATATGCTAGTTTCACTGCAAGTTTCCATAATTAGAAAATCTATATTCAGATTTAAATAACAGACTACAGGGATGCATATATGGCATCAGTGATCCGCCAGAATAAGGTCTTAAAAGGTAAAGTACTGTGCATCTCAAAACAGAAACTTTAAACGTAATCTCTGTGCCTACTTCTGTTCCCTTCAAGAGCCAACAATTGAATTGAATGATCTGTACTCAGGAGGAGTACAAAGAGACAAAACTGTATTTTCCCTCTCTATTTTAAACCTAATTTTTCTAATATTTCTACTTTTAAGTGTATTTTTCATTATTGAGAATTATTTTTCTACCCATTTTTGAATAGTCCATTTTCCACTATATTTCTCCAGTCTAATGCCATCTCCTTCCAAATCAACTCCCCTTATATCCTTATATTTATGAATATGTATCTATGTTTGTAATTTACTTCAGCTAATCTCTCTCTCTATCCCTGGAAAATACTATGAAATTTTAGTAAAGATTTATAGGTCTGTTTTAGTTTCCTAGGCTGCTCAAAGCAAATACCATGAAATAGATTGGGTAAAACAATGAGAATTTATTTCCTCAGAGTTTTGAGGCTGGGTAAATGTCCAAATCAAGATATCATCAAGACTATGTTTTCTTCCTAAAGGTGGGCTACCAGTGACCTTCGGCTCCTCTCATATGTCAAGGCACATGGCAGCGTCTGCCGGCCTCTCCCTTCTCTTGTGGGTTTCATTGATTCCAGCTTCTTGCTTCTGTGTTCTTCTCCCTCTCTCTGAACTTCATTCTCTTATAAAGGACTCCAGTAATAGGATTAAGGGCTATTCTGACTGAGAAAGGCCACACCTGAACTGAAGTGACCTCCTCAAAACAACCTGCTTATAATGGTTTTATACTCACAGGAATGGACTCTATTTAAGAACATGCTTCTCTGGGGTACACACAGCTTCAAACCACCACAAGATCTTAATATCGGATAATGTGGTATTGTTCTTTTTTGGACAGTTTCCCCATTATCATTGGCAACTTGATCTTACATGTATATTTCCAAATCACCATTCTCAAGTTCCACCAGAAAACAGTGAATTTAATAAATAATATATTGTTATTATTGTTTTTTATGACACTGAATTTTCTTATTTATAAACAGGATATATTTTTCCATTTATGTAGGTGTTATTTAATGACTTTAAAGAAAGTTTTATAATTTTCTCCATAGTTATTTCTTGGTATCTTCTAAGTTTTGTAAATTTTATAAACGTTATCTTCAAAATAACGTATTTTCTGTATTTTTTGTTGGTAAAAGCACGTGTTTGTCTGTTTATTTTTGTATATTGATCACATATCCAGGAAACTGCTTCAAAGGATCAAATCTCATTGGTTCTAATATATGTGTATGTGTAGAGGTAGATGTATTTATATGTGTGTTTATGCATATATACATACATGTAAAAATATGCATGTTTGTAGTCATTTCTTTATATGCACTGTTTTCCATGGAGACAACATTATCTTCTATGAAGAATTATCATTCTGTGTCCTTAGCTCAAATTCCTAATTCCACTTACTAGTTCTGTGACTTTTCTTAAGTTTTCAAACTATCTTTGCTCATTATTGTCAACTGTGAAAATGTGATAACAATTGTACCTAACTCACAGTTTTTTGCGTGAGAATTCAGTCAATACATTTGAGGTTCTTAGCCTAGTGTCTAGCACATAATACACACTCAATATTATTGGGATTATTAGTGTTTGAAATATCTTTATCCTTTTCTTTTGTTTTCTCTTGTTCCTGAACTGGATAGGACTACCACTTGAAGGTTAAACACATTAGGTGCCCCTGGGTATGCTTGTCTTTTTCCATACTTTAAATGGAATGATTATTTTCATCATCAATTATTATATTTCATGTTTCCATTTATCAGGTAACTAAAGGTTACACTCTTTCTAGATTGCTAGGAAATCCAATTTGGCAGATTATATCAAAGTGTAGTGTTAGAGTTTTGTGAGAACCCAATTACACACTCAACATTTGTAATCCACCAGGGTGAGGAATCAACAGCAATGCAGCAACTCTCAATCACTGTGGATGGGAGCCAGTGGCTCCAGGCTGCTGCTTTTATCCACACAGTGAGCAATTTGGAGGTTCCACCAGCATCAAGCATCTGTGCTCACAGTGGAGCCAGTATACCTTTATATTGACTTTCCATCCTTCCCTTTTCTAGCTTCTTTGGTCCCTGACTCTTACTCCCAAGACTTGTTTCCAAATAAACTATCTGCATGCAATTCTTTGTTGGTTTGTTTCAGGAACCTAGCAGTGGTCCTAAAACAAAAACAAACAAAAAAACCTCCAGCCCTCTAGGATGGGATTTTGAGTTGGATCAATGTCAGCCACTCAAATGATGAGTGGAGTGGTTTAAACTCTAGCATCATTTCCTCACAATTTCTAAGACTCTTAGATGTGATAGCTGGAGATGAGGTGTGATGGTTGGAAGATGATGCATTGGGTTTTGTAAGCAGTGATGACACTCAAATTCTATGGAGACACTGGAAATAATAAAGATTAAAAAGTTAGCTGGCTTTTGTTAACTGCTTTGAAAACCTTAAAAAAAGAAAACAAGTGCTGATTTAAAGCTTGCTGGGAAAGCCAGAAATCTTCATGGCAGCTTTTAAAGAAAACTTCATCGCATCCAGTCATGTGGTAGACCTGAAAATCAGACCCAGAATTTAATTTTAAAGGTGAAGAGCTACAATGGCTACAGAAGATCAGAGTCAGCCTTCTGAGACTGAGTTGGGGACATTTGGGTTAACAAGCCTGAGAATCTAAAATCCCAGACTCTGCTGATCCCTCCAATCTAGCAGACTCAATCGCTTTATCTTTGCTAGAAAAGATGAGCCTCTAAGGGAAAGCTAAAGACCTTGCTAATGATCCTGCTTGTAATAAGTGTCTATTACACTATTGTCGTCCTCCAGAATTACCTACACCAAGTCTTAAATCCAAAATCTAAAGTCAATTCTATGCACAGAACAAGAGTGCTAATATAGTCTCCACTCTTGGAGGAACTAGCCTATACACTGCTTGAATTTCAGGGACCAATGCTAATTAGATGGATTAGCATCCATCATTGTTACCTGTGCCCTGTAGAGGCCCTTGTAATTGACCTTGTTCCTGAGATAATAAATCAGAAGCAATATTCCCTGACAAGTGAACTTGCAGAGATAAGTACAGGGATGGAGAATGCTTTCACATTCTTTACTGTTTCCCCTGTCTGGTCCCTGACAAAACGTAGAGGTATCTTTTTTTTTTTAACCTTAGAGTCTCTGGCAAGTCCCAAAAGGAGAATCCCAGTGTAGACTCCAACAGATCTGAAGTAAGGCTGTGCATTCTTCAGAACAGAAAACTACTTGTCGTCTTTTGTAAAACAGCTCCTGGCATGTACCTGGTCTCAAACAAAGCCAAAATACTGACTATGGGATATCAAGAGTTGATGCAACCTGAGCTACCCATAATGAATTGGACATAATAAAATTCACTAGTCAGAAGACTGGGCAGCAGCAAGCCTTGTATGTAGAAAATGTTACAATCAGTATTGGACCTGAGCTGTTTCATGAAAAGGTGGTCCAGGCTCCCAAATCACTTATATCTGTTGTGTTGATACCTCTTCTAGTTTGCTAAAGGCTGCCAATTCAAATATACCAGAAATCAGTTGGCTTTTACAATGGGAATTTATTGGGTTAAAAGCTTACAGTTCTATTCAATGCATAAAAATTATTTGCTCATCTTGCATTATTTTTAAACTTTATTTTAAAAGAAGTTTTAAGTCACAGAAAAATTAAATAGAAAATAAAGAGGATTCCCCTATACCCCACCCCCTACCCTCTCACATTTTCCCCTATTAATAACATCTTTCATTAATGTGGTACATTTGTTTCATTGATGAAAAATATTGAAGCATTGCTACTAACCAAGGTCTATAGCTTACATTATGGTTTACACATTGCACTGTACAATTTTAAAGGTTTTGAAAAAACGTGTAATACCCTGTATCCGTAACATTGCAATATCATGCAGAACAATTACATTGCCCTAAAAATGATCTATGTTACACCTATTTTTCCCTCCCCCTCCCCTCAGAACCTCTGATAACCACTGTCTTTATATAAATGTTGCAAGCTATAATACTAAAATTTGTTAATATATAATGTCTGATAATAGAGACTGCTTCAGTAAATGATAGAGTAACCATGTTGAATAGTCAACAACCATGATGTAAAAGAGTATTTAATGTTATGGGAAAAAAATGTTAGTGATAGATTAAAAGTAAATCTAAATGCCAAAAATATGTAAAATATGAAAATATATATTCATAGATAAAATGAGTGGGAGGATATCAAGCAAAATGTACCTAGTAGTTGGATTTTTACTGTCTTATTTGCACTTTTCTGACATTGAATGCTATTAATTTTGTCACCAGGGAATAAAAGGTTGCTTTTACTTGGGCTGTGAAAAAGAAAAAAAAAGCTTACAGAAATTAGCCTGTGAAAATGTTCAAGTTAAGAAATAATCAGAAAAGCAGTCTCACTGAAGGTTGGCTGCTGGTGACCCTGGACTCTTGCTATGTGGCAAGGCACAATGGTGGTTCTGCTGGATTCTGTGTTCTCTTCCAGTCTCACTTTATCCCCAGACTCAGCTGTGAGTGATCAGGCACATGGCAGGTTATAATGGTAGTATCAGCTTGTCTTTCCTGGCTTCTTTCTCTATCTCTCTGGCTTTTGTCCTGTGCCTACAGCTTTTATTCTTCCATTTTAAAGGATTCTAGTCAGAAGATTAAGACCTACCCTGCACTATACTATACTGGAGCAATTTAAGCAAATGGTCCTTAAATGATCAAATCTAATAAAAAAATTTGCAATAGGTTCAATTTAAGAAAATCATTTTCTGGGGTCCACATAAAAGACTCAAACTAACACACTCTTCCTCAAGTAACACCTGTTGGCTCTTGGAGGTTTCTTATGACCAAACAAGGGAGAAAACCACTGGGACTTTGTTCACACATGAGTCAGCACAATATACTGTTACTAACCAATATTGCTTCCACCTTACAACTCCACTCAAGATAACTCTAAAATCTATGCCTGAAAGGAAATTCTTCTGAAGTGGGCAGATCTGCAATCAGTATTCTGGGTCTTTACAGGAATTGACATATATTTCAAATATGGATTTTTCTTTTCTGCCCACAATGCCTTTACCAGCACCCCATACAAGGTCTTATAGAATGCATGAGTTACTGGTCTTGGATTCCACATAGGCAGCCTAAGAAAAAGAATTGCCTTCTATATTAAAGGAAGTATTCTCCAGGGCATATGACCACAGGATCAGCTTAATTTTCTATGGACAATATAATACTGAAGGAGCTGGTTTATTAAAATTAAGTAATGACCTAATAAAGACTATATTAGATCACCATTTTGAGGATAAAAGCCAGCAGGATTGGTAAAATACCAAAAAAAAAAAAAAAAAAAAAGATGTGATATAAGGTTTTTCAGACATTAGAAAACAGTCAATGGAAGACAAACAAGCACGGTCAGCTCTCAGTGCCTAACTTATTGACTAGCAAGAGTTTCCAGGGCACAGAGTAGAGAGCAGCACCCAAACAAAAGCTGGTAGTCTTATTGAGTTGTGGAGATAGAAAATGAAGTTCAAGGAGGCCAATTTTGCCAGGTTTTGTGGAGCAGATTACTGGGGTTGAGGAAGCAGTATAGATAGGGAGTTCTCATAAAGAAAACTGCAGGCCCTCATGGCTTCTCTGATGACTTCTATCAAAACTATAAGAAAGAAATAGTACCAATACTACACAAACTCTTCCAAAATATAGAAGTGAAGGGATCACTTCTCATCTTCTTCTATTTGACCAGCATTACCCCAATACCAAAACCAGATGAGGCATTAGGAGGAAAGGAAACTACAAGACAATATCACCCAGGAATATAGATGCAAAAATCTGCAACAAAGTGTTCTGATTATGTATAAAAAGTACAATTCAGGAATTGTGGGAAAATAGCATTGGATTAAGCAGGCAGCTCTTTCACAAAAACAATGAAGAAAAAGCCAAAAGTTGTCTGAAGGACCTGCTTTGGGGGTCAGCAGACCAGGACAGTGCTTCACAACTCCCAGGAGGGTGAGGGACAGAGAGATGAAGAACCTGAAACAACGAACATGAGTTACCAAACCTCCACAGTGGCCAAGAAGGGCTCCCTTCCCCCACCCCCCAAGATATTAAGCTTTGGTAAAACCCCTGACTCATTGCAGCTGACTGAAAGTGGAAAAGACATCTTCCCTGTCAGCTGTTACAAGGGAAAAGGGAAGGGGAGTTGCGGGATTTTTTTTCAGTGAATATTGCTAACAAAGCCTTCTTTGAATCTTGGCTCTGGCCAGACAAAAAACAAAGGAAAACAGAGAGAGCTACACCTCCATGGAAAGATGGGCCAATGAGTGCCAGCCACAGGCTGGTCTGGAAATTGCATGGGCAAAAATTGATTTTGGGTCTCTGTACTCTAACCCTTGGGAGAAAATCTGCACCACATTATTGAGAGTCTCTGGCATGATTTTTATAACTTAAGCTGGGAAATTTTAAAGATTTAGAATAAGTTGAACCAAATCTCAAAGTAGAGTTGTGGAAAAAAAACAAACAAACAATAAGCAAGTGAGAGAAATTGCCCATAGAGTAAATTAACCAACATATTCAGATGCCTGGACATCAGCAAAAAATTACAAGCCATACTAGGAAATAGGAACAGATGGCCCAGCTACAAGAACAAGCCAAATATCCTGAAGAGATACAGATTTAAGACAATTAATCAATGATAATCACACAACTCTCATACATCAATTTAAATAATTGAAAGAAAATATGCCTAAGAGATAAAGGATGTTTAGAAGACTCTGGGTGAGCAAAATAATTAAAGAAAACCACGCAATCTGAAAGCCTGCAAAAAAAGTGACAGGACTTAGGGGAATGAAAGACACAATGGATGAGATTAAAAATACACTAGGGGCACATAAGAGCAGATTTGAAATGCTCGAAGACAGAGTTAGTGATTTGGAAGACAGAACACCTGAATTGAAAAAAAACAGCAGAACAGAAAGAGAAGAGAATGGAAAAAATGGAACAGGGTCTCAGAGAATTGGATGACAATGTGAAATGCACAAACATTCTCATTACTGGTGTCCCAGAAGGAGAAGAGAATGGAAAAGGAGCAGAAAGAATATTTGAGGAAATAATCATGGAAAACTTCCCAACCCTTATGAAAGACATAAATATTAATATCCAAGAAGGATAACACAACCTAAACAGAATAACTCTGAATAGAACTACCTCAAGACACCTACTATTCAGAATGACAAATATCAGAGATAAAGAGAGGATTCTGAAGCACCAAGAGTAAAGCAGAATATTTTAGGTAATCTAAGCACCTCTTAAAATATATTTATATATATATATATATAAATAACATTTTTGTAAGCAAATGCACATATATGCATATATATTTATATATCATTTTACAAATAGTGGTATATATTGTGAAAATTTTGCTTTTTACCCACAATAAAAATAAATTAATTAAAAAAAAATAAAGGAATATCTGAGCATTTGGAGCTATCTGCCCCCCCCCAAAAAAAAGAGTAAAGCAGAAGATTACATACAAGGAACCTCAATATGAGTAAATGCAGACCTCTCAAAAACACCCATGGAGGAGAGAAGAAAGTATATGATGTATTTGAGGAACTGAAAGAGAAAAACTCCCAGCAAAGATTCTGTATCTGGCAAAGCTGTCCTTCAAGAAAGATGTTGAGTTCAAAGTCTTCACAGAAAAACAAAAACTGATAGACTATCTTACCAAAAAACCAGAGTTACGAAAGGGAGCACTGCAGCCTGAAAGGAAAAAACAAGGGCAAGAGAATTGGAGAAGAGTGTAGGAATGAAGATTATTAAGAAGGGTAAATTAAAAGGTAAAAAGACAGTCAACAGTACTGTATGAGAACAGAAAGCCAATAGTCAAAACGGATGAAGTAAGTAATGCCTTTACAGTCGTAACATAAGAATGGATTAAAAAATATGAGCCATCTGTATGTTGTCTACAAGAGACTCAACCTCAGATGTAGGACACAACCAGATCAAAAGTGAAAGATTGGAAAAAGATATTCCATGCAAATAATAACCAAAAAAAGAGCTGGAGTAGTGATACTAATATCAGACAAAATAGATTTTATATGCAAAACTGTTATAAGGGATAAAGAAAATCATTATTTATTAATAAAAGGGGCAATTCACCAAGAAGAAGTAACTATACTAAATATTTATACATCTACCCTGAGGGTCTCAAAATACATTAGGCACACACATTTATAGTAGCAACTGAAACTGTCCAGTATTTAGGAATAAACTTAACCAAGGACATAAAGGACCTGTATTTAGAAAACTACAAAAAATTGCTAAAAGAAACTGAAGAAGACTTAAATAAATGGAAGGACATTCCGTGTTCATGGATTGGAACACTAAAATCATTAAGGTGTCAATTCTACCCAAACTGATTTACAGATTCAACACAATCCCAATCAACATCCCAACAGCTTTTTTCCAGAAATTGAAAATCCCTAATCAAATTTATTTGGAGGATAAGGGACCCCGAATAGCCAAAAATGTGATTAAAAAGAAGAATGAAGGTGGAGGACTCTTACTTCCTGACTTGAAAGCATATTACTTAGTGGTAAAAACAGCATGGTACTTGCATAGGGACAGACAGATTAACCAATGGAACTAAATCAAGAACTCAGAAGAAGACCTTCACATCTACAGTCAAGTGATTTTTGACCAGGTGCTCAAGCCCACCCAGCTGGGCCAGAGCAGTCTATTGTGCTAAGAGAACAGGATAGCCATATCCAAAAGAAAGAGAAAAGGACCCCTATCTCACCTTATACAAAAATTAACCCAAAATGGATCAAGGACCTAAATATAACAGCAACAACCACAAAATTCCTAGAAGAATATGTAGGAAAATAGCTTCAAGATCTTGTGATAGACAGAAGTTTCTTAAAACTTACATCCAAAACACAAGGAACAAAAGAAAAAATGGATAAATGGGACCTCCTCAAAGTTCAACACTTTTGCACCTCAGTGGACTTTGTCAAAAGGATGAAAAGGGCAGCCAATTCATTGGGAGAAATATTTGGAAATCACATATCTGCTAAGGGTTTAATATCCATATATATTAATATATAAAGAGATCATACAATTCAATGATAAAAAGACAAACTATCTGATTATAAAATGGGCAAAAGACTTGAAAAGATGGTTGTCCAAGGAAGAAATATAAATGGCAAAAGAACATATGAAAAAAATGTTCAACTTCACTAGCGATTAGGGAAATGCAAATCAAAACTACAATGAGCTATCATTTCACACCTATTGGACAGAGCACTATTAAAAAGTCATAAAACTGTAAATGTTGAAGAGGATGTGGAATGATAGGAATGCTTATTCACTATTAGTGGGAATGTAGAATGGTACAGCCACTGTGGAGGACTCTTTGGCAGTTTCTAAGGATATTGAATATAGACTTGCCATGTGACCTGGTAATATCATTACTAAGTATATACCCAGAAGAACTGAGAGCAGTGACACGAATAGACATCTGCACACCAATGTTCATAGCGGCATTATCCACAATTGCCAAAGGATTGAAACAACCCAGATGTCCATCAACTGATGAATGGATAAACAAACTGTGACACATACACACTTGGAATATAATCTAGCAATAAGAAGAAATGAAGTCATAAAGCATATGACAACATGGATGAACCTGGAGGACATTATGCTGAGTGAAGCAAGCCAGACACAAAAGGACAAATACTATATGATGTGCTATTATGAACTAAATATATTGTGTAAACTCATGGAGTTAATACCTAGAATATAGGTTACCAGAAATTAGAATAAGGGTAGAGAATGGAAAGGTGATGGTTAATCTGTGCAAAATTGGTTAAAATGTTGTTTTTAAATCTTTGGAAATGAAATGAAATGTTGAGAGCACATCATGCTGTTTTTGACTAGCAGAGCATTATATTGGTTTGACAGTGGTTGAAAAGGAATGCCTAAGGACATTTATATTACTAGCAGGAAAGCTAAAAAATGTAACTTGGGACTGTATAACATAGTGAAACCTCATTTAAAATATTAATACAGGTGATATTGCATATATACAACAGTTTTGTACAAAACATAAAGAGAAGGAAACAGAATAGCAGCTATGTATGGTGGGGCAGCATAGAGAGATTGAGAGGTGATGAGTTTTGTTTGGTTGGTTGGTTTTTGTTTTTCAGTACTGTTATTGTTGCTGGGATAATTGAAGATGCTCTAAGAATGATTGAAGTGATGAATGCACAACTATGTGATTACACCAAATACCATTGATTGTATACTTTGGATGGATTTATGCTTTATTAATATGTATCAATACAATTGACTTGTTAAACAAAACAGGTGAAAAAACCAATTCATTGATTTAACATTCAAAATTAAATTAATGGAATTCATTATATTAACAGACTTAATATAAAACATATGATCATTTTAATATATGCAGAAAATTCATTTGACATAATTCATCATCCTTTCAAGAGAAAAATGAACAAAACAAAAACAAACTCTCAGCAAACTAGGACTTGAAGGGAACTTCGTTAACCTCCTAAGGGCCTTTATGAAACAACCATTGCCAACATCATACTGAATGATTAAAGTTTGAAGACTTTCCCGTAAACTGGGGAATGAGCCATGAATGTCCATTCTTACCCCACCTATTTAACATTGTATTAGAGATTCTATCCAGTGTAATAAGGCAAGGAGAAAGATATAAAACAGATAGGAAAGGAAGACCAAAAACTGTCGACATGTGCAGACAACAAGATTGTCTATGTAGCAACTCCTGGGGCTCTATCAGAAAAATCCACTGAAGAAATAAGTAAGTTTAGCAATTTTGCATGCTAAACAGGTAATATATAAAAATAAGTTGTATTCCTATATGCTAGCCACAAGCAATTGGAAATTGAAATAGAAAAATATACCATTTGTAAGTGCATAAATATCTGAAATATTGATTATTAAGGGCTTAGTTTTATATTTGCTTCTGTCATGGATCCCACTAAGAATAGTTTCATGTTATTTTCCCAGTACTCTATTTCTCTGCATTGTATCACCCAGAGCAATTTTAAACTCCAAACCCACTTGAAGGCAGATCTCTGTTTATGAAAACACATGAAAAAGCTTGTTTTCCCACCGCAGCACAGGCCAAGTGAGATGAACTTTTCTGATATCTTCCTTCCCAGTGGAGAGTGGGTGAAGATAGTTCCTCTTAGCTATTGATGTTTTAAGTGATATTTTCATATCTATGCTTATAGATCTTAATTTTTAAAAAAGCTCTTGCTGTTATTTTTATGTTTATATTACACACATCTACATATTATGTTATTGGTCAGAGATGTCTTTGGTTTTTATTTTAAAAAAAACTTTTTAGCTCAGAATTTTAAAAAATTAATAAAACAGTTTTAAACCTGGACATAATTCTAAGTTTGAGGGTGAAAAGATCATCAATGGTAAAAGACAAAACAAAATATATTCATGAATTTCTTTACTACATTCATTATGTTGGGGCATAGTAAGTTATTTGAATAAGAATAGGTTTAATTTCTTCTTAAAACGGGAACATTTGTCATCCTGAAAATGACTTGTTTTAAGTGCTTTTATAAGCACCTCTACATTTAATAATTACATAGGAAATGTTAGCTGAAATTAAAATGTATTTTTGCTCCTTATTATTAAGATGAAAATGCTGCTGTGTATTTCCACTGAAAGATAAGGAATATCTACTATACCTTATTATAGTTAAGGTGCTGATTTAGAAACTGTTAATTAAAGCTTACACAGTGTTACAATAATTGTTTCTTTCACAGCTTTTTAAAAACTCTACTGTGCCATTTCTGAATAATGAAAGGGTTTTTAAAAACTAGTGAATAACCAGACACTGTGAAATCAGACGTGAACACAAAAGAAAAAAAAATTCTTGGTGTGAATCAGTTTCCTAAATCTTATGCATTTGCTGCCATGGTTTTCCGAGGAAAAAAGAGGGGGGAGGAAGGCTTCCACCAATTGCACTGGGTTTTACCAGATACGGTGAAGCACAAGTTAGGACTATTAATTAGCTAATTAAGGCAAAATTGTCTTCTATTGTAAAGAAAATGCCTTGTATTGGTTGTAAACCATTGATTCATTCACTGGGAAATTTTCATAAATTCAATCTTAATTTTCTCTCCGTGTAAAGCAAAAAATAAAGAAAAAGGTGAGTTCTCTTCACATTAGGACTTTAGAAGGGGAAGTGTGACTGGTAAGATGCCGTAAAGGATTACAAGAGGTAATCAGTGTTCATGGTGGGCAATTTGTAAATATCTTCCAGGTAAGTTAGGCATGATTTTAAATCTACCAAGTAGCATTGGCATCTCCTCCACGGGACTTACTTAACGTAAGAACCTCCTAACCGAGCCTCCACTGCCGGTCCTTTTTCCACACTGTTAATAACCACCTTTCTGAAACACAAGTTGACCAGGCCATTCCTCAGGTCCTGCTGAAACCCGTTCTCCACCGAAAACTGGGCTGGATTGAAAACGATCTGCCCTGCGGCAGGATTTGCCCATCAGGGTAGCGGGGACCTGCTTCCAGGTTGAGCACCAGAAGTCTGGGATCGGAGCGGCTCCAAGCACAACACAATTATGTACTTCCTCAGCAGCCACTCCTTCCTCCTCCTTCCAACCTGCCTTTAACCGTCTTCATCTGTAATTCTTTCTTCCTTCAATAAATAAATTTTAAGCACCTAATCAACATTATTGAACACCACTTCAAATATTTGTTATATGAACTAGACACACAAAATGTTTTATATGAATAAAACATAATTTCATACACTGTTAATTGCCATGAAAACACAGATCCAGCGATAAAAGTAATAAAAAGAATGATAGTTGATATTTATATGCCAGTTAATATGTCACAGAAACTATTAATTTCTCTATTTAAGAAAGATAATATCTTTGTGTTTCACTTGGTGTCAAAATATTTAGAGTATTTTAACTTAAACCCTTCCAATTGTGGACCAGTGGCTTAATATTGAGCAAGAAAAGTTTTAATCAGTAAATTAAATTAAATTAAGTTAAATTTAATTTAATTTAAAAAAACCTTGGATGTAAGAGCACGATGTTCAGTTTTGAAACTAATTAATAAATTTAGGTTCATAATTAACTAAGAATGAATTAAGTTAAATATTAAAGTGTTGAATTAATTTATGCAGTGCTCCATCTATGGATTGCACATCCAAAATTAGTATGATGATGAAAATTATATTTTAAGGGGAGTGGGTAATGTAGAAAACAGGGAGGGTGACTATTGTTTGCTGCGTTTTTTACTTATTTTAACATCTCTTGGACCACTTCGATTCTTTTTTTTTTTTTTTTGAGAGAGATTTTTAAAAGTCTAATTAAATACCAAAATTCATGTTGCTCCAGAATATGAAGAAATGAGAAATAAAGACTTATATTTATGGCCACTAGATTGCTTGAACCGTATTAAACTGGAGTATCTCAAACATGATGGGCAGATGAGGCAGCACAGAGTTCTTTTAGTTCTAGGAAATGCAACGTGTGCCGGTTAGTGGTCAAACTGTTTCTCAACCACTGAAGAAAGCCAAGGACAATTTTGAGAAAAGGATATATATGTAAAATGTATAGTTACGTCAAATGAGTTAACAAACATAGAACTAACACATTTGATGAACACTAAACAGATCTTTAACATTACTTCTCCAGGACCTCAAAGAAAAATAAAAAAAAACCACTTTTTTCTAGAAAACCTATCTAAATTGGGACTAAATATATGTATTTTTAAGAAGTATTGAATTATGCAGTTTTAAGCTATTCATGTTAATGGCACTCAAAAAATTGTCTTATTTTTGGTCAATTCGTCATTTTTGTGATCTGTTCAATTATTTATTTTATTTATTTGTTGCTCATTTGTTTTTGCTCATTGTCTGCTCATTGCTTTTGCTTGTTGTCTGCTTATTGTTTGTTTGTTTTTCTTTAAGAGGCACTGGGAACCAAACCCAGGACCTCTCGTGTGGGAGGCAGGTGCTCAACTGCTTGAGCCACATCTGCTCCCTATGTTTTTTTTTTTTTTTTCACTTTTTTTTTTTTTTATTATGGGTAAAAATCAAAATTCTCACAATACATACAAACATTTGCAAAATGATATATAAATATATATGCATATATGTGTATTTGCTTACAAAAATGTTATTTATATATATATATATATACATATATTTTAAGAGGTGCTTAGATTACCCAAAATATTACACGGAACCCATTGGGATTCCCATGTTGCCCACCTCCCACACCTCCCACCACATCCCACACAAACATCTCCCACAGTGTGGCCCACCACCCTCAATGGACTTACACATCCTGGAGCCTTGCCACCAACCATAGACCACAGTTCACACTGTAGACCACACTCTCTCCCACTCAGTTCTGAGTGGTGTGTGCTGATTTAAAATGGCCTACATCCATTGCCACAACAGTACTCAGGACAACCTCCAACTCCCAAAGAAGCCCCTGTATTTCAACTGCTCATCCCCTCCCTGCCCCAAAAGTGTCTAGTGGCCACTGGCTCCACCTCATTGTTATAATTTCTTGCATTGCTAGAATCACCATATGTGAACAAGAGAATACCATCAAGTCCACTCTAGTCCATAGTTCTTCCCCCAATCCTGAGGGGACTGGGATGGTGATGTCCACTCCAACTCCAAGTGAGAGAGGGCTTATATCCCATGGATATGGTGGGTGGGATGATCCTGCCTGCAGATGCAGGCCCTCTCCATT
>JAKSZT010054462.1:9263669-9340588 GCA_026826555.1 Tolypeutes matacus | reverse complement strand
ATTGTTTCCAGTGCTTTCTTATTCTCTATTTCATTTAGTTCTGCTCTAATCTTGGTTATTTCCTGTTTTCTACTTCCTTTAGGTTTAGTTTGTTGTTGTTTTTCCAGTTCCTCCAAGTGTGCAGTTAGGTCTTCAATTTTAGCTCTTTCTTCTTTTTTAATACATGAATTTATGGCTATGAACTTCCCTCTCAGGACTGCTTTCGCTGCATCCCATAGGTTTTGATATGTTGTGTTGTTGTTTTCATTAGTTTCAAGGTAGTTACTGATTTCTTTTGAAATTTCCTCTTTGACCCACTGTTTGTCTAAGAGTGTGTTGTTTAACTTCCATATCCTTGTGCCTAACCTGTTTCTATGGCCCTTATTGATTTCCAACTTCATTCCGTTGTGGTCAGAGAAATTACTTTGTATAATCTCAATCTTTCTGAGTTCATTGAGTGTTGTTTTGTGGCCTAGCATGTGGTCTATTTTGGAGTATGTTCCATGTGCACTGGAGAAGAATGTAAAACCCGCTGCATTTGGGTGTAGTGTTCTGTGTATGTCTATTAAGTCCAAATCTTGTAATGTATTGTTGAGTGCCTTCGTTTCTTTATTGATTCTCTGCCTAGATGTTCTGTCTAATGATGATAGTGGTGTGTTGAAGTCCCCTGCTATAATTGTAGAGGAATTTATTTCTCCTCTTAGTTTTTCCAGAGTTTGCCGCACGTATTTTGAGGCACCTCGATTAGGTGCGTAAATGTTGATGATTGTTCTCTCTTCTTGAGAGATTATTCCTTTTACTAATATGTAGTGTCCATCTTTGTCT
Source organism: Tolypeutes matacus (assembly GCA_026826555.1). NCBI lineage: Eukaryota > Metazoa > Chordata > Mammalia > Cingulata > Chlamyphoridae > Tolypeutes > Tolypeutes matacus. Next base: position 9,339,784 of record JAKSZT010054462.1, on the reverse strand, counting down.
CTTACAATGGTTTTGCATTCAAAGTCTATTTTGTCTGATATTAGAATAGCTACTCCTGCCCTTTTTTGAATATTGTTAGCTTGTAAAATGGTTTTCCAGCCATTCACTTTCAGCCTCCTTGAATCCCTGGGCCGAAGGGATTCTTGTAGACAGCATATAGATGGATCATATTTTCTTATCCATTCTGCCAATCTGTGTCTTTTGATTGGTGAATTTAATCCATTAACATTCAGTGTTATTACTCATAACGAATTTCTTACTTCAAATTCTTTTGGTTAATGTATGTCATATGTTGTTTTGTTTCTCTTTTTGAGTTTTCAGTTGTTTTTAAACTCTCCTCCAAGTCTCTCTCCTTTGTTTTTTCCTTTCAACTTGTAGAGATTTCTTTAGTATTTCTTGAAGTGCTGGTTTCTTCTTGACATACTCTCTTAATTGTTGTTTATCTGTGAATATTTTGAACTCTCCATCATTTTTGAGTGCCAATTTTGCTGGATAGAGAATTCGTGGCTGGAAGTTTTTTTTCTTTTAGTGTTTTGACTATGTCATACCACTTTCTTCTAGCCTCCATGGTTTCAGCTGAGAAATCAGCACTTAATCTTATTGTGCTTCCCTTGCATGTGATGGTTCTCTTTTCTCTTGCTGCCTTGAGTATTTTCTCTTTGTCTTGAGCATTGGACAATTTGACAAGTATATGTCTTGGAGTTGGCCTGTTGGGATTTATACTATTTGGGGTGCGCTGGGCTTCCTGGATCTGCACATCCATCTCTCTCAATAGAGTTGGGAAGTTTTCAGCCATAACTTCCTTCAACACCCCTTCTGTTCCCTTTCCCTTCTCTTCTCCTTCTGGGATGCCCATAATGCATATGTTTGTGCATCTTGCATTATCGGTTAATTCCCTGAGACCATACTGGATTTTTTCTATCTTTTTGTCTATCTTTTCTACAATCTCTTTGATTTCAACTGTATTGTCTTCCATATCACTAATTCTTTCCTCTGCCTGTTCAATTCTGCTGCCATGTGAGTCCAGCGTCTTTTTCATTTCTTGACTTGTGTCTTTGTTCGCCATCATATCCATTACCTTTTTAGGTGTGTTAGCTATTTCTTCAGTATGTTCTCCCAGTGTCTTCTTTATATCCTTAATCTCTTCCTTCAGTTCTTTAAGTTGGTCCATGATATTTGTTTGGATAGCTTTGATTAGTTGTTCGATGTACTGCATTGCTTCCTGGTTTTTATTTTGTGCACTGGACTGGTCCATGTTTTCCAGTTTCTCAGAGTCATTTGTATTTTTCTGTTGCCCTCTGGTCATCATATTATCTTGATGGGTTTGTTCAGTTGATTAGCTTTTCTCTATGCTCTAGAATTTTATTTAGCTGTTGGTTCTGCGTGTGAGTTAAGTTTTCTCTTTGGCAGTTTTTCTTCTTATTTTATTTCCTTGCTTCTTTCTATGTTCCCTTGAAGGCAAAAGGTTAGGGCCAGAGGAATCAAAAGATGTAAGGAAGGCAGAAGGATAATAGAAATATTGATGAAAGTTAGAAGAGGGGCAAAATGAGACTTAATGAGATGAATATTTATCTTGTGTAGGCAGTGTAGAGTACTAGGAAAAAATATGGAGTTCCTACAATGGACTGGGAAAACAAATGGAGGAATATATATATATAGTGATTTAGAAGGCTAGAATTATGAGGAGGGAGAGAAATAGTAGAGAAAGGTCTGAAAGGAAAAAGTTAATACTAAGAAAAAAAAAAGAAAAAAGAAGAAGAAGAAAACAAAATAGATGGGATAGAAATTGACACCCTTCGGTTGTGGGCCTATGAAAAAATGTTGTCTCTAAGAGCCACAACAGAAAACAGAAGGCCGAAAGATGCAGGAAGGATAAGCGATAGTTTGTAATACAGAATCGATATATACAGCGAGTGGGAAATTACTGAATAAGAAGCCCAGCAAAGAAGCGACCAGCTGGCAGCACCTATTTAAAAAAAAAAAAAATAGAAGGAAAAAGGAAGGGGGGAAGAAAACGGGAATAATAGCAATAGACCAGAAAGTAACAGAGAGAAACCAAAGATCCACACAGGCAAGCAGTCAAACAGAGCTAAGGGGGGTCAATGATTCCCCTAGGGTCCACATGGATCCTTCCTGCCTACTTGTGTTTATCAATGAATTTCCCCACAGGGTTCTATATGCAGGTCCTGAAGCAGCTTTTAGCTATTAAACTAAATTAAAAAGAATTTATTTTTCATTTGTTGAGGTGACCTCACTTTTTTTTTTTTTTTTTTTTAGCCAAATGCAGGACCCAAAATAATTCCTCCTCTAGACCAACCCCCTTACGGAAGGGACCCTAGCTGGGCCCGTGGAAATTAATCAAGCACGTCCCACTATCCAGACTCCCCAGGTTAGCTGAAGCTCTGATGTTAGTCAGTGAGGATGCTAAAGACGGCGGATTCCGCCCCTTCTGGCGCCGAGCTCCAGCGTCCCCGGGCTGCTCAGTAAATCAGTTTGAGTGCAGATTCGCGTCTGCTCTCAGCCTGGTGCTGCTTCAGGTCGGCTTATCTGCTCCCCAAAGCTATGGGGCGGTGCAGGCAGCCAGATCGATGTCTAAAAATATAAAATACCCTTCCCTGTCTTCCAACCGAACCCTCCCTTCTTTGGGAAGTGTCCCTTCCTCCTGGCTCCGCAGTGGCCCGGGTCTTATCCCTGGGTGGCTAGGGAAATCAGCTGCATTCCCCGACCAAAATCCCCCCTCCAGTTCACCGGGTGCTGATTAGCTTGTTTGCTCTGTTCACACAAGGTCCAAGGGGCGCCAGGCAGCCAGCTCCCCAGAAAATAAAACTTTTTCGCCCCGCCCGCGGCTCCAAATGGCCGTTTTATTTTATTTTTCCCTAACCGCGGGGCTCAGCCGCCTGTGCCAACAGCCACCGGCAGCCTCAAAACTCACGAATCTCCACCGTTCGGTCCACGCCGCCGATCCGCGCAGATAGATGTCCCAAGCTTCTCACTCCATGCGTGCACAGCACAGACCCCCGGACAGGACCCTGTCCACAATCCCTTTGCTCTGGGAGCTTGCAGTGTTCGCCCTCTTACACTAACGCCATCTTGCCTCCACATTCTGGACTGATTCCCTATTTATTTTTATTATTTGTAAAGTGGATAGTATTTGCTTGCATTGATCTTCTTTGAGATTAATTCAACTTAACATTTTAAAAAATTCCTATTCCTGTATCATTGATTTAAATTCTATTTAAAATTTCTTAAATAATATTTCATTGATTACCAAAGAAAGAAAGAGATAGGATGATGTGCTTCCCATGTAAGTTAAAGCGCTTAGCACTATTTTCTTTTTTTTTTTTTTTTTACCAGGAGGTCCCAGGGATCGAACCGGGTCCCTCCATATGGGAGACGGACGCCCAACCAGTTGAGCCACATCCGACCCCACTTAGCACTATTTTCTCCTTCTTCCGTTACACTTCTCCCTGGTATTGTTGATGTAATCTGAGATTTGAAGGATTGAATGCTGATATATGTTACAAAATAATTTTACATGATATATCTCCTTTAGCAGGAAATATTTGTGGCATTTCCTTTCAGCTTTATAATTTTATTTATAAATACATTTATAGATACTGTATTTAACTCAATTTTGAATTTAGAGTCCACCAACTTTCCTTTTATAACGTGAATATTCATGAGTTCTTATCTTCAACACTGGCCTTGGTCTTCTGGAATATATCTTAAAGCATTTTTCCTTAAAATGATTGTGAGGATATAGCATAATTTTGGAAACATTCTAAAACTCCATAACTTTCTATTACATTTACACATGCCTGATGTTAAAAGCTTGTAGATGAGTATCTCAGACTTTAGAATGTAAAAAGTTGTTTGAGGAAATCAATAAAAATGCAGATCTGGACTTCACAGCAAGATGCTGATTGATTCGTTATGGTACTAGGTAGAAGAATTAAAAATTTTGAAAAATACCTGAGATAATTTTAATACGTGTTTCATGCCATAGAAAATATGGCTTGAATAGGGGTTCATCCTAGCTTGACAATACACACTTTATATATATTCTGACTGAGTCTTTAACAATTTTATTCATATGATATTCTCTAAAGGAGTGATCATATCTTCTGGTATAGTAGCAGCTGGAGTTTGAATTCTGATGGCACCATTTACTAACTACGTAAGCCTAGAGAAATTGTTGTATTATGTCAGACCTGAAGAGTAAGAGGACATCTCCCAGATAGGACTATTAAGAGGTTTACAGAAGGTAGTGTGCTTAATGGGCTCAGTTTCTCTGGCTCATCACTAAATTGTGTTTGTTGAGAATAGCTGAACTATTATAACGTCAAAAGGACTTATTAAGGAATTGCACATTAATAAACAATGGCGAGATGAAGAAGTAGAAAGATTCAAGAATGGCATGAATGGGCGTATTTGAACAGGTTTTAAAACAAAATTACTCGACAATCTGATTTTGCCAGGAACCATTAATCAACCACTCCTTCATCCTTAAACCTTGATGAAGTTTTAAAACTCCTTCTTGACATATTGCTCAAATGTGTGTCCATCCATTGGAGTTGGCATTTGCAGGGAAATCCACTTGGCCTACCTGGGTTAGATCGTTGCTGAACAAGTGGGATCGCTGCCCGATGCGCACAAGGGCCAATTCTGAGACACCAGGGTTTCAAAGAGAGAAAAAGTTTAATTATGAGGCAACCAAGTAAAGGGATGGGAGGCAAAGCTAGATCTGTCTCCCGGAGTTGGAACTGCTTAGCGTTTTTATTAAACAAAGGGAGGTGGTATTGGAGACATTATCTAAGTTGGCATATTGTGATCGGTTAGTAAACGTTCAAATTAAATATAGAATAGAAATCTAGCGACAGGCTTAAAGGATAACGGATGATCAAGATCTATTGCAGATTTAATTAATCAACCCATTTTCTTTTCAGAAACATGAGACACAAGAAATGAAGTGGAGGACATATAACCCTGTTGGTATTAATTCTGTTTTTTAAACTATTGGCCACTGCAAATGTTAATTGTCATAACTGCACACAAAATCTGCTGAGAGTGTGAGGTGGTCAACCAGGCGGTGAAGTGAGACACTGGTGGGATGCTGGGGGCAAAGCTTCAGCTGAGATTCCCATGCAGTGCAGGGAAGGTGATATCTTTGTGTTTTTAGCCCAATCATTGGGGTCTGCACACTCCTCCTGCTCTGAATTTCCCCCTTTCATCTTCTCAATATTTTTAGTTACTGCTTTTGGCTGTGTCATAGGACCATGAATAAGTTCTGGAAGAGTCCTGGTACTATTACTCTTCTATTTTTTTCTGTTTTCAAATTTTCTTCCATTTTTCTTCATACATTATGTATTTATATACTCTGTCATGAACTTTCAAAACCTCACCCTCCATTTCAGACCCTTACTTAAATTTTCATGCATAATCCTACTTTTCAACCAGAGTTTATGACTCCTTCAGAAAATAAATTAGCATTGACTTACCATTACATTAAATATTTAAAGAGTAGACTCAAAATTTCATGGATATTTTTTAGTATGAGGTTATTAAAAGTCAAATTAATTCAATTCAAAGACAAACATTGTATAACTAGTAACATATTAGGAATATAAATAAGAAAAAAAAATTGTCAAGGTATATGAATGCCAAAGTTTAGGAATTCCCGAGTCAGCAGAGATATCACGAAAAGCACTGCTACTAGCTTGCTTGAGGTAAGGGCCTCTGATTTTTAGGTCTAGGAATTCCATTTACCAGTTCACCCAGAGTTGAAGGGGCCTTGGTAAACTCACTTATATTGATGAAACTCATACGTAATGATGAATTATATCAGTTTACTAATTTGTGCTGAGAAATATATGCCGAATTAATACTACAGGGATGATATGTCCTAAATTTTCATTTCTTGTGTCTCACCTTTCTGAAAAGAAAAAAGAATAATTAGTTAAATCTGCATTAAAACTTGGTCACCCATTGTACTTTAGAGTAGATATTCTGTACAGAGAACTCTTCATTTTGGCAACTTTGTTTATTCATGAAATCACTAATCTATTCTTTTGTCAAATATTTTCAGAGGACCTGGATCCGGTCAGGTGTTGAACCAGACTCTTGTAGTGCAGACAGAGAAAGGACATTTGGCACCAGGAAGTAGTCTGAATGATTTCTAGGGTGTAGAGAGTGAAGGAGACAGGGAGCAACAAGGCTGGAGAAATGAGCAGGACTTCGAGCATGAAGGGAGTTGCTATGTCATAAAACTGTGCTGACTTTATTTGGACCACAAAGAAAGGAAAACGAAAGGTTTTAAGGGCGACAGCAACATAATCAGATCTGCTTAACAGAGCAGCTCTTAAACTGTGAGTTTATAAGTGAAGCTCATAATCTGAACTAAATAAACTGGATATTCTCAGGAGATAAACATTGCTAACTTATTCTATTTCCCTATCCCATTTTAGCGATATCTCCGTGTAAAGAATTAGGCTGGTTTGCCGAGAAATCAGAAAACTTATTTCTCCTCGACATTCTTCTCCTCTGCTCTCTGCCTCTCCCTTTGTGTCTCTCTCTATACACGCGCATCCACACACACACACACACACACACACAAATGTATATCTTCCCAAATATAGCAGCTCTTAATTGAAAATATCAGATAAGACCACTTGTTTTTACTCAGAATGTAAACAGTAAAATTGATTAATTTAAAAGGATTGGCGGTAAACAATACAAATATATGTATATAATTTATTTAAAATTACCACAGTTGCTCATAGCTATGACTGATAACTACAGAAAGAAAAAAAAAACATGTTGGTAGAGTGTGCTTCACCTTTCAGTCCTACCTAGACAAAATTATTGTCACTCTCCATTATAAAAATAATGACACTAATAAGAACAGATTATCTGTAATTATCACAATGGCCCTGAAATGAAGATAATAACACAGATGAGCAAATGGGTTCAGAGATATTCAATGGCTATCTTACCATTTCCTTGATGGTTTAATTAAAGGTGGAGCTGAAATTCCAGCCTAGGTCACTCCTGCGCTTTTATGTCTCACCTAACTATCATAAGCCTCAAATTTCCCCCACCAAAGCTATCTGTCTATAGCTAGCTACCATTTATACAGCTATCGTCTCTCTCTCTCTATCTGGCATATATGTTGCTTTTTTCCTCCAGTATGTAGCCTCCCTGAGGCCAAGAGTGTTTGCTCCTATCTGTTTTGTGTGTGTGTCTATAGAGGAGCCCCAGACAGGCTCATGGAAGACTTTCAATAAATGATTTTTGAAAATGATTAAATAAATGAGTATTTCACTCTGTGGCCTTGACAAGATAATATGGTGTATAGAGAGAGACCGTAGGAGATAAAAGTACAAATAGACGTTTGAGTTGTTTCAAGGAGAATTTTATAGCTAAAGCTAAGGAGAGTAGCCCATATGCTCACGGGACTAAGATTCGCTTTAGGATGCACCTGTTCAGCCTGCCTGGTTCTTATGAGACCCCTGCCGATCGAGGCTGTGGCCCTAGAAATCTGGGATGAGGTGCTGCATAAGTTGTTATTTCATAAAGAGTGCTCAGAGGAGATCTCATTTATGAGATGGTATTTGGGGAGAGACCTGAATGGAAGCCTGCACATATCTAGGGGTGTGGGGAGAGGGAACTGCAAGGGACAAACCGTGAGAAGGAAACGTGCTGGGGAAATGTGACTGAGAAACAGAAGGGAGGGTATTGTGGCTTGTGCAGGGCGAGAAGGAGAACAGCAGGAGGTTGTGGGGCTCAAGAGCCTCTGGAGCCCAAAAAACAACCTGAGGTTCTTTAGCTTTCACTCTAAGGCAGGGCTTCTTAGCTGTCTTTGCTCCAAGGACCCCTCTGCCAGTCAGGTGAAAGCCACGGGCCCCTTACTAGGTCCACACTGTACTGTGTAATATTTAATAAATATATCACACCTTCATCAACACATCCCCACAAGAATAATGTGTTTTTGAGTTTCCATTCAAGCTCACAGACCCCTTGTTAAGACCCCCTGCAAGTGATCTGGGAAGCCATTGGGTGGGAAAGTAAAAGAAGATTTTTTTTTTTAATAAAATTCACTTTTATTTTCTTTACTTTGCTCATCCTTACAAGACCTTTTCCCCCTCAATTTCTTTGCCTCTGAAAAGTTCCCTTTTCCTTCAGAGCCAAGCTAAAATGTCACATCTTGTGATAAGCACTCACTTAAGCCACTCCTTCAATCAAATTTAAAGGGCAAAATTACAACTTTTCAGAACATCTATAATGTTTTGCCTTTTCTTCTCTTTAGCAGTTCTTTCATTTATCTTGGTTTCATAGCTAAATGCATGACCTCCTTCCCTAATGGACTGGAAGCAATTGGAGGGGCAGAAAAATACCTAGCAGCCAGCCTGCCAGATGATGATGACAACTGACGAAGACGATGATGGTGACAATGGTGACAATCATGCAAAAGTTATGCTAAATAAATGGGATAATAAAAATTATGAGCTTTTAGAAAGATTAAATTATAAATTCCCATATCTGTCTCTAGCATCTAAAAATAGTCACTCTTATCTATCAATACTAATATTAGTAATACTAAGAGCAATAGCAATTAGTCACTATTACTATTACCACTGCTACTATGACTAACTGCTGCTGCTACTACTGCTACTACTATTACTATCCACTGGTAGGACTCTTTCTCCTTATGGAGCTAACCCTTGGACTTTCCACCCATCCTCCCCTTCCCAAACATATACTGTTTTTTTTTTTTAACAAATTCTTGTGGGACTCAGAACTGACAAGTCATCCGAAAGTCCTTGGACAAGGATTCACTATTTCATTTAAATATAAACTCCTGCAGTGTGGCAAATTGCTGCCCAGCCCATTATCACAGCACTGTAATAATCAAAAAGCAATTATGAAGAAGTCAATAAAATTTGTAGCATTAGATGAATTCAAATATCCCTGATAGTAATGTGAATTTCTGAATTTACTAACTGTCCATCAGACCCTGAGGTACCATTAAAAAGAGAAGAAAGAAAGCACAGCATGATTACTCAGTCCTAATTATCACAAAGACATAGGCTTTAAGGTGTAAAATTTAAGTGATGCTCAACTGTAGCCTAAATAAGCAAGCACAGTTTAATTTGAAATTCAATAACATCCATTACAGTTAACTATAATTAAAAAAATATTTTAAGCCTAAAGTACACAAGACTAAATAACATTCCCTCTCTTGTTCCAGATGCACATAGAATGTAGAATCTAAGATTTGAAAGTAGCTTAGAGGTTCTCCATGGTTAATGGCTGATAAGCATCTCCTCCCCATGGCCGCACTGCTTATGGGCAACTCTCTTCTCTCAGGGAGGATTCTCTCTCCCCTAGGGGGTGTGGTCTATATGGATAGAAGAGGATCTTTTCTAATTAACTCTCCTTAGCCCTCACTCTAGACCAGGAAGGCCAAAATGGCCTTATTCATCTTAGTGTCATGTGATCTATACTCAAGTAATTATATTCTCCGTTCTGGGCGTTGAATCTTAATGAATGACAGAAGCAGGGGAATACTTGGAGGCAATCTGAATGGCATGGTAGCTACGACAGTGGCACTGCCATTAGCATCATCCTCACTAGACTGTTCTTGCTGGGAATCCATCGATGTTTTCTACTTCCTGCTTCTTGGCCTTCAGGATTTTTTCTCCATTCCTGCTAGCCAAGTCTTATTTCCTTGCCTTCTACTTAAGCTATGAGCCCTCAATAAATAACTTATAAGTAATTTAAATAATTATTTTAAAAATCCAGAGTCAGTTTAAACCATTTTTCTCTAGCTCTGTTGCTACAAACACACACACACTCACACACACAGATCATACCTCTTAGGAACTTTTAATTTTGTTTGACATGGTGTAGATCCTTGCTGTTCAGAGGTACACATGGCTCATTTTTCTCACAAGTAATTTATCGAAAGCACTCTAATACGGTAATACCCTGGTAATTTGGGAAACTTTTCAGCCCCCACTCGTTTAGCTAGCTACGTCACATATCTTTTCTCTAACCCTCCAACTTTGCCCATACTCTTTAAACTAAAGGAAAAACAATAAGAATAGCCAAGAGAACTCTAAAGGGGGAGGGGAGGAATGGGAATAGGGTTCTATAAACAGGAAACAATTTTAGCTAAAAGTATATTTGCATCCATGTACTCGTTTTGATTAACAGTTTGGGGATGCTATACGATAAACTCTAAACTGTGATTATCTTCAGCTGGAAGACTTAGATAACTTCTTGTTGTTCTTTTTACTCAATTGTATTTCCTAATTTTTCTATAGGTATTTCATCACTAATAGATGTCAATGAGAAATTATGATTAATAATTAAAATTTCATCCTCAATACTATGTTACTGGGAAACTTTGTGTCCCTGAACTTGTGGTACACTGCTGCTGGCTAGCACTGGCTTGTGAGAGACCTGATGGTGAAACTTTTCAAGGTGCTTGGTAGCTCGTTGTTAAATGCAGAAATTTAAATATATCTATATACATATATATCTTCCAATTAAATAATTCATATGAAAAGCAAACGTAACTCATCCCTTCCTCATTTTTACTAAGTTTCACTATTACCTAGCCTCTTGAATTCATTGGCGCCTATTGCATACGATTCTCAGAGGTGCTATATAATGGTGTGTTACTGCACATATCTGCCCAATGTGACGTGCCAGTGACTCCATGCTTTTAGTATGAAATTTGCCATGGTGGGAATACTTACACCATGGAAATTGGCAGATGCTATAATCAGGGTTAGATTTATTGTTTTGTTTGGCAAGGGCTATAATCAGGGCTGGATTTATTGTTTTGATGATTGTCTAGGAAAGGGAAAATCTTAATAATGACCATTAAGCTCAAAAGCGAGCTGTGTCTCTAGCTGTTACTACATCATGAAAAACTGAGGAAATATTCTTCCATTATTTGAAATCTGCTCTCCAAAAAGTGAAGTTCCTGTATACATAGTGCTGAAGATGAAAGAGATTTCAGTTAAATGAATATAATTTGCCTGAAGGTGAGAAATCATTTATCAGTAGATCACATATCAAATTTAAAGATAATTTATTGGGAAAAGTGTTAGTGGATTGGGGTACACCTCTGTCAAATCACAGTTAAATCAGAGCCAAAGGTTGGCTATAAATACCAGAGAACCCGTAAACCATTTAACAGCAAACCACTATCCTGTCCTGTGAAGCTACTACTGAGGATAAGGAATTAACCTAACAAAGAAGCCCCTGTCTCTGATGGACTGCCATCGCACTTCGCTCTGGGAATCCAGCAGATGGACAACATGCTGGCTCTGGTTTGGTTTTCTGTAGAATTTATGGAATTTAGGATGTGAGGTTTCATCTAGTTAAACCAAAGGAGCGCTAACCTTTCTTGGTAGATGCTGATCTAGTGTTGTGAGAATAGTGCCCAAAAGAATTGGGAAGTATATCATCCAGGGCTTTCCAGAGAAACAGAATCAGTAGGACTGACTGATTGATTAATCAATTAATTGAAACTGGCTCACCTGATTGTGGGGTCTGGCAAATTTGAAGTCTACATGGCAGGCCAGCATGTTAGAAACTCAGGCAGGAGTTGATGCTGCATCTTGAGGCAGAGTTTCTTCCCTGGTCAACCTTATCATTTTAGCTCTTAATGCCTTTATCTGACTGGATGAGACCTACCCACATTTTCAAAGATAATCTCTTTTACTTAAATTCAAATGACTGTAGATGTTAATTGCAGCTACAAAATATCTTCACAGCCACATGTACATTAGTGTTTGATGAAATAACTGAGTAGTATACTGTAGCCAAGTTCACACATATAGATTACCATCACAAGAAGCTATAATAATAAAAAAAGTTTACCTTCCAAAATCTGGGAATAGGATCTCTGTCGGTAGTTTCATTTCCTCTCTTTCAAAATAGGCATATTGAATTTAATACTCTTTTGATTATGACAATCTCCTTGGCTCCCTACCCCTACTATACTATACCCATCATAACCAAAACTCATCAATACTTATTTTATGATCTAATTTGCCTTTTAAACCAGGACCAATTATTTTCTACTTAAGAAAAAATTAAAAGAATCTCTAAACTTCTCCCTTACACACTCAGCATTTATGCCATTTCTGGGCCCTTGTATTTTTGCTGCCACTATAACTGAGACTGTCTGGTTTTCCTGCCTCAAAACCCAGTCTCCCCATCACAGACCCCTTTATAGTTATTGCAAGACTGTGCGGTCCTAATAGTGGCTGCTCTCATAGACTTCCATTGATAGTCTGTCCCATCTCCTTCTATTTATGTCGACCAGAGAACGTGGAAATATTAGCATCTTTTTAATTCTAGCTCCATGTGGCAGCTTGAAATTCTTTTATGAATCTTGAAAAGGGAAATACTCCATTCCTGTGGGTGTGAGAACATATTGACAGGATTCGGTCAGTGAGGTGTGACTCAAGTTGAGTCTCTGCCATCTTACTGGGTCTGATAAAAATGGAGACACAGACATATAAAAAGGAAGCCACCGTATTTGATCTTGCCATGAGACAGAGGAAAACCTCAAAGAGCTGAGGGCCCAGGGGAGAGATGAGTCATATGCCTGATAGCTAGCAGCTGAAATCAGGAAGAAAGTGGAGGAGCAGAGCCTGAGAGAGGAGGCCTGGTAAGAGACAAGCCCTATGCCTGGCTGCCCACAGCTGAGCTCTGGGAAACAGTACAGCCTGGAGGGGAAGGCAGAGACCAGGCAGAGATCATCCGCCATCTTGCTTCAACGCAAGGCAGCTGACTTGGTTGAGAAAGCAACTCTTATGTTTGGACATTGCATGGCCTTGGAACTGTAAGCTTTTACCCCCATATAAATCCCCTTTATAAAAAGCCAACCCATTCCTGGTTCTTTGCATCAACAGCCTTTTGGCAAACTAAAACACTGCATCATTTTCTAGACTTGTTGTCTTGAGGAAGTTCTTAACCTCCTGGAGCCGTGGTTTCCTCATCTGTAAAAGACAATGGAACCAAATACCATCCATATTTTTGTTTTCTCTATTTAAAAAACTAATGAAGATCATGTAAAATATTATGCGTCTGATGTGTAGTAGGCATTTTTTTGTCCATTGAACTGAATTGGTACTCTTGGCCAAGTATATCTTATCTTCTACTTTCCCTTTGGGGTCCCTATTTGCTTTCACTTCCTACTGTGAGTTCTCAATTTGACTTTCCTTTCATTACCAAGCTAGCGTAGCCCTTGCACTAATATCTCTCTCTCCCTGGGCATTGTCTGAGTTATCTACCCATCAGTAATTATCCTGCAGTCCCACTGCAGCCATTAGCATCATGTTTCAGATGAACAGCAGAATTAGAACATGGAGGGTCCATGTTTTCATTCCTTAACTTTCCGCCAAATGCACAGCAACTCCAAATGCTGGATCTGTTATCTTCTTTACTTCTACATGAAATCTTTCTGGGTGGCATCTTCCATGGTAACCACACTTTAGTGGCAAATAATGATGTCTAACCTGAAAGAAAATAGCTTGAAATCCAAGTTTATGACAGCCTATGTCACAACCTCAATTATTTTTCTTCTTTTTTAACCTCTGGTTTAATAATATATAATCTCATGTCATGAAATAGCATCCAGCATTGTCATTCTATAGAAGAAGCATATAATTTATGTTCAAACAGCAGATAATTGAGTCAAATGAAAAATGGCAAGAACTAGTCATCTGCTGCCTCCTTCTAATGTGGGCCCTTGGCCATGATTCTTTCAATCCTCCCAGTAAATATTTTACTTTCAGAAGAGGCAACAGTTTGGCATGAGTGTTTTGGTTAACAACAAAAAAATCTTAGACTAGATAAAGAATTTAGAGCCAGATATTATGGGCTTAAGTAACAGTTCCGCCATGTACAAGTGCTTGGGATAATGGCAGCTCAAACCACTCTAGAGTTTCTGATGTGCCACCCGCAGTTCTAAGTGCTTTATATTCATTACCTGGCTTAACTCTCATAACACCTCTAGGAGAGAGAGGTAATGGTTATTATTTTTTCATAGGTTAGGGCACTATGGCACAAAGTGGCTTAAATAGCTTGCTCAAGATAGCTCAGCAAAGAAATGGTAAAGCAGGGATTTGAACTCAGAAAGATGGCTGAGCCTTTTCTCTTAATCCCTCTACTAGAAATGTCCTTTCTTAGCCTCAATTTCCTTCATTGTAAGTAGTGGATAGAAAGAAGTAACCACTGTCCTAAGATATAATAATTTACAGGAGCTTAGCAGTGCCATAGCAATATCAGGTAACATTTATTAAGCATTTACTGTAAACCAAGCAAGTGATTTACACATATTAACTTTTTTAACACATTCATATATCCTTGACAAAAATGAGGTTATTAGAATCCCCATGTTTTAGCTGAGGAACCTTGGTGGCTAACTCTCAAGGTCACATAGCTATTATATGTTAGAGCAGACATTTTGAACCAGGCAGTCTGGCAGAGCGACCTCAAAACATATGCTTTTCATCAGCACACTCTATGGCTATAGACTGTTTTTAAATAAGATCACATTGACCATCACACAGGGAAGACATTCCAAAAAGTGGAACGTAGCATAGGAAAGAAAAATTCTTAGATATGTCCCAAGCAGCAAAATGTATTTCATTCTCCCCATTGACGCTTGATCAGACAGCAGTTTGCATTCTTGCTGGTTGGTGTCTGTGAGCATATAGCTGTGTTCTGACTAGTGAAACAAGGAGCACTGGCGCAGTCTACTTATAGGCTTGGCCAGGAAAGGTCTTCATGCTGTTTTCCTATCTGTCAGCTTCATGTAGAGGAATAACTAGAGTCCGAGGAAAGGGAAAATCCAAGATGGAATGAGTCTAGGTCCCTGAATAATCACAGGGAAAGATCCCCACCCCGACCAGGAAAATCTTCAAACAGATTCTTTGGGAAAATCCTTTGTTTGAAAAAGAAGTAACTGGCAAGACTTTTAAGTTTGTTAATTTATTTTCTCTTCATAACAACCGTATATGATAGGTAAGGTTTTCTCTATTTTAAATACAGCAATGCCTAGGTAACAGACATTAATTTGCACAAAGTGCATCGGACAGCAATTGGATATGAGTGAATGCACATTTACTGTCTCTCTACAAAAGAGAGAAATGAGAAAATGCTGTTTCTATATATATGAGAGTAGCCTCCATCATTCTGGTTAGCCAAAGTGCTGACTGTGAAAGAGAAATATCTGGTCTATAGATGAATAGATTTTCCATTAGAATCATGAATCAGTAAGGTAACCATGGATCCTTGAGAATAAAGGAAGTATGTTAACTTAAAGAAGGGCTAATCTAACTCATAATTAGCAAGTTCTACTTGGTTAGAGAGTATATAGAATTCCCTTTAGCAACTGATTAATATTTCTTTAGGGTGAGCGGTCAGGTAAGATGATATATATACCCATCATCCTATTGGCTTGATTCATAAGAACTCAATTTGCTGTGGTCACCCTTTCCTACTACACTGTGAGCATTGCAACATGTTGAAACATTCACTGAGATTTTCCTTTTGATAAAAAATGAGAAATCTTTCAGAAGTCCCCACATCTTTGTCATGAATGAATGAATAATACTTGGAGAGAGGCTTCTAGATAGCCACCAAATAGATAAAATTAATCAAAACGATTTACTGATGCCAACATAAACAGAGACTTATAGAAATTTAAAGTAGGACAGTCTTCTAGAAAATTCTTGACCCAAACTATTTACACATCAGAATCAGTGGAGGTCTTGATCCAGAGCCAATAGGTTTGTGATGTCTTTATTTTTATCAACCATCACAGGTAAACTCGATATAGGAACAGTTTTGTCAACCTCTCTCATCTCTTTCAAGCTCAAAATCAAGCATGAATCTGTTTTATAAAACAATGTCAGGTGGATACTCAGCTTTTCCTGGAATATTCTCTCTCATGAGAAACCCCTGCATCACAAGCCCACCCAATATGATTTTAAATTATTTGTTTAAAAGTACTTTATATTAAACAACAATCTGAATTTATCTCTTAAAAAAGCTGAATACACAAAATACCAACAATTTCCTCATACATTTCTTACATAACTCATCTTTATAGCTGTCCTTTTCTTAAACTTCTTGTAAAACATGGAACAAATATGATATTCATTTGTATTTGACAAGAGAACTGCAGATCAGTTGGAGGTAAGCTATAGTATCCCCTACTTGTACAGTTGTTATTTTAAAGTTAAGTGTAGTTTCCATATTTCATTAACTTCATAAAGTTAAGTACAGTTTCCATATTTCATTTAATCATGATTATTTGAAGAAGTGTTCAGCTGGTGGGCATTTTTTGAGTTCTTTAATCTTTGACCCAATATATTAGCTATCCATTTGAAAGGATCTGTCATCTTAATATTTCCTAAACATGTCATCAAACCTTTTATCCATGTCTTTGATACAAATAATGAGCCAAGAGAGTCAGAAAAAGTGCCTTGCAATGAGCAGCAGTACTTAAGCCTGACACCCTGGTGTGGGAAGCTCATCTATGAGCTTTAGATTGTTTTTCATGTAATGTGTTATGAATAATCAAGAGTATACTGAAGTTTGCAAATGATTTCCTTTTTTAAATACACATGAACAGTCTCAATTGCTTCCTTTTAATGACACTCTCTCTAACTTACTCTATTCACTCACATTTAAGGCTTTCTTGTATAGAATGGGGGGGGAGAGTTAGTATAGCTAATATACCTGAAATTACTCCTAGCTAAGAATGTAATTATAGGAGTGAGAAGTATTTGAAAACATTTTCTGTGATGTGAACAGAAGCAGAGAAAATGGTAAAATGGTAAATTAAGTGATCTTTATTCATGACTCCAAGGAGAGTCTAACACTGTAACCATCCCTACTGACAGTGGGACATTTTAATCACCTGTTAAACTGTCTCACATGCTATCATGCAATTCACAAACTTCCATCTGGATCATAAAGCTATTTTCAGAGACTGCCAAAAATCTTTGCTGAAATGCAGACACTTTATTCCAATGCTATCCTTCAGGTGTACCATTTTAACGCTATCTTACACACCAAGGGGATGTATAGCCCCTTCCCTTAAAAAATAGGTAAGAGAAAGATGGACAGCTAAAACAGTAGCTATATCACGACACAGCAAAATAGTTAAGTTTTATTCTTTGGGGTCCAGACCATAAATTCTGTAGGAATTTAGCAGAGAAGGAAAGCAATAAGGGTTAAATTAGTCAAGGGGGTCTATTGAATAAAGCAGAAATTGAATTTAATCTGGGAATAAAAAATAATTTGGAAAAAATGGAAGTGAAATGACATTTTAGGAGAGAGCATGGCAACATGACCAGGTGATGATTTGTAGATCACTGAAGGACAAACCATTGTAGCAGACCCAAAAGGAGTTCAGGTCAGAAAGTGTGACAAATGAGTTTGAATAACTAGTAAAGTGGTGACTTATGCATGTTCTTAAAAATTAGGCAAAACATTTAATACTTGGCATTGTAGGGAACTTTGAGCCATTAAAGCTTGCCAACTTTGGGAGGATGCAGCCTCTGAAGGCACCTGGCCTTTCTCACTCTCGTGGCACAATATATCCATAACTGGCCCCTTTTGTGGCCCACTTACCACCATCTTCTTGTTTTAGTGGGGCCATGTATCTTCAAAATTCTAAGTAAGTTTATTTCTTTCAGAATCAATGCCTTCCAAACCACATAATAGTTATGCGGGGTTTCCATCCAGTCCCAACTACAGTGGACCATCTTTCCTCAAACTCAATTGAATAGCCAGAGAGGTGTACACCCTGTCAGGCAGGGACTACTGCCCTAACCAGCAGGAAGTAGCTACAAAGGAATGATCATCGCCCTTCAGCACCCCTTTAAGAATAAGGGCATGAACTCTCTGAGGGAGGAGTTGAAGCAGATTAGCCAAGGAAATGAGGAGAAGACCAGTCATAGCATGGCCAACAGACAACATGGCTGCAAGACCTCGCTGAGTCCTTGAGTTTAACCTTGAGGTCCCAGTTTCTCTTTCCAGGACCTCCCCTTAGCCATGGATATTCCAAACAGACCTCACCATTGGCCCCCACTGTAGGTGGGGTAACCAATACCAGCTGGGGCCCATCCTCTTAGCATTAGCAAGGGGGAGGAATAGTTAACAGTTTAAAAGGTAACCACACAAGGTAGAGCTTACTCTCTCTGCCTAGAAGAGCCTGCACCAAATCTCGGTGTGTATTTCCATCTTTCTCTCCCATTTCTCAGCAAGCTCTATTCTTTCCTCCATTCCCCAAATAAATTCTTTTTACTGACCTAACTAAACTGGCCTGTTCTTAAACTCATTTATGCAACGTAGCCAAGAACCTAGAGGAAGCCAACACTTCCTTTACTTCACTCAAGCTATTTTTCTCAATAAATTCTTAATACTGATTTAAAAAAAATATATTTTTTTTAAGGTTTTGAAGAGAAGAGACACTGATTAACATGATAGCTGAGTAAAAGGCCTCTGAAGATGAATGGACGTTGGCTTTTCCAATAAGAGCCTGGGATCCTGGAGACAAGGGAAGAGGACTTCTTTGGGCCCCTTGCTATAGACGGCCTGGAGTGAAACAGGAATATTAGTATATAGTTCACACTTGAATTTAATACACCTAAATGAACCATAAAATGAAAACAACTACCTTGTGTGCTTTAACGTTGCCAATTAACAAGGAAAAAAATTACATTGCATATTCACAAATTATTTAAAGCACCATTTGTATTCAAAACACATCTCTGAAGTGGAAATGAATAAATAGGAACCTTCAGGATCCTGAGACTCTTTGGCAATGAATTGCAAGCATAACTACAAGAGAATATTTTTAAAACCAATGTGCTTATATTATCACATGTTAAATAATTTAAGAAAATCAGAACCCGGTGCATCTTGTTTTCCAAGATCCCGAAAACGTTTCTTTTCCTCCCTCTGAAGAGAATAAAAGGGAGCTCTTCCAAAATAAGTAACTTATACTTGCAGAAAATTAGCAGTCTGTCATCGACATTATGGGCATTGTTACATAATTACCGCCTTTACTGTGCTAAAATTGTTTTAAATAAATGTACTGTAGACCATGTGTCATATGCTGAATGGAAGCCATAGTCAGGAGTTCTTTTCAGCAAATAAAGTATCTGACAAAGACACGAATTCTTCTATTCAAGACATAGAGTTTGGTGGTGTGATATGCTGTGAAACTCTATGTTGTTTTAGTAATTTTATTATTGTTATTTTTCTGCTCTTATGGAATATGAATTTTAGCTCAACATGAAGATTGACACTTGACAGAATGCACAGGTTAAAGTTTCTCTTTGCTTAGCTAAAAGATCATTCTGAGCTACAGAATAGGAGAAAATGTATCATCATAGGGAAAAAAATAATCCTAGACAGGCATGGGTGCTTTGACTTCAAATCAAGTTTTCTACTTTTTGGGGAGTGGGGTGGCATAGGGTAAGTTTTTCCTCTTTATGTTTTATCTGCACATCTTGAGCTTATGTGAAATCAGTAAGGGTAAACTGTTTTCATAAAAGAGGAAGTGTCACTTTTGCTTAGTTGCTTTATTGTGAAGAATGTTTTGCAAGATCTGGATGAAGTAGACTGCTCTTGGTCCCTATCAGTCATTCCTCCTTCACCATTTCTCATCAGGATTTTTCAACAGCCTCTAACAAATTTTCCTTCCTTCAGGCTAGCTTCTGCCATACAGTCATTCATGATTTATCTAAAACATTATTTAAATAATCTAAAGTTATTTGACTGGAACATTCTCCTGGTGATGGTTTCTGCCTTCTTAAAGGATAAATATATGGCTCCTAATGCCACAGATGGCTCTTAATGATCAAGAGCCAGGTTATCTCATCAGTACTGAAACTGAACTTCAAGCTTTAACATATCAAACTGCTGTTTATTCTTGTGATGCTTTTATAAACTTTATGACTTTGATCAGGCATTTTCCTTTTTCTGGAAAATCCTCACCCAGATTATTTCAGATGATTAGTGTTTACTTTGCCTCTAAGACTCTCATAGCCTGGATTCTTGGGATAAGCAAGTCATTTTCTCTAGTTAAAACAAGACTTGTAACAAATATGTTTTGCAGTGGAAAGACTCAGGTCCACAGAGCAAAGCTGGACTTTAGATTGTGTGAGAGGAATAATTTTATGCCTATAGATTCAAACTTTTCCCTTTATCAATCCCCCTTCAGGGAGCAGAGGTGTGCCCTTAACCAAATGAAAGGGTATTTATATTCACATTAGTGCTAGTCAACAGAAAGTCGTTGGAAGTTGGAAAACAAAGGTTTCTATTCACAATTTTCTTGGTGCATTTAGGTAAGTCTTCATACTCTGTCTCTTTGTTTCTCAATTTCCTCCTTTTCACACTGTAATAATAATAAACATATCAAAGTCTTTCTTAAGAATTACAAGTGATGGATTATGTGAAGCAATACATAAACAGGAAAACATGGTGTAGAATTTGGTTAGAGTGATGATATAATTAGTCAGAAAACTAGCAATAGAGGAAAACTTTCTCACCATGATAAAGGCTATTTATGAAAAAAACCCATGGCTAACATTATACTCAAAGGTGAAAGATTTAAAGACTTTGTCTTCAGATCAGAAATTAGAAAAGATGCCTGCTTTCATCAATGGCTTTCAATATTGTACTTGAAGTTCTAGCCAGAGAAATTAGGCAAGAAAAATAAATAAAAGTTATCCAAATTGGGAAGGAAAAAGTAAAACTATTCCTATTTGCATATACATGATCTTATATATAGAAAATCCAAAGGGGTCTAAAAGAAAACTATCAGAGCTAATAAATGATTTCAATATAGTGGCATAATACAAGATAAACATGCAAAAATCAATTGCATTACTATACATTAGCAATGAAGCATAAGAAGAGGAAGTTAAGAAAATTCCATTTTCAATAGTATCTAAAAGAATAAAATATCTAGGAGTAAATTTAACCAAGGAAATAAAATACTTATATATTGGAAACTAAAAAACACTGCTGAAAGTGATTAAATAAGACCTAAATAAATGGTAAGATATCCCATGTTCATGAACTGGCAGTTCTAATAGCATTGATACTACCCAGAAAGATTGATAAATTCAAGCAATTCCTATCAAGTTTCCAGGAGACTTCTTAGCAGAAATGGAGAAACAAATACAACCATTCATGTAGAACTGCAAGGGTCTGTGAATAGCAAAACTCTTTTGAAAAAGAATAAAGTTAGAGGGCTCACATTTTTGCTATCAAATTCTACTACAAAGCTAAAGTGATCAAAACAGTGCCTTGGTATACAGACAGACAAATAGTCTAGTGGAACATTATTGAGAGTTCAGAAATAGACCCACACATCTATAGCTAATTGATTTCAACAAAGGTGCTAAGTACATGCAATGGGAAATAATAGCATTTTCAACAAAAAGCTTTTGGAAAACTGAATATCCACATGCAAAAGAATGTAGCTGAACTCTCACTTCACACATATAGTAAAATAAATGGAAAATGGATCAAGGACCTAAATATAAGAGCTAAAATTATAAAAGTCTTAGAAGATAACATAGGGGCAAATCTTCTAACCCAGAATTTGGCAACTTATTCTTAGCTATGAGACCAGAAGCACAAGTAACAATGACAATGACACACACACACAAATGATAAATTCCCAAGAAAGTGAAAAAACATCCTACAGAATGGGAGAAAATAGTTGCAAACCATATTTCTGATAAGGGCTTAATATCCAGAATATCATAAAGAACTTTTATAATACAACAACCAAAAGACAAATAACCCAATTAAAATTTGGCAAAATAATCAGAGGCATTTTTACAAGGAAGATATACAATGGCCAATAAACATGTGAAAAGATTCTCTACATTAGTAGCCATTAGGGAAAACCACAGTGAGATACCAATTTATACCCACAAGGATGGCTATTCTAAAAAAATTAATTGGAAAATGACAGTGTTGGAGAGGTTGCAGAGAAATTGTATGCATTGTAGGTGAGAGTGTAAAACGATTCCACTAAAAGCTAAATATGGAATTACCATTTGACCAAGCAATACCACTTCTAGGTATATAACAAGCATGAAAACAGGGTTTCAAGCAGATACTTGTACACAAGTGTTTATTGCAAAGTTATTCACAATAGCCAAAAGGTATAAGCAATCCAGTACTCATCTAAACCTGAATGGCTAAACAAAAATGTGTTACATACATGCAATGGAATATTATTCAGCCATAAGAAAGAATTAAAATATGAGACGGGCTTCAACATGGAAGAAATTTTAGAACTCTCAATGCAATAGCAAGATACATAAGGACAAATATTGTATGGTGTAACTTGTAAGTAGTAAATCCACAGAGACAGAAAATAGAAGTCACAGAGGATGGGGGATGGGCAAGGGACTGAATGTTTGGCAGATATGATGTGTTTGTAAATAAAATTAACTTAAAAATTATCATTAGATTAGGGGGAAAAAAGCTTGCCTGGAGGAAGGCAATTATATGATAGAAACTGGGTAGCATGGGATCAGCCATCTTTCACAAAGGAAGTTTTAAAGCTTTAAAACTTAATTTTTAAATGGAATTTTCTGGTGTCCAGGCCAACTTCTAATATTTTTAATTCTAGAGCAAGAACACCAATGAAGCTTGAAATACATATGTCTAAAAGCTTAAAAACAATAAATCAAGCTAGAAAACTGGTAGTTGACATATGTTCTATATTCCTACCTGGCTAAAGATGGCTTCCATATGAAATCTTATAAAACAGTTAAAGCTATGACTTTTAAATGATTGAAACTCAGCAAACTTAAAACAATGACTGAGTAATTATTTCATATCAGGGTTCCGCCGATGTGTTGGCAATATTTGGATGGGAAATAAAGACTTTCATAATTCATATATTATATACATAAATATTCCATAAAATCCTGTTTTTGTCTTCCTTTCATCAAAATCACAGATGTTTTGATACAGAAAGTTGAGCAAATTATTGAATAAATGAATAACTGTTTTCTCCATACAGATCTATGGCAGAAGGAATTCTAAGAATTACCTCCATTCACTCTCACCCTTTCATAATGCCTTATCTTTTTAGTGTGGGTAGAGCCTGGGTATAGGATGATTCTTTTGACTATGTTATAGCATAAGGTGAAAGGAAGATTATCCAGGTGAACCTAGTATAATCACGTCCCTTTTAAAGGCAGAGAATTTTCTTCACCCTGTAACAGAAAAGGATGTCAGAGATTGGAAACATGAGAGATCCATTTACCAAGCAATGTGGGCAGCCTTGAAGAACTGAGTCTAGCTTTTGGCTGACAACCAACAAGGAAATGGGAGCCCCAGTCTTATACTGGCAAGCAACTGAATTTGTCCAACAACCTATATGAGCTTGGAAGCAGATTGCTTTTCCCAGACACTCCAGGTTAAGAGCCAGCCTGGGGCAACACCTTGATTTCTGCCTTGGGATAGCCTAAGCAGAGAATGCAGTTGAACCCAACAAGCATTCTGACCTACAGAACTGTAAGAAAATAAGTGGGAATTGTTTTAATCCACTATGTTTGTGGTAGTTATTCTGCGGAAATAGAAAACTAATACAATATCTTTGGTAGGCAAGTGGCTTCAGCTCTTTAGAAGGAGAAGCATTTGCTACAACACTCTACACAAACACTAGGACAGGTAAGGAGTTTAGGCAGGCAGATATAGATGAAATTTACGGGTGCTGAGCAATAAAATTTGACAGTTAATAAGGCTTCTGGAATTGAACAGTATTTCCAATATATTTGTTAGCCAATTTGTAGTTCAAAAGATTAATATCATAGTTTTCTTGAGGTTGTTGAAAATACTAGTGTCATCTTTTTGAACATATAGCTGTTCTCAAATGCTTATCTTTATAAAGCTGTTGTTTTCAACCTTGGCAACATTTTTTAAGCAGTTGGGAAACATTTTAAGAATATCAGTGTCTCAGCCTCATCCCCAGAGATTTTAAGTTGTCTGGGATAGTGCCTGGGCATCAGCAGTTTTAAAAGGTCAAAGTCAAAGAGCTACTCACTTAAAAAGAAATACTAATTAGAAATCTATTTCAGAAGGAATATTGGAAAATAATTTCTGCTAGGGTCTTTCCAGAGTAAAAAATGTTCAGCCTTCAAAATATGGATCACCTTGGAGAAAGTAACATTCATTCATTCATCGATTCCCTCATTCATTTATGTAGTTAGCATTCATTCAAAATATTTTCTATTATTTGCTGGGCATTATGCAATAAGGTAGACATTTTGCTGATTTTCCATTGTCAGATACAGGCATTTCAATACTAACATCTCTAAGAGAAAAATTCTTCTTTTCCTTCGTTTGTTCACTGGTAGGCAAACTACCTTTATAAAAGACTTTAACCATATTCTAAATATCAGGCATTTACCTATCCTGAGTTGTTTCAAAGAATGCAGGTAGCCTTTAAGAATCTTTCTTAAAGATTCTGTTAAATAATAATGAGTACACTTTTTCAAAAATTTGTGCTTAAAATATCTAAGCTTTCAAATTCTTATTTTTTTGATCAATGTACATTATCTTAAGATTTTAGGTCATAAATTAATACAGGACAACAGGAGATATTCATCATTCTGGAAATGTGATAATGAGGGAATTTTTAAGGGAAGAAGTTTTTCTTTATTAAATTTGCCATTAATGTTTGAGAAATAATTGCCTCAGTTTGAAAAAGAACAAAACCCTGTCTTCTTTAGGAAGAACAGTAGAGATGGACCTAGCTTAAAAGAAAAATGAAACTTTTCAGATATATGACTCATAAATAAAATGAGAGCAACTGAACAAAATTTCAAAGATAGTAAGAATTGTTTTCTCATTCAATATTTCAAAGATCATATCAAAATCAAGGCTGGAGCCAGCTAAACATTTAAGAAAGGCAGGCATGTTTTAACACGTCCTAATAACTCTCATTTATTTTCCATTTATCAGTCACAAATAGAAAGAATGAAAATTGGTGACTTAATCATTCTTGAGATATTGCTTTATTATCTGATCCTGAGAAGAAACTTAGTAAGTTTCCAAAACTTGGTAGTTTCTTATGCAGCAATAGTCAACTAATATATTATTTTTGGTAAGGAAGTGCCAATCACTTTAGAAGGAGAAGCATTTGCTGAAAACCCCTCAACACAATGATAGGTTGAATATAGTTCTCCTTCATAGATGAAAATTTGGAGATGCTGATCAATAAAACTTCACAGCTAAAAAAGCTTCTGGAATTGGGCTGTGTCCAAACTTGGAAAGGCTACCTGAGGAGTAAAGCAAACAGCTGCTTTCTTCTCCATATCTTTGAAACTCCTGAGACTGGTAGCCTGCTCTCTTATCTTTTGCACATTGACTCTAATTAATCTAATGTAGTTATTAGGGTATAAAACAAGCAGGAATCATTTATCAAGCAGAGGGTTACAAAGATAATGAGTCCCATTCTACCTTCCATGGGGGCTTGAAAATGAGCTTAAAGTCTCATTTTGAAGACACAGTTCTGAGATCAAGTTTGTTTACAATAAATAGAGCTTGGATTTTTGTAGCTCCTTAGATATTCAAACATAACTTCCTGATCATAAACTCAATGTAGCCTTGAAATAAACCAATAGGGGTAGGGGAACTCTGGAATATCACATAATTAGACAATATGAGACATACTGTTCATTTCCTGTGGCCGTTTTTCCATCTATACTTCTATGCCCCTTCTTAGGTAATCTAGAAATGCCCTCTTTTCAGGGAGTTTGTATCAGTGGTACCTAGTATGTGGAAAGTGGAAGATACCTTCACTATCACCACCATTGTCAAAATTGATTAGCCCAAGAAATGGGGTAGAGCAATCAGCTTATCTCTGAGAATCTGCTATATTTCTCAGATTGGTTAAAAAATTGGACTCTAGAGTCACTCACATCTGGAGTCAAATATTGGCTTTAGCACTTAATGTGGCCTTGTAAAAGATATTTAGTACCTCTAACTTGCATTTTTCTCATCAATAAAGTGGAATTTGAACACAGGGTTGCCATGATGATTGTATGATATAATATATATCAAGTATTTAGAACAGTGCTTAATGTAGAGTAAACCATAAAAAAGTGAGCTGTTTAAATATTTATATGTTGTCTAGAAAAATTTGGAATTGAGGTATAGAAAGACTGATTTAGATGGTGGTTAGTGCTGGAATTCAAATGTGCTGTGGACTTGAGGGTTGAGACTACCATTTGTTATGCAATTTTTGTGCTTCATGAATGGATGAGCAAAGGGAGAGAGCTAAATAGTAAACAGGGGTTTTTCTCTCATTGGGAGAAAAACCAATGAGAAACCATGTGGATCAAGGGTAAGAAAAATTCCCCGAAGTTCCTATCAGCTACTTCAGCTTCTGAGAGCATTCCACTGCTCCGTTCTTTTCATGAAGCCTGCTTTCTGCTCTGGGTTTCTCTGAAGGTCTACTAATTTCTCCTACTATATTCTCCCTTAAACAAATCAAGGTGTAACTTATTTGGCATCAGGTAATCCCTGACGAAGTCAATCCAATTTATAGCATCTGAGCTAATGTTCCTCCCTACAATTATCATCTAAAGCAACCATCGAATTTGGGCTTCATTCTTAAAATTCAAATCCCTTCTGCCAGATTTTTATTTAACTTACATTGCCACTAAGAATTAAAGTTGATTGCTTCTAGTTCAATGAAGAATAATTAGGTTCAAAATCTGATTTACCTTTATAGACTTTTTAGCATGTTGCTTAACTCTTTTTGAACGTTACAAACTTCACCCAAGGGAACTAGATCGATGGATCTCCAAACTATTGAACAGCTCAGGCATTCTGGAGCCTGATCCATCCTCTGTTATCTTGATTTACTCTGAGTAAATGCGCTTAGAAACAGAAGGAAGGCTCCAGAGTGTGTGGGTTCCCTAAGTTAGAGGTGGTGGTCAGATCTTCACGATCAGATCTTCACGTACGGTAAGGGGAATTGATTCTTGTCCTGTGCCTGAGAGCCCTTCTATGATGGGGCTGCTTGGCAGCCTGGAACTAGTCAAAGGTTAGCATAGCTCATATCTGAGAGAAAAGGACAGCAGAGAGGAACGACAGACCCATTTTGGAATTTGGGGGATTGGAGTTTAACCTTATAGGTTCTTTTCCAAACCAAGGTAAAAATGGAGGTGGTAGCAAGGGATGGAAGGGCTGGGACCCAGTGGATCGTATCGAGTAAGTCTGTGAAGAAAGGCAACTGACTAATAGGTAGGTGGTGCAGGTGATGATCAGGCTGGGAAAACAATCTCGCCAATATATGAGCCATCAAACACCAGTGCAGTGTCTATGAAAGTGACTCTAGGAAAATGAATACAACCTGTATTTTTAGTAGGGGCATAATCTACAAGCAACAAGAGCTGACTAACCCAAGAGTCATCTGTTTGGAAATTCCTCCTAGACATGTATCTTACAAACCACCTAAAAAAGATTAGAAGTGACTTTTTCAAAAATTCAAAATCATGGCCTTGAAACATAATAAAGAAGCAAAAGTATATAGTGTAATAATAGCAATAAAGATAATAAAGTTCACAATAATTGAAAGCTTATGGATCATGAGACAGGGACTGATATAAACACACTATATCTATTTCCACATTGAATTTTCACAAAACCTTAATATAATACTAATATCATCCTTAAATTATAGATAGAGAAACTGAGGCACAGAGAAAACAAGCATCTTGCCAGAAGTAGCGAAGTCAGTAAATGAACAGAGTAGATTTTGAACTCAGGCCAACTCTCTCCATAGCTTATGTTATTAACTCTTTCACAGTAAAAAGAGGAATAAATTGGAATTCATAGTATCTGCTGGGCTTGAGCCCTAGCTGGTAACCCAAATCTTTGTAATTAGCTGGGTCTCCTTTGAAAATTACTTCCCCTCTTTGCTCCTTGCTCTCACATTTGGAAGGAACTGCACTCCATTCTAAGATGTTTTTGTACCTCCAGAGATTCTGCATTAACACAAACATTTGTTAATATCCGTTTAATGCCAAGACTGTCTTCCTTACAGATAGCAATAGAGGTGATGCAGAACTGTGTGGGAGAGAGTGTGGTCTACGATGTGAACCATGGTCTATGCTTAGTGGCAAAGCCCCAGGATGTGTATATCCATTGCAGGTGATGTGCCACACTCATGAAGGATGTTTATGTGAGATGTTGTGGGAGGTATGGGAGGTGGAGATCATGGGAATCCTTGTAACTTTTGTGTAACATTTATGTAATCTAAGCATCTTTTAAAATATATATGAAAAAAAAAAAAAAAAGAACTTGCATACTGAAGTTTCATGCCTTATTTAAGTTATCTCTGAATCCAGTCACAGAGATATTTGATCAAAACTTCTTTAGGCATTAGCATTTTAAGCATAAATTAAATACATAAGTCTGTGGTGGACACATACTTTAATAATACTTAACTTCATAATTCCAAGATGTATTAGAAGGAGTAAGAATAGTTTGCAGCAGGAAACCAATAGGACTAGAGGTAGAAGGTCAGTTAAGGTGCCAGAAAATTCAGGATTTGCAGGCTCTGTTTAGGAATTCTGAAAATGGACATGGTTGGATGAGATTGGTGATGATGATCTTTGGGCAGAAGTTGAAGTAAAGTATATAATTTGTAGTATCTATGCAAGTGGGGAGTTAAGCAGAGATATAAATGAGAATTGCCGTTAAGTTCTCACTCCCTAATGAGTCCCACTGATCAATCATAATGGGTTCAGCTTATTTTGAAACCCAGATCTCATTAAATGTTTTTTTCAAAATAAAAACGGTTACAAGTATCAACTGATATATTTCTGTGCATCTTGATCATCTATAGAAATTTCAGGCAGAAAGAATGCTAATAAATTAGTCCCATTGAAAAGAAAGAGCAATTACTGAAAAACTGCCATTGTCCATGTGACATTTTAGTGTCAGTTTGCCTTTCTCTAATCAATTATAACCCATTAGGTTCTAGAAAGTAATTTGCAAGTGACCATACTATGCATTAGTGATCCACATGTTTCTTTTTAAACATAATGGATACCCTTTGACAGTAAATGACTAATGGAATAACATAAACCTGGTGGAGTATATTTTGAGAGACAATCTGTGATATATAGAGAACTATAAAAAGAACGTAAAACAAAATTGGGTTGTTACTAGGTCAGATTTCTTAAAAGTTCATAACATCTATTTCAAAATATATTTCAAAATTCATCCTACAGAGTAAGATTTCACATATTATTATGTTCTACTTTCCTCTGATTTTAAGAAAATGGCCCTCCAATTATAACTTTGTTTCTAAAATCCTTTAATCTTTCATTCCCTTGAACTCCCTTGCTACCCACAAAACTGCACAAACCATCCTTTGGTTGAGTGTGATGCATTCTGAGCTCCTGTCTTAAATTAATACATACCCTTCATTTTAAATAAGCATTCTCTGTGTGTGCCTACTAAATATAAAACACTGGTGTTCCCAATTTTACTTTAAAGTTCTAATATCAGCCCTTCCTAATTTGCTTTCTTCTCTTTCCTTCTCCATCTTTACCATGTGCACTCAAAGGTCAGTATCACAGAATAAAATATTTTTCTCATTCCTCACTATAAGGTTTCTGAGTAACAGGAGGCAATACCAAGATCAACCACCACCACTACTTGAAAAGGACTTTTTGTTTTCCATTCCACAGCAATTATGGTTTTTCTTACCTCTTTGCAAGTGCCTACTTTTTTTTTTGGTGTGTTTGTAGTATTTTCCCTTCTGTTCTATCCCTCCTTCATGCAAGTGGCCTGGATTTCTCCTATTCCTAGGATTTTTACCACCACTCCCTCTTGAGAATCACCTGCCTTGACTTCTCTGCCTACCCAGCATCATTCACAAACATTTCCTGGCTTGTACTTGACTTTCACTCTTTCATCTGTGGAGTCTGGGGAATTGGAGGCTGGGGATGTGGTGCACCAAAAAAGTGAGAATCTCTGTTCAGAAGTCCTATGCCATGGTAGCAGAGAAGGAATTAAGTGACCCAATCTCTCGAATACTTAAAGAAGTAGGGAAGTAGAAAGAAACCAGTTTTTGTTGAAAAATTTCCCTGAAACACAACAGTAGCTCGATGTCCTGGTTGCCCACAGCCTCTCACTATTCTATTGTGTTTAGATTAGAAAAAGAGTGAAGGGATATTTCTCCAAATGACTTAGGCTGGGGGAGGCTGTTTTATCATTTCAGTTTGGATATCTGGTTATACCTTCTGGAACCAATGGTGTTAAACTTGCTATTCAGATCCTGTGCTATTATAATTTGTCTGATTATGCAGACATAACAGGACTTCTACATTATATGCTGAAAGGATTTGAGAAAACTGGGAACTGGGGATGGGTAGGAGGGAAGGTTAAGAAAACTTACCAGACCATAAAGTTGGTAAGTACATGGCAATAGCTCAATAGCAGAGCATATTCCCATTGGAGGTGACAATTTAGTTAGAGGATGTTTATTCTCAAGAGGGCTCCAGGCAATGGTTCAGAATTCTAAAAATAAGATCTGGCAAATAAGACACATGGGCATTGACCAGGGCAAACATGCCATGGGTGTTTTAAAGAGATCCAGTTCTAGAAAGGTACTAGCATGGTAGACAAAAACAAAATGGGCATCCACTTGTATGGATTCAGACAACATGCAATAGCGAAAGGGCATGGCTCAGGAAGCATTAGATGGCACAGGGTTTATCCAAGCTTCAAAGGATACTAGGACTATCACAGCATGAAAAATGCAACATACTGCCAACTGGTGTTTGAAGATAGGAAACTCTTACCAACTTGGACTACAGTGATAAATGGTTAAGCCTGCAATGAAGTCCAGGTGTGGCAGGGTTTAGACAGGCAGGTATCCACACCAATGCCTTGGCTCAGTGTGATGGGCTGATAATTTGCATTTCTTTGCACTGTCACTTGAAAAACTACAAATCTATATTCCAAAACAGTGCAGTGCATAAATATGGAACATAGCTTCCCTCGAAGAGTAGACCATTTTCCAACCTGGTGCTTGGCAAAGACCTATGGAATACAGTATTGCCTCGTGGGCCCAGCGGGGCCTTGGCAATGAGTATATAGATTTGGCTTCGTGTAGGATAAGTTGATGGTTGAGGGCATTGGTATTGAGACCTGGGTGTCAGTCTTCCCACTCCCAAACGTCTCCTTCACATTGCCTGCGTATTCCTCAACCCTAGAAAAAGGGAGGCATTTCCATGACCCAGGTGGGCTTTTGATCATTTTCCTCCTTTGCCTTATTCTCTTCCTATTTCCCTTCTCAATAATAATATCCTTCTAATGTCAATACTACCAATCAAAATTGAATTCCATTGTGAATATGGCCACATTCTTTTTAGTCCCAGTACTATCAGAAGTGACTCACAAGCAACAGAATTATTCATCTGACATTACAGGAACCTATAAAGACTGGTTATGATTGATTAGTTATAGCTAAATGTTGTTTCAAGTTCAGTACTTCAGTGAGAAAAATTCATTGCTTAAATCTTGTATCAGTTTGGACACTTGGTGACCAGTTATAAAAACCCAACTCAAACTGACAACGAAAATAGGCAATTCCTTCTTATCTGCAGAGGCCATTGGTAGAGTTAGCTTCAGACTCAGCTCCTCCTCCATTATCATGACACCATCTCTTCTCGTTTTTCTCTCTGTTCTCTTCAATGGCAATCTTTCCTGACGCAAGTGAAGGAGAAAGTTTCCTCCTCCTAACACACAAAGTCAAGTTCTATTTAATTCCCACTGTCTCTATTTAGGTGCCATGCCAGAAGAGAACCCATCATGGTGGTCAAAAAAGATGCAGTGCTCCAAATGGCTGTTCTAGGATCTTTGACCTCTTCTGTAGCCAAGGATGGAGCTAACTCTAAAGCACACAGACTGAAAGTTCAGGTGGTGGTGAGTCAATAAAAGGGAATAGGGAGGGTATGCTCCCAGTAGGTTGAATAGATTTTGGATAGCAAAAATAACAAATGTATTCACAACATGTGATGATGTGGCAAGGAAAGTTACAGCAGAAATAATTATATACATACGTTTTCCTCCAATGAGTAATATTCTTTTAAAAATTGCATGGTGAGATTTTTATGAAATAAAACTCAGTCTTCTGTCATCCTGCTTTTATCACAGAGTATAATGACATCTTCTTAGTACGAAGAGAAGGAATCCGACAATCTGAATTGGAAACTGAAGAAATGTTCGAATTTGCTTTCTTGCATGAACAAAATGAACTTAAAATGTTTGAATCTAAGCAGGGGCTTGGTGGATTGGCTATTTTTATCAAATGGATGGTTTAATACAGGCAATTAACTAATTTGCAGATTTAATTTTTCCATTGCATTTATTTATTTATTTTGGCTAAACTAATTAGACATCCTGTGTGTGAAAGTAAAGAATAATCAGTTACTTCTTCCCATCTGTACCTTAAGAAATTATTTGGTAAAGGTTTTCTAATTTCTAATAATTGGAAGATTGTTAAATTACAATCAATTTGTTTGATGGAATATTAGATCTTAGATTCTTATGTTGCAAAGGAAAATATTCAAGCATTAATGTTTTGTGAAAAAGCAAATAGAACACAGAGCAAAACATGGCACTTAAATACGCGTTTTAACATTCACACCTGGGGCACATACACATACAAGCACGAAGAGCTTCACTGAGGTTACATCTGGATGGCAGCATTCTTGGTAACTGATGTCTCCTAATTTCCTATCTTTTCTAAATATATAATAAACATATAAGTTCTTTTGTTATCATAAAAAACATAAACTTTAACAAAATAATTTTAATAGTGTCGAAAAAATATAGTTCTGTATTAATTAATTATCTTACACAATTCTGTTTCAGTTTGCTTCATAGAGCTCTGCTTCTCTTTTAATTTTTCCTCCTTTAAATTCCTCTGAAGTCTAAATTCTTTCATCTTTTAGACTCCTCCGTTTTCACGACCTAATCAGGTATCATCAAAGCACTTGTCAATTTCTAGTGAACCTCAAGTTATTCTCTTTTCATAAACTGAATCCTTTGGTCCGCCTACTGCATAATTGCTACTGACTTCAATTGGAGTAACAAAAATGCTGTAAGGTCACTTCTGATTTAACTAGACCGCTTGTTTCCTGCCATTGATTGTTTTTTTTTTTTTTTTTTTTTAGTAATTCTGATGAGATATTAATGAGTATTGGCATCTGAAGTATTTTACTTTTTTGAGACAGTCTCCTTGCAGGATACATGAGAAATGAATGCCTCTAATAACTTTAAAGAAATTAACACTTAAAAGCAGCATGGTTTTAAGCTATTTGGTTGCAAATGTATGACATTACTGTATTCACTCTGCTTTTCAACTGCACTGATAATATTTTGCTTAAATTGGAGCTGGTAGTTAATTAATAAAATCTTGTGCAGGATTAAATTAATTCCTTCAAGTCTAATGGGTTTTAGCTTTTGTCCATTAATTTGTTTTTCTGTACCCTTAGTTTGCTTATTTGCTTAAAGATTCTGTAAAACCCCTTAGAAGACGGCATGGTCCCAATAGAAAAGTGATTAAAAATATGTTGTTTCCAGTTTTCTCCCACATATTACGTATTTCCTCTGTAATTGCAGTTACCATTTGAATTGTATAAACACCATGCTCCCAAAAGATAGATCTTGGAAAAAATGTGGGAAGTGGATGTAGCACCGTGGTTGAGTATCCAGTTCCCATGTATGAGGTCCTGGGTCCATTCCCTGGTACCACCTAAAAAAAAAAAAAAAAATTAATAAAAATTTTAAAATACTGTGATTTTAAAATCAAATATACATATTTTCATTCAGCTGATTCTATCAACAATAAAAATAAAATATCTCAGTTCTTAACATGAAAAACAGAAAAATTTAAAAGCACACATAAAATATTTATCTATTCTTTGAAACGGAGTACTTTTTGAAGGGAAATATGATAGAAGGAAAAAAGATTCAGTAACCTTTTAAAGAAAATTGCTTCCTTTAGGTGCCTAGAAGAATGACAGGTCTATACTTTTAAAAACAAAATTATGAAAATTGTCTCTATTTCTGAGACAGCCTAAAATTAAGCAGGCTTTGAAACCCCTTCAAACAGTTCTTTAAAATTCTTTTATGAGAAAACCCTAATCATTATTTAAAATAAAACATTATTCAACATTCTCATCTTGTAAGCATTGATGCTGTTTAAAAATTAAACCGAAATCAAGTTGAAGGTTTATGGTTCCTTTTTTCAAAAATGTTGACGTCAAAGTTATTTGAAAATATCCAAAAGAATATACTGAGTTTAATGCAAATGAAGCAGTTATTAACTTTGAACTCTCCTTTCATGGGATTTGTGTTCAGTTGCCCATCTTTTTCTGTTTCTCAGGAAAGGGAGAGTAATATAATGATTGCATTTTGGCATTCTGGAAAATTTAGGTTTGTTTTATCAGTATTCATGTGGTTTCCACCAAATGTCATAAATAGGAATCTGTGGGATTGTGAAGTTTTCCCAAGTGCCTCAGTTACAACTGATAAATTTTGTGACTTTTACTAACGATATGGAAGAAGCATCCTCTCTCCATTAACTTTACAGTTTGTTTTGGGGGCAAATTACCATGAACAAAACAATGGATCATACATGTTCTAAATCCTATGTTGGGCCCAATCAGAAGATCAGTAGGAACTGATCAAAACCTGCTGTGTCATGAGGGATATATTCTGGTTAAGTTTAGTAGGCATTTTTAAAAAACTCATTTTCTAGAAGCCACAGAAGGAGAAATCCTTAGCTGCTTGAATAAAATTAGTATTGCAGTTCTACTTGCTGAATTTTGAACTGATTAAAAGTATTTGTGTTGGGGACTGATAGGGCCAGAGAAAGTGTTAGGAATATGGAGAGTGATAAGAAAGTAGTAATTAAGAATTGAAATAAAGAGTATCTACTAGCTGCTGAAAAGAGCAATTGGTACTTATTTTTACCAGCAAAAATTATGACATTTTGCCAATGAACTGATGAAAAATTTGCTATTCTGATAGTAATTTTGGTATTTGAAAACACTTTTCATATTCTGTTGTACCATGCAAGGTCAAATTGTTATTATGTGAAAACTCTTAGTATTTTAAAATAGAAAACATCTAATTTTAGAGTTGTTTATTTATTATCATTGAAATTAAACTATCAGTTACTGTGTTTGCTCTGTGAACAGTAAGTGATGACTAGAATTGATTTACAAGGACACACCACCCTGCTAGCAGAACAGTTTATGAAGAGATTTGATAGCAAGATAAAAAGAAGCCTCCAGGCTTTACATGCCATTAGCATTCTGTGATTACACTTTAGTAGCTCTGGTTACTTACCTCTGGCATCAGAGCTAACTTAGCTGTCACCTGGGGAGATCCAGGGAACACTCTCTTCAGCTTCCAGGTGAGTTTATGCAGAGAAATAGTCTTAATCTAATTCCGTGAAACTAAAATGCCTCTGAACCAAAAGCTGAATTCTTTTCCACCATGTGGGAATAGACAATATCAATGGCTTCTTGTTAAGTTTTCGAAAATCAAAGGAGGCAGCTGGAAGTTTGAAGTTTTATACCATGGAAATTATACACAGCTCAGCACTTGGTAATTAAGGCTACTTTTGTTTAGATAATGAACTCTCAATAATATCACAACATTTTCAGAAAATATTGATTAGTGAATACAGTTCAGGCAAGGAAATAAAGTCTAAGGATGCCGAAATAAAATAAAATAAAGCTACTAATATTCTCACCGCTAAGTAACACAGGTGAACGTTAAGATCCATCATCATTATTAATTTTGTTTACTATTTCCCAATCGTAATGGATGTGTCAAGAATTTATTCAAGAGAATATGATCTCTGACCGCTGGCAGCAAGAAACTAAAATGAAGATAAATGCACTGAAGCATACTAAAATCTACTCGGAGGATGAAACTAACTTAAAGAGTAAAGCTAAGGCTGCATGTCCAAAAATTCAAATAATATAAGAAAATAATGTTCAATTTCATTGGTAATTTTAAAAATGAAAATGAAAAGCTACCAATATTTACAAATAAATAGGGAAATATTGAATATATATGTCTCTCTTTCTTTCTCTCTCTCCCTATTATATATCACGTGTATACACACACACACACACACACTACACACAAGGTGTTGGGTACTCAAAAGTGTTACTTTATTAGTAATAGCATGAGTGGTATTTCCACAACATGGGACTGTTAACCAGACACTAAAATGCTACACTAGCAGACTGCAGGCAGGGTAAATGTGAAGCAAAAGAAACACTGTAACCCTTGTAACCAGATCCTGAGAAGATCTCTAAGGAAGGTGGAATTTTACCACTAAAAGCTAAAATAACATGGCAATTTAATTTTCATTTTGGTCAGTCTGTGTGCTCCTCATTCAGAGAACTTATTACTAATTGACACTTACTATTGAGCAGCCTGGAATCAGAACTATGGAAACGGAAAAAAGCCTTGAATTGCATTAGGTTCTAAAACAATTGCAAATGAATAATCCAATGATTGTCATAAAACCACAGTCAGATTACTAATTATATTACTGAGATATTGCTTTTCAGATTCTGAGAGAGAAGTAAGTATTTTCCCTTTACCTGGACCCAGTCTCTTGTGAGGACAGATTTTGAGATTTAACAGAATTCAACCGGAGATAAGTGTCAGTCTTTGCAGAAGACTCTTTGATGGGATTTTACTCAATTAATTGAGGCTGTACCAATATCAAATTGAGCTGACCCCTCCCTTCTTATATTCAATGCATGGAATGAAAGCATCATAATGCAATGATTGGGAGTGAAGCCTGATAGAAGTAATGCTGAAACCTCATTCCACCTATATTACCTAATTTTTCCCAAGTTCAAATTGCTCCCATGTCAACTTGCATATTCACTTATGCATAGATAGGATAGTTGAGAGAATTCCGTGAGAAAATGGTATTGTGTTATTGTAGCAAGCCTCTAGTAACTTCTGTTTAAGCTGGGAAATGAAATGTTTTTAGGAAAAGCAATCTTAAATTTTAAGTAACAACAATAACAATAGAGAGAATAAGCATGGTATCAATGCAAAGATATTATAAGGAAAAAGGTTTTGGAAGCTACATGCTTTTTCTACAAAAAAGAAACACCCCCAAAATCCTG
Organism: Tolypeutes matacus; assembly: GCA_026826555.1. Lineage (NCBI taxonomy): Eukaryota > Metazoa > Chordata > Mammalia > Cingulata > Chlamyphoridae > Tolypeutes > Tolypeutes matacus. The sequence goes on along the minus strand of JAKSZT010054462.1, from coordinate 9,302,504 downwards.
GCAAGGAGATAAAAATGTAGCATTGTTTTATGCATTTTTTTTTTAAATGAAGCAATTGCACGGAAAAAGAACAATTACCAAGCGTATAATCCACGGGAAAGAGGCAAGACAGAAATAGATGCTGGACAGAAAACAGAGAAAAATGAAATGACAACTTACAAAACTCAGGAAAAATTTTAAAAAGACAAGAATACTTCTCAAATAGTTGAATACATGGAGGGCAATGCAAAATAACTATATAGAAAGTATAGTAAAGGATTAAAATATCAAAAAATGATAAATAACACAAATTAATTAAATAATTAATAAAGTAATTAAAGGTGAGGCATTCACTTCTTTCCAAGTAATACTAACATATAAGAACAATGCCTCGTATGCTTCCTTCAGACGTGTTCTCCTAAATGTGTGACATTTCTAAGTGGGACTATCTCACTAAAAAATGGGCAATCCACAAAACTTGCTCCATTCCTATACCTGGAAACTCCTTTAATAATTGAGAAGAAACCTGCCCTCTAATATTATCCTAATTATTTTTCTGTTTTCTGAAACAGAAGTAGAATCCCAACAAAACCAGATGCACACCAGGGAAATCTGGTATCTGTTCCAGTGATGCAGACATGAATCCCCTAAGCTATGGATTTGTTTCAAGGACTTCCATATTCTATACACAACCCATCTCCCTTTAGCCAGGTTCTTCAGACATGTAGATCCCTTCCTCCTTATATCCAAATCTGATAATCCTTTATGGTCACACCTCGAGTTATGTTTCTCACACGGAGGAGGAAATGATCTCTGCTCTTTAAAAGGGCAACTTATCACAACATGAAGGCATGGATCAGACAAACACCCTTTCTTCAAAGATAGAGGAAATAAGGCTCATGGAATTAAGTGATGTGCCCAATATCAAACAGCTGGATAGTGACCTGGGGCCAATGCTAGGGAAGCAATATTTAAGTCTTTTAAATTCTGACTCAAACTCTTTAACATGCTTCCATATATCAGCCTAAGAACAAACTCACAAAGTACCTTTTACATCAAGATTATTCTCCTACCAATCTGTGAATACATTTAACCAAGCAAATTTAATGTCCCTGGGACTTTAGTGAAGAAAGGTGACCAGTTCCTGGGGCCAGGACAAGGAAAGGACAGGAAGACTTCAGGCAAGTTTTTTTAATTTGAAATTCCAGATAAAGAAAGTAATTTTATCTTTCTGAGGAAAGTGGCAAAGGGCCCCAAAGGTACTAACTTTTGGAAAGTACAACTTCAAGATTAGGGTAAGTTAATGGACTTTCTTATCTGAAAGGAAGCCTTGGGTGTATCTTGTCTTCAGGAATGCATCACGTTCTTGGAGGGTTGATGGGTGCCCTGACATGCCAGTTCCTGAAGATGTTAAATAATCCCTTTGCCCTTTTAATGTTAAATGGAGAAATCTTTGGTTCTGAGATGAGGGTATGAGGCAGGTTGGAACTCCACTTTTTGATGCTTTCCTCATAGCTCGTCTACAAGACTTTTCCTTCAAAGGTCATCAGGACCTAAACTTCCCTTGGTTTCATCTTCTGATTCTATTGCCAGAACTTTAGATACTTCCCTTCCCTGTGTGTCAGAAAGTTAGAAGTCAATGAGGTAAAGTCTCAGTAGCCAGAAAACCTGGCCACTCAACCAAGAGAAGCCTTTATAATTTATACACTTCCAAAAGCTCTGCAGTAACTTCTGGGAGCAGAGATCCAGCCAACTAGTTTTGGCCCTGGAGCTTTTGGCTCACTCTCTGCCATCCTTTCTAGGCAGCACCTTGGGTTGGGAACAATCTGTCTGATGCTCCTGCAAAAGATATTAATTTTAAATTTAATTCCCCAATTGTTTGTTGCTAGTATATTAAAATAATTTGCTGTAATTCACACAGTGTTTTCCAACCTTGCTAAAATTTACTTCTTAGTTCCAGTAGTTCTAATGTAGATTCCACAGGGTTTTCTTTTTCTTTTATTAGAGAAATTGTAGGTTTGTTATTTCATTGAGGCTACTGAACATTTGCCTAAAAGTTGTTCAAATCATTCCTGTATTGTACTTTTAATTTATCTAACATCAATATTGATGCTTTCTTTTATTCCTGAAATTGACAATTAGTTTTGCCTTTCTTTTTTCCTTAATCAGGCTTACTATGGATTTATAAATGATACGCTTTCAAGGAACTAATCTTTTTTTTTTTTAACCTGTGATGACTATTTAAATTGTCTGCTTTCTATTTTGCTAGTTTTCACATTTTCCTATTTTCTTCCTTCTCTTTATTTTAGGTTTCATTGCTTTCTTAAGTTAAGCTTAGATCATGGATTTGAGACCTTTCTCCTTTCTTAATATAAATATTTAAAAGTACTATTTTCCTTCTAATTACTGTTTTAGTGATATCCAATAGAAGAATTTGTTATTGTATTTTATTTATATTCATTTAAAAAATTGAATATCCCATTGGATTTCTTCTTTGACCAATGTGTTTTTAGAAGTGTTTTTTTAAAATTATCATTAAACATTTGAAGCTTTTCTACATATTCTCTCTCATTTCTTGCTAATTAAATGTAATATGGGTCATAGAACATAATCTGGTTATTTTTATTCTTTAATGTTTCTTGATGTTTCTTTATGGCCCAATTTTGTGAATATCCCATGTGATCATCAAAAAAATGAATATTGCAAAATTGTTGCCTGTTTTGTTCTATATATTCATTTAACTCATGTTCAATGATAATAGTCAAATCTTTTATTCTCAATGGATATTTTTTTGCAAGAAACGGGGTTACAGTTTATGTATATGAAATCTCCAACAAAGATGCTAAACTTGTCTTTTTAACCCTTCATTTCAATCAGTTTTTCTTTGTGTATTATCAAGCTCCATTTTTAGGTGCATAAAAATTTATGATTGTTATGTCTTCTTAATGAATTGATCTTTTCATCTGATATTATCATTGCACCAGTGATGGTTAAGTTCATATGTCAGCTTGGCCAGGTGTTGGTCAAGCAAGCTCTGGCCTGATTGTCACAGTGAGGATATTTCATGGACTTAAATCATCAGTAATTTCATTGCATTGATGGCTGGGTACATCTACAATCCGCTGAGGAGATTGCCTTCAATAATGAGAGATGTCTCATCCAATTAATTGAAGATCTTAAAAGGAGAAGTGGTGATTTCAGTCAGGGGAGAGATTTCCATCTTTAGCCAGCCATATTTTCCTGGGGAATTCATCAAAAACTTTCATTGGTATTCCCAGCTTACACCCTGCCCTACAGAATTTGAACTTGCCCATCCTCACAGTTGTGTGAGATCACTCTGATAAAAATCTCATAATATTTACAGATATCTCCCAGTGGCTCTGTTTCCCTAGAGAACCTTGACCCTTCCCCACCCCTCACCCCGTGTTCTTATGCTGGTGTATAAGAACATACATAACATTAACCATGTATGTTTTATTATAGTTTACATGTGTCCCTTATAGATTGTACAAGCTAGGTCTTCATTTTATCCATTCTGATAATGCTTACATTTCAATTGATATTTGTGATCATTTACTAAAAAAAACAAAAATAACCTTTTAATTGGAAAATAATTTTAGATTCACATGGAAATTGTTATATAATACATCTGCCCTTCATACAGCTTCCCCATCAATAATAACTTTCATAATCATACTACAATAATCAAAAGCAAGAAGTTGATATCGGTATAATGCAATTAACAAAACTACAGACCTTACTCAAATTTCATTGGTTTTTGCATGTGCTCTTTGCTTTCGTGTTCAGTGCTATGAAATTTGACCATGTTTATTAGATCTTCATAACCACCACAATCACCACCATTGTTTCATCATCCCAAAAAAACATCTGTGCTACCCCTTTATAGTCCCACACTTCCCCCCACCCTAACCCCTGGCACAGACACATACACTTGTCATTTCGAGAGTCTTATACAATTGGAATCATATAGTATATAAGCCTTTTACGATTGGCTTTTTCACTCAGCATAACACCCGTCAGTTCATCCAAGTTGCATGTCAATAGTTTGATTCTTTTTATTGCAAAATACTGTTCCATTTTTCAAATATACCACATTTTGTTTATCAATTCTCCTATTGTTGGACATTTTGATTGATGCAAGTTTTAGCTATTATTTTTACGGATTCTATTCACATTCTTGTTGGTTTATGTGTGTGCACATATGTTTACATCTCTTGAGTATGGAATTGCTATGTCATAAGATATATGTGCGCATATAGGTATATATTTTACAGTACAAGGAACTAGCAGACAATTTTCCATAGTTTCTTTATCTATTCACTCACTGAAAGATATTTAGATTGTTTCCAGTTTTGGGTTATTACAAATAAGCTGCAATTATATTCCAACATTTGATCTTCATGTTCAGTTCTTCTGTATCCCTGCTGCTGTTTTAGTTTGTGGTTCTATCAATTATTGAATAGGATATTAAAATCCCCAACTATAGTTGTGGGTTCTATGCGTTTTTGCTTCATGTAGTTTGAAACTCTGTTGATCCATGTGTACATATAACCTTATGATTCGTATTTTTCTTGGTGAATCAACACTTTTATCACTATGAAATGTTGTTCTTTATTATGAGTAATTTTCTTTGCTCTGTAGTTTACTTTTCTGTTATTAATATAGTCACTCCAGCTTTATTTTGATGGTATATTTTTTCAATCCTGTTATTTTTATGTTTCCCATCTTTTCCACTAACTTTGATATATTTACCGTATTTACTTTTAAAATTTTGTCTGTTAATTCCAACATTTGGGCTATCACTGGATCTACTCCTATGGACTGCCCCTTTCTTGAAATATGCACCATATTTTCTTTGCTTCGTCATATGTCTCACAAGTTTTCTTTAATTATATAACATTTTTGGAGCAAAAGAACAGAAAAGACTAAAGCAAATAAGATTTAGCCACAGAATAGGACATGTTCTACCTTCTGTGAGGTCACTGGCATGGTGATCTCAGTAAATGTAATTTGAAATCAAACAAGATTTGTGCTTTCTTTTGCTTTAGTTAAATTCAGTTCAGTAAAATATTTTGACAGCAGGATCAGAAATTTTCCCTCATCAGGGCTTGGAATATGAAATCAATGAGTTCTCAAAGAACTCTTTATGCTTTCTGTAGCTTTTAAAACTGTGGTTGGTTTCTCTCTGATTTAGTCTAGCTGCCAGCTTTTGGATCACTGGGGAATTTCTTTTATGCCTCCATCCCTATCTCTAGCTTTCTGTACATCAGGAATTCTCTATATTTTCTCTCGCCCAGACTGCAGCCTTAGGCTCACTGATTTTACTCAGTGAAAACCTGGTTAACTCAGAGGGATTTCTCTTCCTCCAATACTCTTTGAAGTGTGGCTTCAGTGTCCTTGGTAAAGTACTGGAGGATCTCCCAGTGGTTTCTCTAAGCTAGATTGTCCAGCCTTCAGTATTTCACTGCTTTTACATTTAGCTTCTGACCCCAAGATTTTGGTATATTACACCTACGTACTTGGTGAAAGCTCATGGGAGAGAATTGGCCGGTACATACAGAACAGTTCTTTGGCTAGTAATTCCCCAGATTCTAATCTATCACACCAACTCACCCACTTGCCATATACTTAGCTGATTTCTCTTTATGCCAGTCAACAATAAATTCCTCCTTTTTCTACTATTTCACCAGGGTCACTTGGAAGACCCTTCACCTTTGTGGAAAAAAGTCATTAAGGATTATTTGCATTCTCAGATCTATAGTTGGTTTTAAAAGTACATTATAGGGAAGTGGTTGTGGCTCAATCAGTAGGGCTCCCTTTTACCATATGGGAGGCCCCGGGTTCGGTTCCCGGGGCCTCCTGGTGAAGGCAAGCCCGCCCGCACGGCGTGGTTAGCTGACCCAGTGAGCACAAGCAGCAAGGGGGGGATAAATGAATAAATAAATAAAATCTTTAAAAATATATATATATATTTATAAAAAAAAAAAAAAAGTACATTATAATGTGAATATTCTTGCTGTCCTGATTTTGTGATAATCAGCGTAGGCTAAACATTCACTATATTAGAAACCATGCATGTGTCCCCAGACCTAGTTTTTCTCCCTAGGTCAGGTTTTTAGAATGCTGGTGATAAAACAAGTCTGATTTATTATATGACCATCCTGTATGGGAAAAGACTGTAACTCTAGGTAACTTTGGTCAACCTTAAGAGATATAGCAGGGGGATGGATGCGGCTCAAATGGTTGGGCATTTGTCTCCCATATGGAGGGAACTAGGTTCGATCCCCAGGACCTCCAGGTAAAATTAAAAAAAGAAAAATATAGAAGGCGCGCAAACCTCCAGGCCCCATGTGTGGGTGTGCCGACGAGCTATGAAGCAAGATGATGACATAACAGGAGAGCGACACAAGGGAAAGCCAAGACGAGACGCACCAAAAAAACAGGAATTAAGGTGGTGCAGGCGGTAGGATGCCTCTCTCCCACAGTGGAGGTTCCGAGGATGGAATCCCAGTGAAGACAGGAGAAGAAGGATGAGAAGAGAGGGCAAGAAACGGGCACAGAGAGTTGCCCAGTGAATGGACACAGAAGCAGCAAAAATGGGGGAGGGGTGTGTGGTAAAAATGGATAAAAGTAAATAAATAAATAAATCCTTTAAAAAATGTATAGGGGAGTAACATATGGACTATAATTAGTAAAACTTTAATGATGCTCTTTCATAATTTGTTAACAAATGTTTCATAGCAATGCAAAATATTTGTGATAGGGTTATGTATGGGAGCCCTGTATGATGTTATGCATGTTTGTTTTGTAAGTTCACAATGTTTACTAAACACTTATTGTTTATGTAAAAAAAACATTTAAGAAGGAAGTATGGTATTGTAGGAAATAATTTGCAAAATTTGAAGGTTTTGCTGCAGAAGGTTTTTGCAATGATTTTTATTCCAGTTATCTTTTGCACTTCATTACCCTGTGAAAAAACAGGTACCTCAGTATTTTTAAAAAATGTCAAGACTACAGTGAAGATAAATATACTAAATTCACAAAGCAATTTAAATGATTATTTAAATTTAAAATCTTTGTGTTTTTTTTTAGGAAAAAAAAATAATGAACATAACCTTTTAAAAAAAAGTACATTATACTCCTTGAAGAACAAGAGTCATAATTACTTGCAACAACATTGACGGCTTGACATACTGGCCTGTCCTCCCCTATTAGGCACTGCCTGCCCCTCTATTTGAGGACATAGTAAGACTTCCCAGGATGGGAATCTAACACCTTCCTGCCCATTATGGGGTTTCCATCCACTAATACAACCCACTATGACAAGATGAACACTCTCACACACTCCCTAGAAGCCTGCCCCAGGTGCTCGCAGTCCCGCATGCCCCTGCATCCAACACCCTAAACCAGTAACCTTCCCCTCCCATATTTACCAAAAGAACATTCTCAACGTTGCAGTTTCAACCAGAGACCTGCAAATCCCCAGAGTTCACCTGCTCTTTCCCCCAACCCTCCCCCCAGTTCCATGGACTGTCCAACCCACCCTACCCCCTCACAAAACAGCACCACTCAACCCAATAGCATCACCAGATCATTGTCATGACCATCCACTGCAAAACTACATCCTTCCACCTTATCCCAGATTTTGCCCATATGGGCATTGGCTCACAATCTTCTCCCTTTCTGTCTCATGTAAACCTATCTTCCAGACTCTAACTCTGTGAGTCTGCTCAATTTGCTTAATTCTTATAACTGAGGTCATGTAATATTTGTCCTTCAGTGCTGGATTTCTTCACTCAACATAAGGTCTTCAAGATTCATCCATGTTATCCTGTGTAACTTAATTCCTTCCTACAGCTGAGTAATATTGCATTGTATGTATATACCACAGTATGTTTATCTATTCATCCGTTGATAGACATTTGCATTGTTTCCAACTTTTTGCTGCTATGAACATTGGTGTGCATATATCTGTTTGTGTCCCTGCTTTCAATTCTTCTGGGTATATAACCAGCAGTGGGATTGCTGGATCACATGGCAGTTCTATAGTTAGCTTCCTGAGGAACCATCAAACTATCCTCCACAATGGCTGCACTGTTCTACATTCCCCCCAGCAGTGGGTAAGTGTTCCCTTTCCTCCATATCCTCTCCAATGTTTGTAGTCCTCTGTTTTTTAAATAGCCACTAGTCTAATGGGTGTCAGATGATATCTTATTGTAGTTTTGATTTGCATTTCCCTAATAGTTAGTGATGTTGAGCATCTTTTCATGTGCTTTCTAACCATTTGTATTTCTTCTTTGGAAAAGTGTCTATTCAAATCACTTGCCCATTTTTAAAATGGATTGTTTGTCTTTTTATTTTCAAGTTATAGGATTTCTTTATATATGCTGGATATTAGGCCTTTATCAATATATGGTTACCAAATATTTTCTCCCATTGAGTAGGCTGCTTTTTCACTTTCTTGACAAACTCCTTTGAGGTGAAAAGTTTTTAATTTTGAGGAGGTCCCATTTATCTATTTTATCTTTCATTGTTTGCTGTGGGTTTCTTATATATATCCTTTATCATGTTCAGAAAGTTTCCTTCTATTCCTATCTTTTGCAGTGTTTTTATCAAGAAAGGGTGCTGTATTTTGTCAAATGCTTTTTCTGCATCGAGATGATCATGTGATTTTCTTCTTCCGATCTGTTTATGTGGTGTATTACATTGATTGATTTTATTATGTTGAACTATTCTTGCATACCAAGGATGAAACCCACTAGGTCATGATGTATAATTCATTTGATGTGTTGTTGAATATGATTAGCAAGTATTTTATTGAGGATTTTAGAATCTAGGTTCATTAGAGAGATTGGTCTAATAGTTTTCCTTTCTTGTGGCATCTTTGTTTGGCTTTGGTATTAGGGTGATGTTGGCATCATAGAATGAGTTAGGCAATATTGCCTCCACTTCTATTTTTTGGAAGAGTTTAAGCAGGATTGGTGTTAGTTCTTTCTGGAATGTTTGGTAGAATTCACCTGTGAAGCTGCTGGTCCTGGGTTATTCATAGTTGGGAGGTTTTCAATGACAGATTCTATCTCATTACTTGAAATGTGTTTGTTGAGTTCATGAATTTCTTCTTTCATCAATGTAGGCTGCTTGTGTGTTTCTAGGAATTTTTTTATTTCCTCTAAATTATCCATCTTGTTGGCATACAATTTTTCAAAGTATCCTCTCATGATACTCTTTATTTCTGTGGGGTCAGTGGTGATATACCTTTCCTCCTTTCTTTTTTATGTATTTGCAACTTCTCTTTTTTCTTTGTTAGTCTAGCTAAGGGTTAATCAATTTTTTAATCTTCTCAAAGAACCAGCTTTTTGTTTTGTTTATTTTTTCTAGTGCTTTCTTATTTTCAATTTCATTTAGCTCTACTCCAATCTTTGTCAATTCCTTCTTTCTACTTGCTTTGGGGTTAGTTTGTTGCTCTTTTTCTAATTCCTCCAGGTGTGCAATTAGGTCTTTGATTTTAGCTCTTTCTTCTTTTTTTAATGTAGGCATTTATGGCTATGAATTTCCCTCTCAGCACTGTGTTTTCTGCATCCCATAGGTTTTGGTATGTATTGTCATTTTTGTCCATTTCAAAGTAGTTACTGATTTCTTTTGCAATTTCCTTCTTGACCAACTGGTTGTCTAAGAGTGGCTTGTTTAACTTCCATATCTTTGTGCCTAATCTGCTTCTCTGACCCCTACCGATATCCAGCATCATTCCATTGTGATCAGAGAAATTACTTTGTATAATTTCAATCTTTCTGAATTCATTGAGATTGTTCTGTGTCCTAGCATGTGGTCTATCCTGGAGAATGATCCGTGTGTGCTCCAGAAGAATGTATATCCAAGTCTATTTGGGTGTAATGTTCTATATATGTCTATTAGGTCCAGATTCTTTAATGTATTATTCAAGGTCTCTGTTTCTTTATTGTGCCTCTGTTGAGATGTTCTGTCTGATGGTGATAGTGGTATTTTAAAGTCCTCCACTATAATTGTAGAGGCATCTATTTCTCCACTTAGTTTTTCCAATGTTTGGCTCATGTATTTTAAGGTGCCCTGATCAGGTGCATAAGTGTTTATGATTGTTCCTTCTTCTTGATAGATATCCCGTTTCATTAATATATAGTGTCCTTCTTTGTCTCTTACAATAGTTTTGCATTTAAAGTATATTTTGTCCCATACTAATATAGCTACTTCTGCCCTTATCTGATTATTGTTTGCATGTAAAATTGTTTTCCAACCATTCATTTTTTAGCCCCCTTGAGTCCCTGGGTCTAAAATGAGTTCCTTGTAGAGAGCATATAGATGGGTATATTTCCCTATCATTCTTCCAATCTGTGTCTCTTGATTGGAGAGTTTAATCCATTAATATTCAGTGTTATTACTGTCAAAGAATTTCTTACATTAGCCATATTTTCGTTAGGTTTATCTATGCTATATATTGTTTTTATTTCATTTTTTATCTTTTTAGTTATTCTTATACTCCCCTTCAAAGGTCAGGAGGGTCATTCCAGAGGTTATGTTAATGCACAACTCAGCAGGATCTCATTGACCTGCCAATGTAAATATTGCTTCAAACAGAGGGGTTCTTGAGGGTTCTGGAGACATCCAGACACTATAGGCAGGGCAGACAGCTCAGGAGTTTGGATCCCTGCCAGTGGGCCTACTTTGGAATTTATGCTCCCCAGAGTGACAGAGTTGGACTCAGTTGTGGCTTTCTTACACAGGGCTCTTCTATCCCTTCTTTTGAACCTATAATTAGTTCTAGAGTTGATAGGTGTATGTTCAAGAGACTTAAATCTTTGGGCTGTTCATGTGCCAGCTGGGCCCTGAATCTCAACAGAGTTGCAACACTTACTCTCCATTTCATTGGATTCACCCAAGCCAACTAACAAGGAGATGATGATGAACAATGACCATCCCAAGGAACAGAAAGAATCTAAAACTGCAAGCAAGAAAATCCCATCCATCTGCCCCATGGGATCTAAGCCTTCTCTCAATTAGAGATGGAGTGGGCATCACCATCCCAGAGTCCTCAGAACTGGGGCATGAACGAAGGACTAGATTAGACTTAATGGTATTCTATAGACTTTTTGTGATTCTAGCAATGGAAGAACTTTTATCATTGATGTGGAGGCAGTGGTCACTGGAGGTTCTGAGGGGAGGGAGAGGGAAAAACAGGTGTAATATGGGGGCATTTTTGGGACTTGAGAATAATCCTGAAAGACATTGCAATGACAGATACAGGTCATTATATATCTTATCATAACTTATAAAATTGTGCAGGAGAGAGTGTAAACTACAATGTAAACTATAATCCATGCTTATTGGCAATGCTCCAAAATGTGTTCATCAATTGTAACAAATGTACCACAATAATGAAAGATGTTGTTAATGGGGGAAAATGTGGGAGGTGAGTGGAGTGGGGCAAATGGGAATCCCATATAATTTTTATGTAACATTTATGTAATCTAAGTATATATATATTTTAAATTAAAAAGTATATTTTTTTAAAAAGGGAAAGAATAAAAAAGAAAAAAACAGTATATTATATTGTAGTATTTCTGGGTTTCCTTTGGTTAAGGTAGGAATAAGGGCATCTTTCAACTTTTTACATTTTAATTTGAAGTAGGCTATTAGTAATTTCTTTCTTAAGTATAATTTTATCATAAACATGGCAAACATTTTGCATAGAAAAAACAATGGAAGCCAATTTTACTTATGTTTATTGCTTTAAATATCTTAAATAAAATACAAGAAAATAAAACCAGCAAAGCATCAAAATAATATGTCACTATACTGTTGGATTTATTTCAATAGTTTGAAGATATTTCAGTGTTCTGGAAATTCATTAATATAATTAACTTTATTAAAAGATCAAGTAAGAAAAGAAAGTGCTGAAAAGGCATTTGAAAATTGAACCTTTATTACCTGAAATACAATAAATTAAGTACTGATTGATATTTCTTGAATATATTGTGTTTGTGTGTATGTTTACCTCAAAATCTAGGATCATCAACATATGCTTATTGAAGAGACAATGGAAATTTTCCCATAAACCTAAGAGTAAAATAAGGATGCTAGCTTGTATCATTACTACTTAATATTGTACTAGAAGAATTAACTAATTATATATATGGCAAATAAAACAATGATCAATGACAAAAATTTTGGAAAGTAGGAATTGGACTTATTCCCATTTTTGCAAATAATTATATAATATACCTAGAAAACTCAAGATAAGAAACCAAAAAATTGCTACAATGATGTTAGAATTCAACAAGTTTTAATAATTAATAATCCTGCTATAGACACATTGTTTTAGTTTCCTGGCTTCTAAATCAAATACCATACAATGAATTGCTTAAACAATAGGAATTTATTGTCTTGTGGTTTTGAGGCGAGATGAAGTTCAAAATCAAGGTGATGCTTTCTCCCAGAAGACTGTGGGATTCTGTGGCTGCTGCCAGCAATCCTTGCTCCTTAGTTTTTCTGTCACATGGCAGTGCATATGGCACCCTCTCCTGGTTTCTCTTTTCTCTTCCAGGTTCCAGATTCTGGCTGCTCCCTCTGGCTTTTTCTCTCTCTGTAGCCTTCCTTTTAAGGCCTTCAGTAACAGAATTAAGACACATCCTCATTCAGCTGGTACACAACTTAACCAAAATATCCTCATCAAAACTCCTATTTGTAATGGTTAACACCCACAGGAATAGATTCCATTTAAGAAAATGGTTTGCTGGGGTACATAGCTCCAAGCCACCACACACATATACATTTTTAACATTCAAGATAATGTATATTATATAAATTATATTATAATATATTAATTTTGGGATGTGCTATCGTTTTTCTATTAAATTTTACCACAGGTCATGGGTATACTAAGAAGTCGTATCAATTCTCTATTACTACAGAACAAACTGCTCCAAAATTAGTGGCTTAAAACAACATCATTTATTCTCTTAAGGATTTCTAGTTTGGGCAAGGTTCAGCAGGAACAGTTTGTCTCTGCTCTATATGGTATCAGCTCAGACAACATGACAGGGAACTAGAAGATCCACTTTTAAAAGGCTCAGTCACATGGCTGGCAAGTTGGTGCTGGATGCTTGCTGGAAGCTCATCAAGGGCTGTGGATTGGGGTCATGGCTCCTTTCCATGTGGTCTCATATATTATTCTATAATATAAGATTATGATATACAATAATGATTATATATAATTAGCATGCACCATAGGGATGTACTCTTTCTTGAAATTTTGTGGAAAATGGAAGAGATATCATTTATAATAGCTACATAAATTATGTATAAATTTAACTAAAATATTCAGCAACTGTATAAGCAAAACACATTTTAAACACCCATGAATCATGTAAAAATAAGTATGAATTAGTGGGAATATATGCCATGTCCTTGTATATCAAAACACATAGAATGTCAATCAACTTATGTTTCCCCACCAAAATGCAAATTATTTTAGCTCAAGCACACTCTATAATCTTCTGTCTTTTATTCTTTTTTTCATTTTTATTTTAAAGGTACTTGGATTATACAAATGTCATGTAAAAAATATAGGAAAATCCCATATGTCCCGCTCCCCACACTTCCCACATTTTCTCACCTTAACAACATCCTTCATTAGTGTGGTACATTCATTGCAATTGATGAACATATTTTGGAGCATTGCTGCTAAGCATGGATTAAAGTTTACATTATAGTGTACACTCTTTCCCACCCAATTCTGTAGGGTATGGCAAGATATATAATGGCCTGCATCTGTCATTGCAATGTCATTCAGGACAATTCCCAAGTCCCAAAAATGCCCCCGAAGTACACCTGTTTTTCCCTCTCTCTGCCCTCAGAACCTCCAGTGGCCACTGCCTCCACATCAGTGATATAATTTCTTCCATTGCTGGAATCACAATAAGTCTATAGTAGAATACCTATAAGTCTACTTTAGTCCATTGTTCATTCCCCAATCCCGAGGATTCTGGGAGGGTGATGTCCACTCCACCTCTAATTAAGAGCGGGCTTTCTATCATGTAAAACAAAATTTGGTCTACATTGAACACTTAATTAATGATTGATTAATAAATCAAGTTGTATTTTAGTGCCTTCTAGAATTAACGTATCCTTGTATTTAACTTTTTTATTCCATTTTTTTCTGTCTCATCTCTAAATAATTGACTGAATTCATGAATCTGTCATTTATTCATTTTGTTCGCTGGCCTCAAAACAAATGTCTAGAAACAACTGCAGAAACAACAATACATATTTAGTGAGTTCACACATATACAAAATATTAACATTTAATGAGTGACACCAATAATTATAAAATTAAGAATCCTATATCAGCATAAATTTTGCGTGCCACTTTTCCTTTGATAATATGTGGGAAGTGGATTATCCATACACACAAAAATCAATGAAAGTTTTCATTTTGGCTTGTAAGAGTTTGAAATTTTATTGGGAACTTCATATTCCTTGTAAGAGCAAAGCTAAATTATCATCGCGGTACTTTTTTCTATCTTGTTATTCCGTTACTCATTATTATCTGGGTGTTAATTTTAAGAGATAAATATTTAAAGAAGTCATATAAAGGAGTGTCATTACTTGGAATACAAAAATATTTCAAAGCAGATGGTCATAAAATAAAAAATATGCTTTAAAAATCAATAAAATATGATGCTCTTTCATATAATAAAGTGATTCAATTTTTTTTCTATCTTCTCCTTCCCGTTTTAATAAGTAATACTTGACATCCAAAAAAAAAAAAAAAAAAAAGCTCGAAAAGGCTAATTAGCAAGAGATAGAGTTGATATAATGTGGATAGCATCTATATCAGGTGAGAATGGGACATGGGGACAGAGTTGGCCCGTGTATACTTACGTATATTTAGGATTTCTATATATTTTAATAACACCAAAGAAGAAAGGTTACAGTGGTGAGCCAGGTAATTGCATCATTTAAATACTCTGTGGTGATCCTAAGGATGATTTGAAAATTTAAACCATAAAAGGTCATGCTGTGGCAACCAAATCAAGTTAGCCGCAGGCATAGCATTCTCGTGCCACAGGTGTACACTGCAGTCCCAATGAACACCTCACAGATATCCTTGTCTTGAGAGCTGCACTTCATAGAGCAGTGAGCTGCTGAATTGATTTTCTGAGCTTCTCTCATTACCTTGGATTTCTGACAATCCATCGGAAATGAAAAATTCAAATAAGGATTCTCAGTCTGGCAGGATTTTTAATGTTTTGCATATATAGATATCTTCCAAAAGTGCAATTCTTCCTTACCTTGGTGCTTTTAAACCTTAAATTGCATGATTAAGGGACATTTTCAATGACAGCAGGAGCTGGCAGAAATTGTGTGAATCTAATCAAAATAGCAGAATTCTGATTAATAAATATTTCGCAAAACATACCCAGAAGAGAGGAACAGGCCCACTTCTGAAATATAAGGCCAGCTCTAGTTCCTAAGGCATTCAAGGAGGTTCCATTATCCCCTGGTTCTATCTGAATGTGATCCAAGTCTCAAGAGAACATTATTCTAGCTAGTCTAAACAGACTACAGAGGGACTCACATTACCTTGAAATTGTGTGATTTATATTTACATGAAACTAATGAATAGTTTTCTCTCACTGCCAGTTAATTATTCTGGCAGTGAGAGAATATTCCAATGAATGCTTATTCTTCGCATCTCACAAAGAAGAATAACTTTGTTAGCTCATTATTGTTCACTGGTCATAAAACTGGTTAAGAGACATGGAGAATCTTTAAGATCAATGAATTGAATTTAGGACAAATCCATCTGATATTCTCTAAGGTGTAATTATTGTGGTTTTCTTTTAGTGATTTTTATCTTAATTTTTTTTTAAGATTATCATTGGATCATACAATAGTAAACATAATCTACTAAAATCATACATTTTAAGTAAAAGTTGTATCTCCCAGATAGGAATGACACCAGAATTTCTTATTTCACGCTAAGGTGATACATAGTACCTTCTCAGCCTGTTGATACTACCCTAAACTGCTTAATTCATGTCACTGAACTACATCAACATCACTTATTCTAGAGAGAATAACAAGCATTTTTGTTTGTTTGTTTTGTCTTGCATTATTTGTTTTTGTGGAAATTACTTTAACAATACACTTTTAAAACAAGATTTATTTTACTTCTCCCTCCCCCTCGTTGTTTGTGCTCGCTGCCTGCTCTCTGTGTCCGTTCATTGTGTGCTCATCTTCTCTTTAGGAGGCACCGGGAACTGAACCCAGGACCTCCCATGTGGTAGGTGGGCACCCAACTGCTTGAGCCACATCGGCTTCCCTAACAATTCGCTTTTATTTTCTTAGATAGGTGAAATTTGAGTACCCTTCATGTAATCAAGGGAAAAATCAAGAGAGTTTAGACACAGGAAATGTTAAGATAGAAGCTAAGCATGCTGTTTCAAATATCCCATGGTCTAAGTCTAATAATTTTTCAGGACTTGGGAATTATCCTGAGTAACATGACAACAACAGATATAGGGCATTTTACATCAGCATATAACATGCAGAACTGTGTGGGAGAGAGTGTGGTCTACACTGTGAACCATGGTCCATGCTTAGTGGCAAAGCCTCAGGATGTGTATATCCATTGCAGGTGATGTGCCACATTAATTAAAGATGTTTATGTGGGATGTTATGGGAGGTATGGGAGGTGGGGAACATGGGAATCCCTGTAATTGTTGTGTAACATTTATGTAATATAAGCATCTTATAAAAATACATATATATATTTTAAAAATAATAATAAAATAAATGAAGTCTAACAAGTTAAGTACCAATTAAAACCACAGAAATCAAAAGCAGATATAATTCTAGACTTTAGCCATTTTATCATCTAGCAGTTTGTGATGATTCTGGTCCAACTACAACCTACCATGTCTGTGTTGCAGAAGTAAATACTGTCCTTCACTGGCCCCTCTTTGGTCACCAAAAATTTTTGGCTGTTCTCTGAGGTTAAAGTCTCACCTTCTGCTCTTCTTTCATGACCTTCTACTGAATGACTTACAAATCTCTACCTCTAATCTTGATAGCTCTTACTCATCCCTTGTAACTTACTGCTCCTTGCATCTTCTACTATCTGATCAACATCTACGTTGCCAGAACTGAAACCATCATTTCCTATCCCTATGTCATTTTTGTCCTAAAGTACCTAGACAATAGGTCTCATATTTAAAATTTTGATAATCTAATGTCATGCAAAGACTAATTAAAACTTTTTTGTTTCTCCCCCACTCAGGAAATTAATCTTGTCTGATTTTGCCCCACTTAAACTGTCCTTATCAAGATAATCAACAATCTACTAAAAAAATGTGAATAAAGGAGGGAAGGAGAGAGGGAAGGAGGAAAGGTGGGAGAGAAGGAGAGAGGAAGGGAGGGAGGGAGGGAGGAAAAGAAAGAAAGAAAGGAGGGAAAGAAAGGGAGGGAGGAAGGAAAAGAGAGGAAGGAAGGGAGAGAGGGAAGGGAGGAAGGGAGGGAGGGAAGGGGGGAAGGAAGGAAGAGAGGGTGAACAAGGGAGAGAGAGAAAGCAATCCTTAAAAAAAAAAAATGAAAGAGACTACTTGAAAGCATATCAGATCACTGTGCAATAATAATAATTTACTTTAGTTTACAAAACAGAGGTCATGGAAGTTGACCACAGTCCCAGAATTAGTATTTGGCAAAGATGGGATTTAAAGTCTAGTTGTCTAACTACAAATCTCATGCAATCTTACTCATAAAACTGATCAAGAATCTTAAAGACAATGTACTATTTAATTGTAATTCCATAAATATTAGCCATTTTTTAATTCAAAAATCTTTCCCTGAAACACCACAGAATATAACAAACCCATCTTTAAATAATGCAGAAAATCACAAAAAAGAAAAAAATGTAAATAATATAAATAAATTCAGTGGCATTTCCATTTCTTTCTTTACCTTTCTGCAGGATTTGACATCTTTGACTATTTTCTTTTCCTTGATTCATTATCTTCTCCTGGCTTCCAGAAAACAGATTCTTTCAGGCTTCTTCTTATATCTTGAATAATTCTCTTAGAGACAGCTCTTCAGCTCATAATTTAAATATTGATATTCTTCAAATTCCTTCCTAGTTTCTCTCTTCTCTCAGCAATATCCTTCAGCACCATGTCTTCAATAACTGTCATCCTGAAGATTAACCCCAAATCTGCCTTTCTGCAAAATGATTTCCTTCTGATTTTCATTTTCTTAAATCAATTGTCATTATGTAGACATGTGGATGTCTTTCAGGCACATCAAAAGCACCAAACTTATCTCTTAATTTCTCTATCAAATTTTCTCTTATTCCAGTGCTTTAATCTCAGTGAATTTTCTCATAATCTACCCAGTTCACCAGAATAAAAAGCTGATATTTCCTATATCTAGAAGTGGAATTGCCAGGTCTTACAGTAGTTCCATATTTAATTTTTTACTTTCCACAGGGGCTGCACCATTTTACATTCCCATCAAGAATGCACTAGAGTTCCAATATCTCTGCAACTCATAAAACACTTGATTTTTAAAAATCATAGCCATCATTGTGTGTGTGGAGTGGCACCTCATGTTTAGTTTTGATTTGCATTCCCTAATGGAATGTGAGGTTGAGCATCTTTTCATATGCTTATTGGTCACATATCTATTCTTTGGAGAAATGTCTTTTCAAGTCCTTTGCCAAATTTTTAACTGTGTTGTTTGTCTTTTCGTTATTGCATTGTAACTGTTGTTTATAATATTCTGGGTATTAAACCCATATCTGATACATGGTTTGCAATTATGTTCTCCCACTCAGTAAGGATTTTTTTTTTTTAACTTTCTCAATAATTTATTTTAATGCACAAAAGTTTTAAATTTTAAACAAGTCAGGCTTATATGTTTTGTAGAAGTTGTTGCTTGTGCTTTTGGTGTCATAACTAAAAATATATTGCCAACTCACAGGGCATGAAGATTCCAAAGATATAGCCTGGCTCTTATACTTAGGTCCTTAATCCATTTTGAGGTGATTTTTGTGTATGGTGTGAGGTAGAAGTCCAACTTCATACTTTTACATGTGGATATCCAGTTTTCCCTACATCACTTATTGCTCTGACTAGAACTTGTGGTTCAATACATGACCTTTATCATGTTGAGAAAGTTCCCTTCTATTCTTAGTTTTCTTAATGTTTTTATCAAGGAAGGGTGCTGGATTTTGTCAAATGCCATTCTGCATCCCTTGAGATAATTATGAATTTCCCCCCTTTATTCTATTCATGTGGTGTATTACATTGATTGATTTTCTATGTTGAACCACTTCTGCAATATGTCTCATTTGGTAATGGTATAAAATATTTTTAATATGGTGTTGGACTTGATTTGCTACTAAATTGTTAAGAATTTTTGTACCTATATTTATGAGGGAAACTGGTCTGCAGTTTTCTTTTTGTGTATGATTTTTCACAAGGGTTTGGTATCAGGATAATGCTGGCCCAATAGAAAGAATTAAGAAGTGTTCCCTCATTTTGAATTTTGTGGAAGAGTTTGAGAAAGACAGGTAATAATTCTTTAATAGATTGGTAGAATTCACTAGTGAAACCACCTGGTTCTGGACTTTTCTTTGGTGGAAGGCTTTTATTTTTTTATTTTTTTAAAGATTTTATTTATTTATTCATCCCCCCTTTGCTGCTTGTGCTCGCTGGGTCGGCCAACCACGCCGTGCGGGCGGGCCTGCCCTCACCAGGAGGCCTCGGGAACCGAACCCGGGGCCTCCCATATGGGAAACGGGAGCCCTACTGATTGAGCCACAGCCGCTTCCCAAGTGGAAGGCTTTTAGTTATTGATTCAATTTCTGTGCTTGTTATAGTTTATCATGATTTTCTATTTCTCCTTGGGTCAATTTAGGTAATCTGTATATTTCTAGGAATTTTTCCATTTTGTCTAGATTATCTAATATGTTGGCATATAACTGTTCTTTACATTCTTTTTATTTCTGTAAGATCAGTAATATACTATCATTATCATTTCGGATTTTAGTTATTTGTGTCTTTTCTCTTTTTTCCTTTTTCAGTCTAGTTAAAGATTTACCAATTTTACTGATTTTTTTTTCAGACAACTACCTTTTCACTTTGTTTTCTCAATTATTTTTTCTATTCTTTCTTTCATTTATCTCCACGCAAACCTTAATTATATTCTTTCTTCTGCTAACTTTGGGTTTACTTTGCTCTTTCTTTTCTAGTTCCTCAAGGTATGAAGTTTCATTTTTAATTTGGCCATGCATTTCATCTTCCAAAAGTTGGGGTTGAGGGTTGAGGTCATCCTGGGGAATGCAGGAGGGACCAGCACCTACGCTGACCCTGGTCTTAGCAGCCAGGACCGCAGCAGCTTCCAGTCTCCCACCAGCACCCACCAGGTGCTCAGTGGGTGCTTCTTGGTCTGGCACATCTCTGAGTAGCAGCTGCGGGCCTCACAAGAGCACACTGGGATGTAAAGGAACAGTGCACCATCTTTGTAGTTGCGTTTCTTCTTTCTCTTTCTTGTCTTTGTTTGCTGGAAGCCTGAGGTCCCAGTATGGATGCTAGCCTTGGTTTCAGCCCTCTTGGGAGCAGTGGCTTCTGGTCTCACATCAGCATCTACTGAGATGTAAAGGAACTAATGCACAACTCTACTTCCTTCCTTCCTCCCTCCCTCCCTCCCTCCCTCCCTCCCTCCTTCCTTCCTTCCTTCCTTCCTTCCTTCCTTCCTTCCTTCCTTCCTTCCTTCCTTCCTTCCTTCCTTCCTTCCTTCCTTCCTATTTTTGTTCTGGTGGATCCTTGAGAGGTTTGCACAGACATCGGCCTAGGTTTCTTTCACCAGCATATAACTAGAGACTTAGAAAAGAAGCACTCTTTTTTATTTTCTTTTGTGTGTGTGTGTGTGTGGGGGGGGTTCTTTTATTTCCTCCTTTCTCTCTTTCTTTATCTTTTTCTTTCCTTCCTTGTTTTTTCCTTTACTTTCTTTTTCCCCCTATTTTTTCCAGATTTAACATACATATATAGGACACTTTACATAACAAAAGCAGATAATTTCTTTGCAAGTGCACATGGATCATTCTCCAGGATAGACCATATGCTAGGAAGTCTCAATGAATTTAAAAATACTGAAATCATACTTCTCCAATCACAACAGAATGAAGTTGGAAATCAATAACAGAAGGAAACTGGAAAATTTACAAATATGTGGAAATTAAACAGCACACTCTTAAACAATCATTGAGTTAAAGAATAAATTACAAGGGAAAGTAGAAAACACTTAGACTCAAATAAAAATGAAGACACAACTTAGCAAAACTTACATGATGCTCAGAGGGAAATTTATAGCTATATTAAAACGTTCTGCTATTAAGGACTCATGTATGTGATTAAGTTAGGTCCACCCAGATAATATCCTTATTTTAAGGTCAACTGTTTAGTAACCTTAATTACATATGCAGAATCCCATTTGTCATTAACATAAAATAACATAATCATGGCAGTATTACTAGGGCATATCTAAGAATTCTGTCTACCACACTTACTATTATATATCCTTCACTGTTCAGATGTCGCTTCTGGCAAATCTCCATAGATTATTGTTAAAATGTTCACAAGAAGCTTCCGCTATGTCCTCCGAGTGGCCAACGTTGTCATTTGCCTCCTAACTTCTGTGTTCTTTTTCCTCTTCTGTAACAGAACACTGGAATTTAAGCTAGGAACTTATCCTCTCAGAACAAAACTATATTTTTGGCTATCCTTATAGTTGGTGTCTCCATGTAACTAATCAATGAATTTAATCAGAAATGGCAAGTGCAAGTTTTGGAAAAGTGTCTTTTACAAAGGAGGTGTAATCTTCTCCTCTCCTTAACCCCTAGCTGGATGTGAGGACTGAAACAGGACCTTTAGCATGAAGTGGATGTTGTATGTCGAGGATGGCAGTGTCACAGGGTAGAAGAAGCTTGTGTAACCGATAAACATCGAGTCATCACCCTTGTGTGACAGAAACAATTCTCTATATCATTTATTTTTGTTTTTTTGTCACTTGCAGCTGACACTCATCTCAATAATGCAGCTCCTATAGTATTCTATCATTGGAATTGCCATTCTAAATTTGCTTTTATTAATTGTCTGTCTCAAGCACTAGACACTAAGCACTTTGAAGTTAGATCCCATAGAGTGTGTATATCTTTCTAGTCTTATCATTTGGTTGAATATCTGGAAAATAGTAGGCATTTAATAAATATTTGTTGTAAACCTAATACTTGCATAGAAGTCAACTTATGGTTTTTTTTCCAGATTCTGAATTAGACTGGGTTCCAAAATCCAAAATGACTTCTCCAGAAAAAAAAAAAAAAGTATTTCCTTTGGATGAGTGTATAAATAGCCATTTAACAGAGTAAGTTTATATACTTAGAATAAAAACTTACTGTAGGTTTCCATACGATCAAAATATCAAAATTGCTTTAACTAAGGGCAGAAAAAAAAAGCCATTTCAGAAAAGTAGACTAAAATGTACCACCAAACCTTCTCTTAACTTCCTTGCTACAATATGTATCCTGTATACTAAGGGAAAGTGGAAGTGAATCACTGCCCTGACAAAAGAGAATAAAGGTCAGAGGGCTCTATCTTTGATGTTTCATTCTTTGTTCTCTGCAGAGGGACCCTAAGAATAAGGATAGTATTTTTTTCTTTTTAAAGCAGTTTTATTCACACACTGTACAATCCATCCAAAGTGTACAATGAAGGGAGGACTGGAGAACACTGGTGAACAGGTGAACTCTGGGGATTTATAGGTCTATAATTGAAACTACAATGGTTGGAATGTTTTCTTGGCAAATATGGTAGGGAGGTTCAGTGGTGCAGGGTGTTGGGAGGGCGATATGTGGGAAAGGGTGCACCTGGGACAGGCTTCTATGGATTATGAATGTGTTCATCTTGTCATAGGGTATTATCTCAGTGGGTGGAGACCCACACAATAAGCAAGAAAATATTAAACTTCCATCCTGGGGAGTCTTGCTATGTTCTCAAATAGAGGGGCAAGTAGTTTTTGAGTATGTAGGCAGTGCCTAATAAAAGAAAACACACCAGTATGTCAAGTCCTCAATATTAATGCTTAACTATGAACTTTATTCTTCAAATATTGAAATTCAGTGGTTGCCATAGTGTATTAATCAGCCAAAGGAGTGCTGATGCAAAGTACCAGAAATCTGTTGGCTTTTATAAAGGGTATTTATTTGGGCAAAAGCTTATAGTTACAAGACCTTAAAGAGTCCAACCCAAAGTTGTTTTCTCCCCAAAGTCCGTTGCCTTGTGTTGAGGCAGGATGGCAAGCAATCTCTGTATGGTCTCTCCATCCTTCCCCTTAAGGCTCCTAGGCCTAGCATTCTCCTGGGACTTTAGCTGTTTGAGCCTTCTCCTTTCTGTGTATATTTTCTGTGTGTTCTTGAGTGAGTGCCTGTTTATATCAGCCCACCAAGGGGGCAGGGACTTAACCTGAGTTACACCCTATGGAGGTAGTCGAATCAAAGCCCTAATCTTAACATTATGTAATCAAAGTCATCTCAGCTGAATCCAATACTATCAAAGAGGATCATGCCTAGAGGAATAGACCAGTTTACAAACATAATCTTTCTTTTTGGAATTCATAAATAATATCAAACTGTTACACATAGATTCTGAGGGGAAGAGAAGGGAAGAATGGGGGGAACAAAGAGTATTTTGGGGGCATTGGAATTGTTCAGAATGATCTTGCAATGATGGATACAAGCCATTATACATTTTGTCAGAAGTTATAAAAGTATGTGGTACAAAAGGCAAATCATAGTGCAAAACATTGATCATGGTTAGTAGCAATGCCTCAATATTTGTTCATCAATTGTAACAAATGTACCATATATGTGTAGGATGTTATTGGTAGGGGAGGATGTGGGGGGATGGGGTATATGGGAATCCCCTATATTTTTTATGTGACTTTTCTGTAATCTAAAGCTTTTTGGAAAATAAAGTGGAAAAAAAAGACACTGGGGGAACATACAGAAGAAATTGTGAACATACATAAAACATAACAGATCTTATGGGGGTGAAAGGTACAATGCAAAAGAAAAACATTTTTATTTATTTATTTTTAAATTTATTTGATTATTGTTAATTTTTTGTTGTTGGCTTTGCTTTTGGGGAGGTTTTGGATTACAGAAGGGTTGCAACTGTGGCATGTGAGGATCACTGGTGCACGGTATCAGTGGGGTGGGGGGGATGCATGGGGAGGAGTGAACCTAAGGCATGCCTTTGTGGAATATGAATGTGTTCATATGGTCATAGGGTGTTGTCTCAGTGGGTGGAGACCCACAGAATAACCAACAGAATATTGAATTCCCGTCCTGAGGTGTCCTGCTACATTCTCTCATAGAGTGGCAAGAATCTCTAGAGTACACTGACAGTGCCTAGTGAAGAAAGACAGACCAATATGCCAGGCCCTTGATATTGCTGCTTGTACTTATGAACCTTATTCTTGTGAAATAGAAACAGCCTACTAACATATATTGCTAAAGCATTACCTCCTGAAAGACTCCTTATTGTTCAAATGTGGCCTCTCTTTAAGCTAAACTCAGCACATAAATGCACTATCTTCCCCCTGGCATGGGATATGACTCCTGGGGATAAGCCTCCTTGGCACCGAGAGATTATTACCAAGAGCCAACTAGTGATGCATTTGGAAAAAGACGTTGACCAAAAGGGGGGAATATTAAATACAAATGAATTTTTATGACCAAGAGATTTCAAAGTGAGTCAGGAGGTCATTCCAGAGGTTATGCTTATGCACATCTCAAGAGAATCTCACTGACTGCCAAAGTAAACAGTGCTTCAAGAATGGGTGGTTCTGAGGGCTCTAGAGACATCTGGACATTGCAGACAGGGCAGACAACCCCAGGAAATCAGCACCCCATTGGTAGGTCTTTCCTTGCAATATATGATAACTTATCTCCCCAATGTATCAGAGTTAGACTCATTTATAATTTTCTTACACATGACACTTCTGCCCCTTTTATTTGAACTTATAATTAGTACTATAACCATTAAATATATGTTTGAGAGACTTAAATCTTCCAGCTGTTCATATGCTGGTTGAGTCCTGAATCACAGCAGAGTTGCAGCCAACATCTACTCTCCAGTTTATTGGACTCATCCAGGACAAATAACAAAAGGATGATGATGGACAATGTCCATTTCAAAAAACAAGGTATCTAAAACAGCAAGTAAGACAGTTCCACCTATCTGCCCCATGGGATCTAACCACCTCTCAATCGGAAGCAGAGTGGGCATCACCATCCCCAAATCCTCAAGGCTGAGGAATGAACAAACATAAGGGAGGAATGCAACTATGGACTAAAGTAGATTTATTATTATTCTCATAATGGAAGAACTTGTAACATTGATATAAAACAGTCATCACCAGAGATTCTGAGGGGAAGGAGAGGGAAGAATAGGTATAATATAGGACATTTTGAGGGACATTGGAATTGTTCTGCATGATATTGCAATTTCATAATAAAATCGTGTGGTGGAAGTGTAAACCATAATGTAAACTATAGACTATAGTTAGTAGCAATGCTTCAATATGGATTCATCAATTGTAACAAATGTACCACACTAATGAAAGATCTTGTTAATGGGGAAAAGTGTGGGAAAGGGAGGACGGTATATAGGCATTCCCCTATAGTTTCTATAAATCATTTATGTAATTTAAAGCTCCTTTAAAAATAAAGAAAAAAAGCAGTTTTATTCACACACCATAAAATCCCTCCAAAATTTACAATCAATGGCTCTCAGGATAATCACAGAGATGTGCATTCATTACCACAATTAATTTGAGAAAATCCATATCCCTTATGTGCCCCCTATTATTGTCACTTAGCATTGATGTGGTACCTTTGTTATAACTGATAAAAGAATATTAAAATATTGCTGTTAACTAAAGTCCATAGTTTGCATTAGGTGCAATTTTTCCCATATACTACCCCATTAATAACACTTTGTAATAGTGACATACATTTGCTCTAGTTCATGGAGGAACATTCTTATATTTGTACTATTATCCATATTCATTGTCCAGAGCAGAGTTCATTATGTTATACAGTCCACATTTCATCGTCTAGTTTTCCTTTTTGTGATATGCACTCCCTAAACTTCTCCTTTCAACAACAATCACACTCACAATTCAGCCCTGGTGATTATACTCACAATAGTGTGCTACCATCATTTCCATCTATTTCCAAACATTTGCAATCAACCTTATTAAACATTCTACACAAATTAAACATCAACTCCCCAGTCTCCACCCTCATTCTATCTCCTGGTAACCTATATTCTAGTTGTTAACTACATGAGTTTGCTCATTTTAATTAGTTCATATTATTGAAATCATACAATATTTGTCCTTTTGTGTCTGGCTTATTTCACTCAACTAAATGTCCTCAAAGTTCATCCATGTTGTTACATGCAACAAGACTTCACTTTTTCTTACAGCTGAATAGTATTGCATTTTAGGTATATACCACATTTTGTTTATCCATTCATAGGAAACTTGAGTTGTCTCCTTCTTTTGGCAATTGTGAATAATGAAGCTATGAATATCAGTGTGAAAATATCTGTTTATAGCCCTGCTTTCAGTTCTTCTGAGTATATACCTAGTAGTGGGATTGCCCGGTCATATGGTAGCTTTTACTTAGCTTCCTGAGGAACCACCATACTGTTTTCTACAGTGACTACCATTCTACATTTCCACCAGTAGTGAATAGATGCTCCTATTTCTCCATATCCTTTCCAACAATTGTAGTTTTCTGTTTTTAATAGTTGCCAGTCTAGTCGGTGTGAAATCATATCTCATTGTGGTTTTGATTTGCATTTCCCTAATAACTAGTGATGTTGGACATTTTTTTCATGTGTTTTTTAGCCATTTGTGTCTTTTCTTTGGAGAAATATCTATTCAAGTCTTCTGCTCATTTCTTAATTGGGTTGTCTTTTTATTGTTGAGTTGAAGAATATATAAAGTGTCATCTTTTGAATCACTAAAAAATGAATCACTCTAAAGTCACCCATGAATTAAGCTGCCAAGAGAGAACTATAAGAAGATTATTTATAAAGATGGATGATTTGGCCCATTTTGGAGCTAAATGTGATTTCTACCTCAACATACCTCATTTTCTGTAAGTTCCTAAATGGTAAATTCACAGAGATTAGTGATGATTAGTGATTGTGAATTAAAGAGAAGAAAAGGAAGCAGATGGATGTTTTGATTATTTGGCATCTTTATGTTCCACATTTCCGTATATAACAAATGATTCCCCATTTCATATCTTCTTATCCAATAATAGTAAGAACAAGTAGAAAGTTTAAGGAAATTGGTTAAGCAAGCGAAAAGGAAAGGAAACACTGTGATTAGCATGATGAAATATTGTTGTAATTAGAACATGCTATTTCATTCAGAAACTCTAAGAAGGGTATCATATTTTTACACAAATGAACAAAAAGAAAAAGAAAAGAATACACTGCAAAGCATTAAAGATATGTACATTCTTTTCTAATTGCACTGAAGGATATATAAAAACAAAGATGCTGATTCCTTCTCATTCACCTATCAAAAGTTTGGTTGACCACAGGTAGATGCCGAGATAGAGCAAAAAGTGCAAAACATTTCTTGGGGGAGTGACACTTGTGGAGAGGAGAAAAAGAAGGGTTGTCCAAAGGGTACCATCATGATGCCAAATGATAAAGACCCTGATAGTCTAATGAGAAATTCCAGAGTAATGGTTGTCCTTTAGAAATATCCCACATTGGGCAGAATTGACTAGGTCCTTGTAGACCTACAGTGTTTCCTGAAAGCGTGACCTGTACTCAAACTCTGAGTTGGACACTAGAAAAAACTAAGAGCAGGAGACTCCACAGTCAGTTGCTTGGCAGTGGATCACTTAGAATGAGATTTGAGGGGCAGATATCTCTGTATTCCATAGTCTAAAAACCAACTATAACCACCATCATTCTAACTGGTCTTGGGGCCATGAAAAACATTTATCATCTTCATCATGCCCTTTGCATTCTAGATTCTCCTCAATTATTACTACAATAGTTATCTGGTGGCATACGCAAGTGTTAAGAGATTGAGTCCCCAGTAACCATAAACTTCTCAGGTTGGAGTTCCAACACTTGGTTATTCCAGTCACAATCGGGCAGGTAAGTACCTAGGCACCCAAAAGGGAATTTCAAATCTACAGGTATTTCTCCCTACCTGATTTGTGTAACAGCACCAGAACTTCTCCTGATCATTAGTCAATCACCCCTGATGAGTAGGTGACTCCTCTTCTCCCCTACTCACTCCTGGGCTACAGGAGTCCAAAGTGTTCATGTGGCAGGGATAGCTTATTGGCTCTTGCTGTATTCTCTAGTAAGAATGCAACCCCTTTGGGGACCAAGCCTTTCAACCATGAACAGCCCAGGATTTCAGTGATGGGAGGCAAAAAGTCTCAGTGAGTCATTAGAAGTGATGGTAAGAGGGTTCACCCTGCTTCCACTCCTTGGCTCCCAGGCACCATTACTTCAATTTCTATATGTTAAAGTGAGCTTGCTGGTTAAATGGTATATTGTTTGGAACTGTTTGGGATTCCACACCTGTAAATCAGACGTTCTATAATCCCCCAGATAATAGATATGGTAAAGTTCTTGTGGTCTTAACAGTAAATGCAAACCCATGCTCATTCCTGAAGGACAGAAGGGGACCGATGTAGCTAGGAATAATGCCCACCTGGAGCTTCAGGGATGGGCTCTGTTGTTGGCAAGACCGACAGCCTGAGATAGCCATAGCTAGAATATCTTTTTTAAGTGGTAGTTCATGGTGTGGAATCCATGCAGAGATTCCTTTTCTGCCACTGTGCCCAACATGATAAGACAGGGTTGGCTACTGACAAAGTTTCTTAACATCACCTGACTGAATTATTTTGTTTATTAGGTTATTACCTCTCCCATGGTGTATGCCTTCTGGTATGCACTAAATTGCGATGCAAAATCTTCACTCTTTGTACTCACTTCCATGTATTCACCCACAAGGATTTGCTCAAGATTTTCTTGTCTCTGATATTTCTGATAGTTTTGATAGTTCATTGTTTTTCCTGCCAGGTGTCTGAACAGCCTGAGATACCATCCCTCACTGCCCCATGAATATGTATATTTCAACGTGGGCTACTTATCATTCTACATGAAGCTGATGATGAGGTGTAACAACCAAAAATGGGTCCATTGGGAAGATTGTGTCTTGACACTGTTTTTCAAGTTCTCCCCAAAATGTGCCTATAGTGAAGTTTCTACCAATTTTGTTTTTACTTTCATATCAATTTGACTAACCTATAAACCAAGTTTTGGCTTTTTCTTCCTCCTTTGGTTGGTCATACAGGACTTCCCATGTGGCCATAGGTGTGGGCTGAGGGAGAAGTGATAGCACAACCATGGTGGGTGACAGGGAGTCTTGGCTAACTGCTCATCCAGTTTGATTGTGGGTTTCCATCCTACTTCTGCTCGGTACTAGATATACCATTTTATTTTACAATGGATTATATCTGGATCTATGACACTTTATGGCTTAGGGTTTCTGATAGAATTCAGTTCATGATGACATTTCTGTATAAGTAGTCATTCAATGCCTATGGTCAAGGCATTCACCTTTACCAGGGCCCAGCAGCACACTGGGCGCAATTTTTTAGAAAGGCACATAATTCTCCCCTGTAAAGGGTGTGATCTTGCTCCAGAATCTCTTGAAGCCTGCACTATAATTCTCCCAGTGAGGCTTGCCATTAAGTTCACACTGTATCTTTTCTTACCACAGACAATTTCAACCACGTAGGGCTTGTGAGATCATCACGGCCCAAGCAGCAGGGACCTGCTGCATAACCTTTTCCTGCTTCAGGCTTCACTCAAAGCTGACAGCCTTTAGTTTTACCATGTATTTGGACCAGAAAAGAATTCGTTGGTATGGGGTTTACTCCAGAACCTGAAGAAGCTACCAAGTATTTTTCATCCTTCTTAGTAGAAAGAAGAATCAAGTTACAACCATTTTTCTTTAATTTTGGAAGGGAGGTTCCTGGCCATATGATTCCTTAAAACTTTACTAAAGTAGCAGGTCTCTGAAACTTCCCATCCAATGATAAAACCTGTATCTTACCAAGATCTCCTGTGTGCTCACATCCTTTTTCTCAGACTCCTTGATCAGCATGATGTCATCAATATGACAAATCAATGTAATTTTCTGTGAGATGACCAGATGGTCCAGATCTTTATAGACTACAGTATGACAGAAAGCAGGCAAAATTAAAATGCCCTGGAGTAAAATTATAAATGAATATTTTTCCCTTCCACTCGAATGCAAACTGTTTTTGATTCCTTTTTCGGATTCAAATTGGAAAAGAACACATTTTCTACATTCATGGCTACAACCATATATCTGAGGCAATATTAACTTTTTTTAGCCAAAATGTCACTTCTGACATTGCATTTGTGATTGAAGAAATGACTTGTCTGAGCTTGTGGTGGGATTCAGTCATTCTCTAGAGTCCATTTGGTTTTTGTCAGTGCTATTCCAGTGATAGATATATATATATAGACAAAGAGAAAGAGAAAGAGAGAGAGAGAGAAACCACCTCCTGGCATCCATTAAATCAACAGAGTGGCACCCTTATCCACAGAGAAATACTGCTTTTAATTTATTTTCTAGGATGGGAGTAAGACAGTTTTAGTGGCTACCGCCTAACTTTCCCAATACGCTAAAACTTATCTTACCAACAGAGACCTAAATGGGAGTCTCGTCAACTGCCAAGTCTGCCAATCCTCTTTATACATTTAATGAGTAGAGAAATGACTGCTAAGTTGTTCTGTTGACCCCACAGACTGATTGGAAACTGGAATTTTGTCAGGACTGTGTTTCTTTCCTGACTCCCTTATGTTACTATTCTAGTGGTGGTGCAGGGAAATTGATGACAATATAGGTTTCTGGGTATCGATGTCTACTTGGATCTTGTGTCCACGAATCTTCAAAGTGTCAGATAATATCCTTTTCCAGTGTATATTCACTCGAGTAAATATCCATGGGTCCTTTTTTGGAAGGAGTGGGAGAATAATTACAGGATCTGTCCAATGGAGAGTTGACCACCTCTTCATTCAATGTGTTCCAGGTATGAAAATTATCTCAGGTCTGAAAACTGGCCAAAAGATTTTAACAGCTTATTAAGACAACTACTCTCAGCCTCCTGCTCATCCATTCTTGCTTTCTTTTGATTAAATACAGTAAACATTATATCCCTGTTTTCCCTCCATCTGTTTTGACTCTAAGGATGCCTTGTTCTTTTAATCATCTCCTTAACTTTCTATGGATCAATCTGCCTTGGCTGCCACTCTGATCCTGTTACAATATTTATGATCCCCCTGGCTTCTGGTGGTTAAGCACCACCAATGGCTTCTATTACCATGAATAGTGTGACTTTGTCAGGAAGACCCTGATGAAATTTCCAGTTAGAAGCTCTCAGCTAAACATACTCCTTTCAGGAGGGCAGTAAACACATTATTGAAAGGGAGAGATGAGGAATGCACTTCCACCTGTAGATCTTCATCATCGTCTTTACCAATATTACCTTTCATGCTATTAGCACATTTCCCTTGATTTTTATGTGGACAGGTCTCAATAAGTATGGCTTAAGGCTATAAAAGTGAACAGAAACATATAGGTTATCAACAGAGAAATAAGAGAAATGAAGTTATTAGAACTATTTCAGGAAGCACAAAGGCAGGAAAGCCTCTTTCTAAGGTTATTAACCTCCTCATAATTCATTTATAATATGCTAATGATATACTTAGTGGAATTAACTTGCTTCTTTTATTATCACATGTTAATTAATTAGGGATTTAGCAGTTTTAGTACACAAAAAATAGAAATGTTTTTAATTAGGAAATGTTCATGTATATGTTGACAGCTGGAACTAAATTGAAGTGTTTCTACACATAGAACATCTTACTTATAGGCTGGTCTAAATCTCATTTACAGATATTCTATCCAGTAGATACACTATCTATTTACCAGTTCATTGTGTATAATGAAGGACCTTTTCTCCCTCTCCTTGTTAAAACTATTTCTGTCTCAGTTCAGATTGTCTGAGTCCTACCATATGCTGCTATCAATTTTTCATACCCTAAAGTAATTTTCTAGTGTTCAATTATCTTTAAAATATGGTGCATAATATGTATATTATAATAAATGCAATTAGCATACATGGAAAAAATTTGTTATGATATCCTTGAGATGTTTTCTTTAGGTAAAGAGGCAAAATTACATATTGAGAGACAGAGAAAATAACCCTATGAGAAAGATAGAATTTATAGATTTCAGTTTCAATTACCCTAATTATCTTCAATTACAGTCTGTTTTCTGTCAATTGGATGATTATTAATACCCAGAAGAAAATACTTATATAGAAACAAACTTTAATTTTCATGGCACTTGGTATTTTCTTGGTAATTTATAACTTGTATTCATTAATTCATATGGTTATCAGTCACTTCTCATTTTAAACATTTGTGAAGTTAGAGAGAGTCACAGATAGCTGTTGCAAGCCAGAGGAGCCAGACAGTAACTAAGAGAAAGGGCTCAGGGATTTTAAACAATATACTGTTTTAAGCCTGAATAAGATACTAATAAAATCAGTGGTTTTGAACAAATCACTATTTCTGACCCACAGATATTGCTTCAACAAAATAAGATTTAGTTTAATAATCTCTAAAACCCTTTCCAGTTTAACATTTTTATCAATCTTAACTATACACCTAATCTGGAATATACAGTAAAATTATAAGAATTAAAATTCCATTTCCAACATTTTAACAGACCAGAGGCCCTGATTGATTCTCCTAATAAAAACATATCAAGTGCATAAAAAAACTGACAAGAAGGCAAAGAGTCTTTGAGAAATAGCTGGGAGGGGCAAAAACAAAGTCAACCTAAAAATATCAGCAGAGCTCTGAGATCAGAAATCAACTTGAGAGCATTTGCCTAAACCTGGTAATCAATTGTTTTGCTACTCCCAGGCCCTGAGGGCACAGTGGAAAGAAAACAAACCTGGAGCTAATCCAAGATGGATGGCCGGATAGCTAAGACTAACTATACCTCTTTATAAAACAGACCCATATATAATGTGTACAAGGAGAGATAAAAAAATATTGCACTCTTCAATCATTGGAGAGAGAAAAGCAAAACTCTCTTAGGATATGAAATCACAAGCCATCTTACATACAGGCATGAGGTCTGAACTTGCACCAACAGTCTGTTCTTCAAGGAAACAATTTGATCCAAAAGGGTATGGATTGGTATTATCATCATCTGAGGCAATAGATTGGAGGAAGCTGCCTACAACCTTGGTTTTCCTTACAGTTAAAAAAATAAAATTTAAGGAATGTGAGCTTACCATCAAGTTCATAAAGAACCAAAAGAAAAATTACATGAGCAAAGTTTGGCAGGAACAAGAGATGGCATAACAGACTGGCAAAGACTTAAGGTAATGGAGTTATCAGGCACAGAATATAAAATAAATATGGTTCAATTGTTTAAAGAAATGAAGTTGAAAATATGAGTAGCAGGTGACTTAAAAAATGACCCTAAAGATTTGAATAAAATAGAACCCCTAGAATTGAAATGATAGCATAGACCAGGAATCCACAAACATTTCTTCTGTAAGGTAAAGGACCAGATTGTTTTGTAAACACTACACAAATTTGCTCTCATAGTGCAAAAGCAGTTGTTGGCATCATGTAAACAAATGGATGTGGCCGTATTCAATAAAACTTTATTTACAAGAGCAGTTGATAAGCCAAATATGGCCGACAAGCCATAGCACACTGATCCCTGATATAAATATCAAAAACTGAATGTTTAGGACCAAATTATAGACAACCTAAGAGTGTATTGTTGAACTGAGTGATATGAGGATAAAATACAGGATGCTGCACTGAGAGATAAAGAGCAATAAAACAGAAAAGAAAGACTCAATGTGAAGGGCATAGTGAGAAGGTAAAACATATTTCAAATCAGAGTTTTAAAATAAAGAGAATTGGGGAGTGGTAGTTTTTGAAAAGATAATGGCTAAGAATTTTCCAAAACTGTTGAAGGACATTAAGAATCACCTTTAGGAAATAGAAAATAAAACAATATTATATATATTTATATGTATGTGTGTGTGTGTGTGTGTGTAAAACACAGAAAAGTTGCAGTTTCTCAAAAACAAAACAAAGATCTTAAACACATGCAGAAAGAAAATGTATCAGTTTGCTAAAATGAAATGACAACTAATTTTATAGTTGGCTTCTCAAGTACAAACTAATAGGGAAAAATATTTGTAATAAGTAAAATTAATAAAACTAAAGGGAAAAAAATTAAAAACATAAAGCAGCAAGGACAAAAGGAAGCACAATATAATGGTAAATATAAATTTGAGTATATAATTAATCAGAATATATGTAAATGAACTATACTTACAATTAAAACATAGTGATTGTCGCATTGTTCTTTTTAAGCTCCATGTACGTTCTCTTTACCAAAGACACAGCTGCAAGGTGTTAGAAAGTTCAAAAGTACGGGTTTATGAGAAAAGATAAACCAGATGACCACTAATCTGAAGAAAGCTGGCATAACTATTCTTATATCAGATAAACTAAACTTTAAGGCAAAGGGCATTAATCAGGTCAAAGAGGGCCACCACTATGGTAAGATCAACATGGAATTGAAAACAAGATATAAAAATCCGAATTTGCATATAATTAGTAAAATTAGCT
This sequence comes from Tolypeutes matacus, assembly GCA_026826555.1. Lineage (NCBI taxonomy): Eukaryota > Metazoa > Chordata > Mammalia > Cingulata > Chlamyphoridae > Tolypeutes > Tolypeutes matacus. The sequence goes on along the minus strand of JAKSZT010054462.1, from coordinate 9,267,594 downwards.
CATAATGTGCTTGTGGAGTGGATAATTAAAATGTTACACAAAAATGCAGTAAAATATAAAAGGAAACAAAGATATTAATATCAAGATTAGATGAGAATTTAGTGAACTTATAGTGATGGACTATGAAACCAAAGCTGCCTACATAGGAAAAGAAGTAAAGCCTTTAGAGGTGGGGGGTATGTATCATAAGAAAGTATGGGAATCAATTATTTAAAAATCCCAGTCAGAATCATGAGAAACCATATAGGTAAGAGGCTAGATGTTGAAAAATCCAAGGACGGGGCTATAGAGTGAAGGCTTGAGGAGTAGTAGGGAAAGGAACATGATGGCTAATGTGTCAACTCAGCCAGGTAATTGTGTCCAGATGTTTGGTCCAGCAAGCACTGGGCTAATTGTAATACAAGAGCATTTATGGACTTCGATCTCCAGTGAGTTTACTGCATGGATGGCTGATTGCATCTGCATCAATCAGGGAGATTGCATCAGCAATGCATGACGCTTTTATCCAATCAGTTGAATGCCTCAAAACGGGAAGTGATTTCAGAATTCAGAGAGAATTTCCCAGCTCGTCTTTGGACAGCCAACTTCTCCTAGAAACTCATCAAGGACCTTTCATTGGACTTGAGATAGACTTTTAAAATATCATAAAAATACAACTGTTGCACATTGTTTACAATATTGCTTTCCTAGTTCCTCACCCTGTATATAACCTTTTGAATAATTTCCTCCGAATCTGATCTTGGGAAAGGCCAAATAACTAATTTTAGCAAAAAGACTCAATTAGGGATGACAAGGAGTGACTTCACAGTCTTGGCTTCAAGAGGTTATAGCTTCTGCTCTTGCTACAGTCGAAGGTTTCCTATGTGAAGAAGCTCAGTTTAACCTACTGTTAGGTGTGAGGTCATGTGCACAGAGCCAAGCTTTCCTAGGTTATTTTCCTAGGAAACTACCAGACATGTGAATGAACACATTTTAGACCAAGCCGCCCAGTCAATACATCACATGACTGCAGGTAAACATAAGTGAAACAGCCCAATTTCTGATCCACAGCATTGTGAGCAAACAAAATAACTGATATTTTAAGCCACTAAGTATTGCAGTGGTTGTTACTCAGCACTAGATAACTGATGCATTTATACATGTTAAAACTGACCCAAGGAAAATATGGAGAAAAATATGAATAACCTTATAATGATTAATATATTATATTTGTAAGCAAAATCCTTCCAACTAAATTAAAAACCTGAACAACATTATGGATACATCTGTGACTTACATATTTAAGAAATAAATTCAGTTTCTGGAGTAAAGCAAAAGAGGAAAAAGTTCCCAATTCAATTAATGATCCCAGCAAAACCTTAATGATAAACCCTTACAAGGAATGACTATTAGAGAGAGTAACACACATGACCAGAGATGCAATTATACTAAACAACATAGTAGCAAAGTGAAATAAGTAATATATAATGAGGTAAAACACAATGGCACATTTTGTATCATCCCTAGAATGCAAGATGGTTTTAAAATCCTAAAATCAATTTATAAAATTGGCAACATTAAAATAGTAAGGAAGAAAATTATATGACCATTTGATCAGATGTGAAAGCAGGGTTTGAAAAATGTCAACATCCATTCATGATTTAAATAAGCAAAAACAAAAATATCCCTCTTAGCAAATATGGTACATTGCATTAATAGCCTCAATTTTTCTTATTTTCCTTACCCCCTGGGTAATACCTTTCTATGATGATTCAAGGCTTGACCATGATATTTAAATCAATGAGAGACATGCAAACTTGTTGCAATCAGAGGCATGAAAATCACTTTTTGAAAAATTTCTGTTCTCTCACTTTTCTGCAATATGAGCAACCGTTTTTAGGCTAGTTTGCTGGAAGGATGAGAGAGACGTAAAGTAGAGCTGATTCATTGCAGCCAAAGCCATGCTTGACTTGTCAGTCCCCAGACAACTCTTGAAAACTGCTCACAAATACATCTGTAATCCCAATTCGGCTTGGCCCAGATAACAATAAATTCACAGACTACCCATAGATTTATGAGAAACTACAAATGGTTGTTGTTCTAAACCATTGAGTTTTAGGGTGGTGGGTACCTCAAATAACTAACTGATATTTCTGATTAAGAGTAAAAGTAATTTTCCTTAATCTAAAAAAGGGCATCTTCAAAATGATTCTGACAAATTGCATGGTTAGAAATAGCATGAAGAAAGCTTTCTACCAAAGATCAGGAATAGGAAAATTGTATCTGTTATCACTACATATATAGAGTAATAGCCAGTGCAATAAAACAAAGGAAAGAAATTTTAAAAATTGAAGTACTAGACTAGAAGGAAAAAACTGTCATTATTACAGACCACATGATTTCGTATACAGAAAAGAATCAGAAAGTAATTGTTAAAATAAGTGAGTTTAGCAAGTTTTATTATTATATTCTATCAACTAATAGAAAATGAAAAAATAAACCACTATTTACAGTCACATCAGAAATCATCATGGAATAAACCTATTAAAATTGTGAGTAACTTTTTAAGAGGAATTCCTTAAAAATTACTGAAGGAAAGTATTAGAGACTAAATGATAGATGGGATATATCATATTTACAGATTAGAAGCCTTTGTGTAAGGATGTCAGTTTTCCCAATATTGATCTGTAGGTGCAATGTAATCTCTATCAAAATCCCAGAAGATCGTGTGTCTGTTTTTGTTTTGTTTTGTTTTGTTTCCTGTCTGTTTTTATAAATTGACAAGCTACATGCATAAGCAAAATCCAACACTAGCCAAGCCAATCTTGAAGAAAAATGAAGTGGGAGTATTTACTCTACTGGATATCAAATATTATTAGAAACTTACAGGAAATAACACATTGTGGTATTGGTGCAATTATGGATAAATAGACTAAAGGAAAAAACAAGATAGTCCAGAAATAGACCCTTGCATACATAGACACTTGCTTTAGGTAAAAGTAAATACTACAGATTGTCTTTTCAATAAATGGTACTGGGTCATTTGGATACTCTTATGTGAAAAAAATAAACTTGAATGCTACCATACACATAAGTAAAAGCCAACTTTGAATCAATTATAGGTATAAATTGGAAAAATATAAAAATAAACTTAAAATTATATGGGGAAATATACTCTTGAACTTGGTGAAAGGAATATGGCTTAAATGGTATATAAAATTTCCTAAATATAATGAAAAAAATTATACATTGGACTACAGTAAGATTATTAATTTTGATTAACCAAAAACACCTTTGAGAGTGGAAGGCAAACCAAAGATGGGGAGAATATCTTTGCAGCACCTATAACTGACAAAGAACTCAAGTACTGATCTATAAAGAGTTCCTCATTATCACTAAGGAAAGAGAGACAACTAATATGTATATAGGCAAAGATGTGAAGAGGCACTTACTAAGAGGGACCAAAAGTCTATCAGTAGGTATTCAACTTTATTAGTCCTTGTGATGGTTAGGCTAAGGTGTCAACTTGGCCAGGTAATGGTGCCCAGTTGTTTGGCCAAACAACCACTGGGCTAATTGTAATACAAGGGGCATTTCATGGACTTTAATTATCAGTGAGTTGATTGCATCTATGGCTGATTACATCTGCAATCAACTGAGGAGATTGTCTTCAAGAATGATTGATGTCTCATCCAATTAGTTGACGGCCTTAAAAGGAGAAGCTATTTCAGCATTCAGGGAGAGAATTTCCATCTCTACTTCAGATAACCAGCTTCTCCTTGAGGAACTCACCGTGGACCTTAATAGGAGTCCCTAGCTTGCAGCCTGCCTTAGGGAATTTGGACTTTTGCATCCCCATGGTCGCATGAGACAATTTTATAAAATCTTATACTAAAAATAAATAAATAAATAAATAAATAAATAAATAAATAAATAAATAAATAAA
>JAKSZT010054462.1:9157216-9263659 GCA_026826555.1 Tolypeutes matacus | reverse complement strand
AAATAAATAAATAAATAAATAAATAAATAAATAAATAAATAAATAAAATAAAAATCTTATACTATTTACAGATATCTACTGTCGGGTATATTTCCCTAAAGAACCCCAACTAATACAGTCAATGAAGTAAATTTAAACTTCATTGAGAAACTATTATATATCCACCAGCAGAGCTAAAATTAAAGACTGGTACCACCCAATGAGATGTAGCTCTGTGGATGAGAGTAGAACAATGGAACTCTCATATTGCTGAATGGGATTTAATATAGGTACAACCACTTTACATAATAATCTGGAATTATTGATAAACATATGCATACCCATGACCCAGAAGTTCACTCCTAACAGAAAGTTATACCCATTTGCATGAAGAGTTTTGTGTAAGAAAGTTCCTCAGCAGCATTATTTGAATAGCCTCAAACCGGAAATAGCCCAGATGCCATCAATCATATAAAACCTAAGTATTTTGTTAAATGAAACACCATGCAACAATAAACATGACAAGTACTCAGGGTAGAAACACACAAACATAATGTTGACTGAAAGAAGCTAGATTACAAATACTGTAGTATCCCATTAATATACAGTTCATAAACAGGCAAAGCTAAACTAGAATTTTAAAAGTCTGGATTTTATTTACCTTTAAGAAGTAAAGAGAAGTTAATGACTGGAAGGAATTGTAAAGGGACTTCTTTTTGCTTCTAAATCTTGACTTGATTGAATGTATATTCTCCCTTGTGATAATTAATTATGTTATATACTTATATTTTGGGCAGTTTTTATATATTAGACTTCAATTTTTAAAAGTTATTAAAAAGTATATGAGTTCACATTTAAAAATGGGAATATAAATTTTATCATATATTTATTTTAGGTAAATACACAAACACATATAAAACATAACTGAATATGGTAACTGTTTATTAGTGCCTTGGATCTCTTCCTAAAGGGATTATTGAAGTCAATAGATAGATGTGGATTAGGGAAAATGCCTTTAATATTGCCCAAATATGAAGCATATTTCCTCTTTCTCTTCTTCGTTGTATACTAGTGTCCTTTATATATTTCATTCTGTTCTGCACTTGTTTAACGCCTATTTCTTGTATGTTAGAGGAATTAAATATCCTATTAAGTATCTCGATATTTGCTTTTAATTACAAGGAATAAACAAATCACTTCATTAAAATAGCATTTTTTGCTTTATCAGGAATGGCTTTTTGTTTCTCTGATGTCTTTCTCTGTTCTTTTTCTATGTTATTTTTTTCTTTGTCTCTTGTTCTGTTCCCCTCTCTCCCACTCTATTCTATGCTGGTGTGTGTGTGTATGTGTGAATGTGTGTGTGCACGCATGTGTGAAGAGAGCAATTTTTAAGCCCAATTTAACTCATGATAGTTTTTTTATGCCACAGAATTCAACAGATATTTTCAGCAAGCACATACTGATCATTATAAGTGCCAAGGAAGAAAATAGGCTAAAGTACAATATCAAATATTGCTCCTGGTTGCAACAGCTCCGAGTTTGCTTCATGCTTATTATGTACATGCTACAATGATACAAGGAAACTTTTGAAGCTTTTCATTTAATCTCTCCTAACACAATTAGCTTTGCTCTTCTATAAAAAAATTTATCATAAAGAATAACGATAGGATGATTGTAGTACAAATGTGTTTCACATTTCATTGGGCAAAGGATACATTTTTATTCATATCTGTGCATATAACACAGGCCATTAATATTACTTCTTCAACTGTGTCTATGAGTGAGCAGGTGGGGAGAGCTGCAATATTTAAACTTTCTAGTCTGGAGGACTCAATTTAAGAATCTACTGAAAACTATTGGAACTCTCCCCAGGGAAGTAAACAACATGAATTTTATACCAAAAAAAAAAGCCTGCAAAAAGCTTTATGGCATCATGTACTCCCTTGACCACATCCATAGACCTAGCTATGGACAGTTTGCCTCATGTGGTTTATTTATGGCTCCTGTAACCATATCCATCCTGGTTCTATGAACAGGTCATTTCTAGGGTTTGGGGTCAGACATCCTTCCCCACCTGTGGACTTCTGCCATGTGGTGACGTCATGTTGATGTGAATAACAAGGATTCTCTCCAAAGGGGAAAGAAGATGACAGGAAGCAGCAGGTAGAACTGAATGGAAAAGGATGGGATGGGTGAGGAGTAGCTACTGCTTCTAGGATTGTGGGAAAATTGCGTGTTTATGGGCTTCGGGGTTTCCTATATGTTTTACGGCTCTAGGTGGCAGAAACAGTACTTCTCTTATCCCCTTTTTTTCCCAAGCATCTTTCCCTCCCTCATCAGAGCAACTTTTGCTGATTCAGAGAACATAGAATCTACCACACTGAAAAGAATGCCATTCAGTAGTCTTGAATTTTAGCATAGAGGGTGTAGATACACCCCCCTGTGCCACAAATTAGTAACGTTCCTGGGGAAGGCAGAAAAAATGAACACCCCTCCCAAGACATATTCACTTCCTAGTTCCCAGAACCTGTGAAAATTATGTTTTACAACAAAAGACGTAATTATGTTAAGGATCTTATTTCTAAAACTTTGTCTCAACTTCCAAAAATAAAAAAACAGACAAAAGGCATCTTAACAAATTATGGAAGAACTGCTTTAAAAAAAAAATCCTGTCCTGGCACATTTATTTTACCCAATCCCCAAAACAAATTCAATTGCCTCTCCAGTGTTCTGAAAAATGGATAAATGAGCACAGATTGGTTAAATGACACAACCAAGCCTCCTTGCTAATGAAGAAAATGAAAGAAAAAAAAAAAAGCTTTATCTTTTTTACATCTCATAAAACTAAATCCCATATTTTTTTTGCCTTTAGCATTGATATAGTACTTCTTTGCCTTTGCCACAAAAATATTACAATATAACTGTTAATTATAGTCTATAAGTTACATTAGTTGTATTTTTTCTATGTATCATCATATTCTTAACACTTTGTATATAGAAGGACATTCTTGTATTTGTATTATTAGCCACAATCCTTATCTACCACTAAAATCACCATATTATACAGTCCCTAGATTACCCTCTAGCTGTCTTTCAATTGACATTAACCTCCCTAGACTACCCCCTTTCAATCGCAATCACATTTGTAAATCAGCAGTGTTAGTTGTACTCATTATAATGTGTTACATATCTTGAGAGGACAAGCTTATCTTGGATTATCCATGTGGGTCCTAATATGTAACCACATGTATCCTTGTAAGAGGGAGGCAGAGGAATATTAGACCTAGACACATGGGGAAGAAGGAGGAGGAAACAGAAAGAAATGTGGCCACAAGCCAAAGAATGCCAGTAGCCCTCTGAAGTTGGAAGAGGCAAGGAACAGAGCCTCTAGAGGAGTATAACCTTGCAGATACCTTGACTGAAGATTTCTGGCTTCCAGAATTGTGAGCAATTAAATTTCTTGTTTTAAACCACCAAGTTTCTGGCATCTTGTTATAGCAGCAACAGGAAACTCATACACTGCTCAATCTATGAGATGAAAAATTGCCTTAAGAGTCTAGCCACATGGATTTTACCTCATTTTAGTGTGTCTATAACCCAGATGTTTATGTATCTAGGAATCATTAAAAACCTTTTGTTTTTACCCACTTATTTCATAAAAATAGTTTTCTTTTGCTTATCTTACTTAGGGACTATGGTGTTAAGCTTATATAGCTTTAGATTTCAATGTGAATAAAACAGAACAGAGTATACTTATATAACAAATATTCCCTTCCCCCATCTTTCCTTGAATAGCTAAGGGTCTTGGTATTTGTTATGATAAAGTAAGTCAAGATGCCGCACTTAAAATCAAACTATAAAAGAGCAGCCAAAGTCCAAGAATTAATAAAACAAAGATACTGGCTTTACACAACTGCATGAGAGAGCCTTTGTACTAGGATATAGACAAAGTTTATTGCCCAAGTGAGACATACTCCCCAGTTAAATGCATTTTGGGGTTTTTGCACATTTTTGATAACCAAGGATGTTTTAAGTCATTTGGGGTTTCATAATTGAATTGAGTAAACAATATTGATAGTAAAGTTGGATTTTTATGTTATTTTTGAGAGCCAGGTAAGGGGAGCAGCATTTCTTTCATAGGCAGACCAGTTAAAACTAAAACCTCAGCTCTGGAGCTTCAGGAAGGCTCCTATGCAAATTTTTAGGAAAGCTACAGTGCAAAGATAAAACATTCTCTGAGTGGAGTACTTGTGTATTTGGGGCATGAGTAGTCATTTGCCCAAGACATTACCCTCAGACTCCTACGATAGAAATAAAATCCTTAACTTTCTCTATACTCTGTCTCTTTCAGTGCATTCTTGACAATTCAGAATCTTTTCAACATCTGCCTTGTGTTTTTGCTGTTTAATATGGATCAATGTTTTACCTTCAACTTTCTGTTGCTCCCTGTCCAGAATCCTTCCACTTCTCTTCTTGCTTTTTCTATCTTTGCCACTTATCCCCATCTGACATATTACAGTACATTTATTTCCATATTATCTATCTTGACCAAGTAAACTGTAAATTTCATGAGTTAAGGGTCCGCTTTAGTTACTGCCTTATCTCAGTTCCTCCAGAAGTGCCTGCAATGAATAACTGCTCACAAATATGTGCTAAAATAGGAAGTGAGTGAATTAGCAGATCAGGGAATGAATGAATGCAAACTTACTTAAATTGTTGACTAAGCATTAACTGCTCATGATGTCCTTTGCTCTCTGTAGGCTGGGTTCTAGGCTTGTAATGTTTGTTTGCTGGATTTACCTTTGGCTTTCCTGATTTTCTGTAACTCTGATGCAGAAAGGTTGAACATTAATGTGTAAGTATCATTGGTAGTTTACCACATACATTGATCAAAATATCCCTTCCTAAATGCCAGGGATTTTCATGTTATAAACTGAAAATAAATACAATTATATTAAAACAGTCCACTCTTCAGTGCATGGTCAAATGCAATTTCTTTTTGCAGGCTTTGTAGGAATAGCACATTTCCTAGCATATAGTACCATTCAATAAATAATTCTTGGTTAAAATTAAGGTGCGTAAAACACCTTTAAGGAATTTCTTGAAATGTAGTATACATAAAGTTGCAAAGATATTTATGTATAGTTTCCCTAATATGCTATTTGTGAACTTCTCTTTGAATTTTAATATGCAGATAACTAAGTGAGGTTTTGCTGTGTTCCTCCTTCCATTTGTCTGTTAGCCAGCTGCCTAATATTATGACCTTGGAGTCTCATGTGACTAGAAAGTGAGTGGGAAGTGACAGTAAGAATTTCCACAGGAAATGCCACGGGGCATATATCAAAACAGAACTCTGTTAATTTAACAAAAAGAAATTTATAAATTCGTTAATTCACTAGCTCTACTTTTTATCATACATTGTCACCTCAAGATATCTAAAAAGCTTAGATGTGAAGTAAAGAATGAGCCATATCTGCAATCAACACGAGTATTTTACCAAAAACTGCACATACAGAACTCTGGTTATAATCTACAACTGTCTTCTAGACATAGAGATACTAGCAAGGAGCCCTTGCCTTGTTCCTTCCTTTTCTTCCTCGTCCATCATGTCAATGACTAAGCACAGGAATATCTGGGACTGTTAAACCACCTCTGAGCAGTATGCACCAGGACTTGTTCATTAAATTGGCTGCAGAGGGGCAGAAGGAGGTGCCGAGGCCGGGGTGCATGCAGATGTGTTTGTGTTTCCATTTTGATGCTAACTATTGATGTATGCGCATCTCTTGGCTATGCCATAGGAAAACATTGTTACGTAATTCCATAGACACATACGCTCTTGCTAATAATTCAATATAGATCTGATAATGAATTCTCTTAGAAGCATTATACGTATTGTACTCTATTGCTTTATGTCTTATTTTAAATTGAGCATTCAGGGAGGGCAGTATTTGTAACTCTGCCAATATCTATAGAGGCCAGTTGCCATTTTTGTCCCCAACTAAGGCAGGAATACATTTTTGCCCCTGACTGATATGGTGTAATGTATTCTTGGCTATCACAATACTTCATGGCTTTGGGGCTTTGAATTGATAAATATTCATGAGGTGTGAAAAAGCATGATACATTCTGTGTGATCTCGACCACATAAAAATGCATGCTCTGTTGTGTGTATACACACACAGGACCTAGAAGGTTATGTCAAACTGTAAACTGCTTGTGATTCTGGATGACTTTTGTGTTCTTTGCTTCTTGTGTTTTTCAGTTTTCTATAGTATGCAATTAAAAGTTTGAAAAAAAATGTTATTTTAAAAACCTTCAAAAAAAATAGAACTCTGAGTAGTTTTCTGTGTAAAGCAGTCCTAGGGAAAAAGAGATGAGCTCCTACTCACTCAGGAAACAAAGACAAAAACACTGTAAGGCAATTTATCAATCAATACTATGGGGAAATGTATGGAGTTCTAATAAAAAGTATACTTAGAAAAATGTAACTGCTTCCTTGAGAATTATTTGCAGAATATCAGCAATTAGTAATACCATTATAAAACATATAAAGTCATATTAGCTATAAAAACCCAACATCATTTCTTGGCAAGACTTATATGTTCCCATATAGCATTTGATTCCTTTGATCTACTTCCTGTTTTTACATACAAACCTCATTTGTATGTGAATAGTTATAATTGTATTAGGGTAGAGCTTCCTTAAGTTTTTATGCTTGTTTTATTGGTTAGGTTTGACATTTTATATTATTTTAATGGTATCAATCAGATTCTGAAAAATATGTAAATATGACAAGAAATTTTTAAAAATATTACCTGAGAGAATATATATAAGCATATTTGAAAGTCGCATATCCATTTGTTTAACATTGTGTTTATTTTTAAGGAAAAAAATTATGAAGTGTTTACAATGTGTAAAGAAATCTGATAGCTGATAGTAACACAAAAAAGAAGAAAATATTCCTTCAGTTATCACAAATTTGAGCACTATGAGGCTAAAGGTAGCAGAGAAAAACCATGATTACATATATATATGTATGGCTATATATATATATATATATATATACTGGATGCAGAATGAGTATTGCTAAATAGTTTATTTTCCACTTAGTTTTACAATTTATACATATCATTTTGGAGAAATTAGAAAGAACATATTAGGAGACGATTAAGAATGGGAACCTATGGAGTCGATATATTTTTTTTCCTCTTCCTCCTGCTGAGTGCAACAGTATCCTAGACATTATATATAAAATGAATACAAGAAGGCCCTGAAAAGTGGAGAGAAGAAGGCAAACTAGCTATGGATGGAGGGGCACGTGGAATAACACACTGGAAGTTTCCTTGGCTTTTTGTTTATTTGTTTTTGTTCCTATTTTGTAGAGCTGGAACTGAAGAAGCCAGCAACCCAGAAGCACCAAAACAGAGTGATGCAGAAAGAAAAAAAGAAAAAAAGCTTTCACTCTCTAGCCGAAAGACCAGGAAAAGGGCAGCCTAGGAAGACAGAAAACTTTTAGACAGTGCTGCACTGCTCCAGCTAAACACCACAGAAAAAAAAAAGGCTGAATGTTTGTGTAGACATAGAAAAGTTTGTTCTAAAACTATATGGAAAGCACAGGAAATATAATACCTGAAACACTTCTGAAAAGTAAAAAAAGTGGGAGAAATCAGTTTGCCTGATTTCGAGACTCATTATATAGCTAAAGTAATCGTTGTGGCATTGGTAGATGCCCAGACACGTAGGTTAATGGATCACAACAGATAACCAGAAATAAGTCCTCAGAAATATGCCCACCTGACTTTCTCTCTCTCTCTCTTTCTCTCTCTCCCTTTCTCTCTATCTCTTTTTTTGAGAAGGGACTCAGGTTTGAACCCAGGACCTCATACATGGGAGGCAGGCCCCCAACCACTGAGCTACATCCATTCCCAGCTACCTCCAATCACTCTCTCTTAAAAAAAAAAATTATCGTGGTAACTTATGTACAACACAACACATCCCATCTTAACCACTTGCATGTATACAATTCAATGGTATTATTTGCATTCACAACGTTATACTACCATCACCCACATTCATTACAAAGACTTTTCCATCAGCCCAAACAGGAAATTTGTACCCATTATGCATTAACTCCCCATCCCCTCACCCTTGGTAAGCTGTAATCTGCTTTCTTTTATTTATTTGCATATTCCAGTTATGCCATATGAGCTAAATCATACTATCCTGTTCTTTTGTGTCTGGTTATTACATGTTGCCAAAAGAACATGATATCTTCAAAATGTTGATAGACATTAGGGTTGCATCCACTTATTGGTTATTGTAAATAATGATGCTATCGACATTGGTACACAAATATCTCTTTCTTTCAATTCTTCTGGGTAATTTTATGCTTAACATTTTGAAGAACCGCCAGACACTTTTCCACAACGGTCACAACATTTTTTATTCTACCAACAATGTACAAGTGTTCCTATTTCTCAGCATCCTTGTCAGCACTTGTGATCTACCATGTTTTAAGCAACAGCCAATCTAATCGGTATGAGGTGATCTCTCATTGTGATTTCAACTTACATTTCCTTAATAGCAAATGATGTTGAACATCTTTTCATATTATTGGCTTTTTGTATATCTTCTATGAAGAAATGTTTTTGGAGGAGAAAGCAAGCCTTGTTGATATCTTGATTTTGGATGTCTTATGGCTTCAAAACCATGAGACAATAAATTCCTGTTGCTTAAGCCAACCTTGTTGTGTAGTTGTGATAGCAGCTCTGGAAAACCCAGACACATGGGTATTAATACTTATTTGAATGTTTGGTGAAATTTACCAGTGAAGCTGTCTGGTCCTGGACATTAATTTGTTGGAAAGCTCTGATTACTGATTCAATCTCTTTACTTGTTCTTGGTCTGTTAAGATCTATTTCTTCCTGAGTCAGTTTAGGCAAATTGTGTTTTTCTAATAACATGTCTATTTCATCTAGGTTATCTTTTTTGTTGGTATATAATTGTTCCTAGTATCCTCTTAAAATCTTTTTGTTTCTGTAAGTTCAGTTATATTGTCCTCCCTTTCATTTCTTTTTTTTTTAACATAATTTTTTAGAAAGATACCTAGAATAAATAAATGTTACACACACAAAAAATAGGGATTTCCATATGCCCCACTCCCCACACCTCCCACACATTCCTACGTAAACAACATCCTTCATTAGTGTGACAAATTCATTGCAATTGATAAGTGCATCCTGGGGCATTGCCACTGAGCATGGACCATAGTTCACATTGTAGTCTACATTCTCTCCCACACAGTTCTGCATGTTATGGGATGATGTAAAATGGCCTATATCTGCCATTGCAACGTCACTCAGGATGATTCCCAAGTCCCGAAAAAGCCCCCGTATTACAACTGCTTTTCCTTCTCCCTGCCCCCAGAGCCTCCAGTGGCCACTGCATACACATCAATGTTGTAATTTCTTCCATTGCTAGAAACACAATATGTCTACAGTAGAATACCAGTAAGTCCACTCTAGTTCATAGTTCATTCCCCAATCCTGAGGATTCTGGGATGGTGATGTCCACTCCACCTCTAATTAAGAGGGGGTTTCGATCACATATAGCCAATGGATGGGATTTTCTTGCTTGCAGATGTAGGTTCTCTCGTTTCTTTGATATGGTGGTTTGTCAATACTCACCTCCTTGTTAGTTGTCCTGGGTGAGTCCAATGAGCTGAAGAGTAGGTGTTGCAACACTGCTGAGGTTCCGGGCCCAGCTGGCACATGGACAGCCAAAAGATTCCAGCCTCTTGGACATACACCTACAAACTCCAGCACCAAGTATAGGTTTCAATAGAAGGGACAGATGAGCTGTGTTTAGGGAAACCATAATTGAGTCCAACTCTGTCACTCTCAGGAGCACAAACTCCAAAGTAGGGCCCACTGGCCAGGCCACAAACTCCAGAGCTCTCCGCCCTGACAATAGAACCTGGGTGTCTCCAGAGCCCTCAGGAGCCCCACTATTTGGGGTGGTATCTACTTTGTCAGTCTATGAGATCCTGCTGAGATGGGCATATGCATTACCTCTGGGATGACCTCCCAACTCACTTTGAAGTCTCTTTGCCATATAAACTCATTTGTCTTTGCCTTTCCCCCTTTTTATTCGAGGCACTGATGGATTACTACCAAGCACCAACTAGCAATACACCTGGAAAAAGACCTCCTTTTCATTTCTAAGTTTAGATATCAGTATCCTTGCATTTTTTCTTTCTTAGTCTACCTAAAATGCCTCGATTTTATTGATATTTTCAAAGAACCAAATTTGGTTTCATTGATTCTCTTGTTATGTCTATTCTCTGTTATATTTATGTCCACCTAATCTTTACTGTTTCCTTCCTTTTGCTCATTTGGGGTTTAATTTGCTCTTCTTTTTCTAGTCTTCCATATGTGAAGTGAGGTTGCTGATTTGAGATCTTTCTTCTTTTGTAATGTAAGCATGTAAAGCTCTAAGTATACCTTTCAACATTTACTTTCTTTCAGCTGATAAGTTTTGGTATACTATGTTCTTGATTTCATTCATCTCAAGATATTTCTTAATTTTCCTTGTGGTTTCTTATTTGACTCGTTGGTTGTTTAAGAGGGCATTATTTAATTTCCACATATTCATGAATTTTTTCAGTTCTCCCACTGTTAATTGAATTCTAGTTTCATTTTATTGTGTTCAGAGAATATACTTTGTATGGTTAAATCATTTTTTATTTATGAACACTTGTTTTGTGATCTACCAAATGGTCTATCCTAGAGAATGATCCATGTGCACTTGAGTAAACTGTGTATTCTGCCATTGTTGGATATATATCTGTCAGATATAGTCAGTTTATAGTGGTGTTTCAGTCTTCTATTTCCTCAATGTATTTCTGTCTAGATGTTCTAGCCATTTGTGAAAGTAGTGTATTGAAATCTCGTAATATTAATGTAGAACTGTCTATTTCTTCCTTCAAATCTGTCAATGTTTGTTTCATATATTTTGGGAATCTCTTGTTAAAGGCATACACATTTATAATTGGTATATTTTCTTGATGGATTGACCATTTTATCATTATATAGTGTCCTTCTTTGTCCTTCATGACAATTTTTACTTAATGTCAAATTTTAAAAAAATATTAGTACAGCCACACGTGCTCTCTTTTAAATACTACTATTTGCATGGAATATTTTCTCCATCCTTTCACTTTAAACCTACTTGTGTCTTTGTATTTAAGGTGAATCTCTTATAAACAGCATATACTTGGGTCATGCCTTTTTCTCAGTTCTGTTAATCTCTGCCTTTTGACTAGAGAGTTTAATTCATTTATATTTAAGGTAACCGCTGATAATTCAGAGATTACATCTGTTGTTTTGACATTTAGTTCATGCAAGTCCTGTACGTTTTTGTCCCTCAATTCTTCCCTTACTCTCCAGTTTGTATTTAGTTGATCTTTTGTAGTGAACCATTTGGAATCTCATCTCATATCTTACTGTACATATTTTTCAGATATTTTCATTCTTGTTACTATGGCACTTAAATTTAACATTGTAAATCACAATCTCGTATGATTTGATACCAACTTAAATAGTACGCACAAACTATGTCCCTATACCCCTCCATAACCCAACCTTTATGTTGTTGTCACAAATTCTTTGTTTGTCCCAAACAATAGAATAATCATTGCTTTTTGTGCATTTGCCTTTTAGATCCTTTAAGAAGTAAAAAAGTGGAGATACAAACATAAATCACAGTAGTACTGGCATTTACATTTACCCACATAAATATCTTCACTGGAGATCTTTCTTTCTTCATGCAGCCTTGATCTTCTGTCTAGTGACCTTTCCCTTCAACCTAAAGAACTTCCTTTAGCATTTCTTGTAGGGTGGTCAGTGGTGACAAAGTCCCTCAGATTTTATTTATCTGGTAAAGTCTTAATCTCTCCCTAATTTTTGAGACAGTTTTGATGGACATAGTTTTATTGTTAGCAAGTTTTGTTTCCTTTCAGCACTTGAAATATGTCATATTACTACGATCTTGCCTCCATGGTGTCTTATAAGAAATCAGCATTTGATATTGTTGCGCCTCACTTGTATGGTGGTGCATTCCTTCTCTCTTGCTGCTTTCAGGATTCTTTTCTTTGTCTTTGTTATTCAACAGTTTGATTATAAAGTTCTTGCATGGGAATCTCTCTGAGTTTATCCTGTTTGGATATTGTTTAGTTTCTTGAATGCACATATTCATATCTTTCATAAAATTTGGGAAGTTTTCAGCCATTATATTTTTGAATATTATTTCTGCCCCTTTCTTTCTTGGTTCTGCTTCTGGGACTCCCATAATATGTGTATTAGTAGGTGTGGCAGTTTGATATTATTTATGAATTCCAAAAAGATATATTGATAATGTTTGTAATCTAGTCTGTTCTTCTGGGCCTGATAACTCTTTGACTATATTAGATTCAGTTGAGATGTGTGATTAAATTATGTTAAGATTAGGGCTTTGATTCAACCACATCATTACAATGCAACTCAGCATTGAGTTCCAGCCCCCTTGGCCTAAGAAAACAGACTCTCTTATGGAAGTAGACACACAGAGAAGACATGCAGAGGATCCCATGGCCCTAGATAGAGAAATGAGCCTGATAGTTTACAACCGACCATGTGAAGAGTATAGAGCAGCTGAGCCCGGAAAGAAACAAGTCTTGGGAAGAGAGATGAGCCTTGTGCCAACCTGAGATGAGCTGAGATAGGAAGAAGCTGGACCCATGAAGCTTTAAGAGGAAGAGGAAGGCTGAATCCTTACAGACATTACCCGCCATCTTGCTTTAACACGTGGCAACAGAGTTTGGTAATGAAATAACCTTGAGTTGGACTCTTTAGCTTCCACCCCAAATAAATACTCTATAAAAGCCAACAGATTTCTGGTACTCTGCATCAGCACCCCTTTTGGCTGACTAATACAGTACACTTGATGTAGGTTCTGTTCACTTTTCTTCATTATTTTTTCTTTCTGCTTCTTGGAACAAATAATTTCAATTGTGTTATCTTAAAGTTTATCAATTATATCTTCTGCCAACTCCAATCTGCTGATGAATCATTCTAGGAAATTTTTTTATTTCAGTTATTTCATGCTTTAGTTCCTGTATTTCTGCTTGGTTCATTTTTATGATTTCTATCTATCCATAGAAATTCTAATTTTGTTCACATATAATTGTCCTGTTCCTTTACTTTGTAGTCTGTGTTTTCCTTTAGCTCTTTGAGCATATGTAAGGCCATTTTTAAAGGGCCTTGCTTATTATGTCCAAAATGTGATCTTTTTAATGGTGGTTTCTTATGTTTTATCTTGCCTCTTTTGATGGACCATTATTTCATGTTTTTTTTGTATGCCTTATATTATTTTGTTTCACACTGGAAATTTAGATATTCTCTTATGTTAACTCTGAGATTTAGTCCTTAATGTATCTGCCTCTTAAGAGAGTATCCTGCTAGAGATTTCCTTGGATGCCATGAGCTAAAACAACTGCCAACAACAACAGCGATGAAAAAACAACTTTCATAGTCTTTGCAGATTGAGTCTTTGTTGGCTGGTGCTTTTTTTCAGAGCTTATATATCAGAACAATTACCTGGAACAAGCCCAGCTGAAAACGTAGTGTTTAGTTTTGCCAGGCTGTGATGACAAATACTATACATATAATTATATGTTTGCTTAATAACAGGTATTTACTGACTTATAAATTTGGAGGCTGGACATCCAAAATCAAGGCATTGGCAAGGCCATGCTTTCTCCCTGAAGTCTCTAGTCTGCTGGTGCTGTTTTGACACAGTCCTTAGGCTTCCTTTGGTGCATATCAGTCTCTCATCCCACATTAATGTCCTCTCCTTATAGCTGCACTCCTGGTTTCTGCTGACTTCGGGCTCATCTGACTACAACTGAATTTCCTCTCTTGAGTTTTGCTCTCTACTGTATGTTTTAAAGCCAGTAATCTTTTGCCACAGGCAGCTATAATTTGATTCTCACAGGGATTTAGCTGTCCTATCAGACATGCAGAGCAAGTTTCTGGGATGGTAAGCAGTACAGGTGTTGTGGTTCAATCCTTCAGGCTACTACCAGACAGATCGAGACATCTGGAACCAGAATCATGCACCCAGTTGGAGCTGGGAGGTCAACAAAGGTACCATGAGGTTTTCCTACAATTATTAAGTTGCCTTTTTATTGATTAAGCACTTGCCCAGTTACTGTAGTCCTTTAACTATTTTCTATAGCTCTGAGAATAATGGTTCTGCCATATATGCTTCTTAAAATGTTCTGTGGAGGGAACAGAATCCTGGAGTGTCATACTTTGCCACATTGATGACATCACTCTTCCCAACGGACTTTCAATGAAAACAGTTCAATGGAGGAAGGATAATCTGCTTAACAACTGGTACTGTAGTAAGGGACATCTATGGGACCAAAAAATGACCCTTGATATAAGTCTTCATCTTTTACAAAAATTAACTCAAAATGGATCATGGACTTACATGTAAAACATGAAACTATAAAACTTTTAGGAGAAAAAAAATTGGAGAAAATCTTCAGGATGTATGGTTAGGCAAAGACCTCTTAAGCTGTACATCAACAGCACAATTCATAAAAGGAGACAATGATAAATTGGACCACATCAAAATTTAAAGCTTTTGCTCTGTGAATGACTGACCCTATGAAGAGGAGGAAAAGACAAGCTACAGATTGGGAAAAAATATTTGAAAACCACATATAAGAGAGATGATTGAGTATATAAAGAAACTTCAAAATTCATCATTAATAAAACAAATTATTCAACTGCAGCACAACAAAAAATAAGAAAATACATTTCACCAAAGAGGATGTAGAGATGGCAAAGAAGCACATGAAAAGATGTTCAACATCACTAGTCATTAGACAAATATAAATGAAAACCACAATGATATGATTTTACCTTATCAGAAAGTCTAAAACAAACAAACAAACAAACAAATAAATACTGGCAATACTAAATGCTTGGAAGGATGTGGAGAGACTGACTCACTCATACATGACTGGGGAAATGCAAAACAGTGTAGCAACTCTGGAAAACAGTTTGACAGTTTCTTTTAAACCTAAACATTCAATTACCATACCACCCAGAATTTTTATTCCTGGGCATTTATCCCAGAGAAATGAAGACTTGTTTTCATGTGAAGACTTGTATATGAATGTGCATAGCAGATTTATTCAAAATAGCCAAAAGCTTGTCCTTCGACCCACATGTCCTTCAACAGGTGAATGGTTAATCAAACTGTGACATATCCATACTGTGGAATGATGTGCAACAATAAAAAGAACAAACTATTGACACACAATACCCTGGATGAATCTCCAGACAATTTTTTAAAGTGATAAAAGCCAATCCCAATAAGTTACAAATTACATGATTGCATTTATATAACTATGTAAATGATAAAATTATATAATTGAAGAACAGACAAGTGGTTGTCAGGGGTAAAGTAGAGGATGATGCAGAAGGGATGTGGGTATGATTACAAATGGCCAAATTAGGGATCCTTGGGGTGATGGAAATGTTCTGTGTCTATTAAAAAATTACTTATTAGATCAGTTGTAGGTTTACAGAAAAATCATGCAGAAAACACACAGTTCCCAATTACACCTCACACAGTTTTCGCTATTATTAATATTTTGCATTAGTATGTTATGTTTGTTGACATTGATGAAAATTATTATTATAATTGCATTGATAGCTATAGTCCATAGTTTACATTAGGGGTCACTCTTTGTGTTATACAGTTCTATGGGTTTTAAATTTTTATTCTGGTAACATATGACAGCCTAAAATACTCCATTTTAACCACTATCAAATATACAATTCAGTGGTGTTAATTACATTCACAACATTGTGCTATTATCACCACCATCCATTACCAAAGATTTTCCATTACCCCAAAGAAAAACTCTGTATCATGTCTGTATCAATGTCAATAACCTGGTTGTAATGTTGAACTATAGTTTTTCAAAGTATTCTCATTTGGGGAGACAGGGTAATGGGTACACAAGATCTACGTATTACTTATTTCAATTGCACGTGAATCTGCAATGAAATAAATAATAAAATGTTCAATTAAAAAGATTTATATTGTCTAAATCCTTAATATGAATATTTTCATAAGTACCATCTTGAATTTATTTGCATGGAAATTTGTTTTTAAGATTGTCTTGCTCTATATATAGAAACAGAAAATTTTAATAACTAATTACCAATATTTTTAATGGATAAATTTTATCTGCTGATGGTATTTATCAGAATTGAACAACATCTTATTGATAGATATTCAGGTTATTTCTAAATGTTTTATTGAAAAACAAGGTTTTGATAGCTTATTAAATACATCCCTTTATAGATGTTTCTGCATAGAATGGTGAGGGTTCTTGTTTGCAAACAACAGTAACTGACTCTAATTTAGGGGAAAATCATACAATATTAAAATGGTAGGAAGGGAGTCACACGAGCTTAGGAAAACCGAAGTAACGGGGACCTGGAAATTAAAGCTAGCAGTACCCCTGTGGTTTTAGGACCCAGGAATTAATGGTCAATTTCTTCATGGATCCATCACTGAAATGAGTGAACCTCACCTATTTTCCTGTGTGTGCCATTCTGTTCAAGATCCAAATCCCTGAAAAATTGGAGTCTAGAAAAACTAGTTTGGTTTGGTTGCTCTCCTTTCGATGAGGAGAAGCTAAGCTTTTCCATAAAAAATGTAGAAGGAATGAGATAAATAGAAAAATCATCATCAAAAAGTCACAGTAGCAATTTTTGTACTGATAAATGTTAAAGTCAGAGGAATAGCCTTTAAGGAGAAACAGAATTATTTGCATGGCTTCAGAACACATTCCTGAAAATATTTACTAGTTGCTTTGATGGCTTTAACATATGTTCACAAATACTTTGATGCTCTTCCCTCCAGGAAATGGAGCTTAATTCACCTCCCTGTGACTGTAAAGTATGCTAACTTTGCCATGGAGAAATCTGGCAGACACCACCTCAAACAAGTTATCAAGTATAACATCACAAGGAAGAAGACCTGTTGGTTGATATTATGTAATCCCTGATATTCTGCAATAAGAAGAACAGAGCATCTTTGTGGTAGTCTTCCTCCAAATCAATAACCTCTGTTTAATCATGCCACACACCAAATACACCCAAACTGAGGGACATGCCACCAAATATCTGAACAATATTCTTCAGAGGTCATGATAGGCAAGGAACACTCACAGACTGAAGGACTAAGGAGGCATCTCAACTAAATGCGATGTGGTATACTTAATTAGATCTTGGAACAGAAACTGAATAGTGTTGAAACAATGCTGATTTCCTAAATCTAGTCATAGTACCATAGTAAGGTAGGTTGTTTACATTAGGGGAAGTTGAGTGAAGAATATTTGGGAACTCTATACACTGAATGTCACACTTCTGCAGGTTAAAAATTATTTCAAAATAAAAAGTGAAAAGAAATGCAAAATGTGACTGTATATAAAAAGCCAAGCATAGTTTGTGAACTGTATTAAAAACTTGATAAATATTTATTCTCTTTGAAAAGAATTTTAAAAAGTCTCTCACTTAGAATGTTAATAAATTTTAGAGATTGCTTTCCTAGCCCTTGTGAACTTTCTGTGCTAGAGCATGGGACATTTTCGTTGCTATGGAGTACACGAAGGAAAGGTAAAGAAGAGAAAATATAAATAAACTACAGGCCATTTAATAATTAGAAAATCAAAGTCAATGGCTACAGAAAATTTGCATAACTGTCAATACATAGAGACTTCCACCTTGTATCAGTTTACTAAAGAAATATTTATTAAATAAGTGGATTTATTTATTCTTTGAAAAACTGTATTATGGTACTAAAATTTCTGGTATATGACAATTTAACATTTTGCTTAAGGAAAAGATGAAATAGCTTTCATTTGTTACTTTAATATGAGTCAGCCTTCATGAAATTGTTAATTATGACAATATTTACAGAATTTTGAACCAGAGATGTTTCTGAATTATTCAAAGAGCTAAACATTTCACAAATTGTCCATTCTCATTCTCTGCCCTTCCAAAAGGAGGTTTCAATTTTTGGTCTACACACAGTGTAAAACCAATGATTGTGAAAGATTATTTATTAGGAAATGGAAAAAAAAAAACATTTAAGTTAATAGTTTTGTTTTGTTTTGTTTTTTGAAGTACCAGGATCAGGGATTGAACTCCAGACTTTGTATGTGGGAAGCTGGTGCTCAACCACTGAGCTACATTGGCCCCCCGATTTGGTTTTTTCATTTGTTTACTTGTTTATTTTATCTTTGTTTTTAGGAGGTACTGGGAATCAAACCTTGGACTTTGTACGTGGGAAGAAGGTGCGCAACCATTTAAGCTACATCTACTCCTCAAAGTTAATAGGTATTTTAATCATAATTTTAATATTATTTTTGCATAGACTGTATAATGTACTTCATTATTTGAGATATGTTCACCTTAAAATAAGGAAACTGATAATCTCATATATAATTCTAGAGCCAGAGCTCTTCCACATTTAATTCAGTAGCTTAAGGCTTTCATTAATATCTCATATGATTTTCATTGCTCCCTTTTGCCACCCACAGAGTTTTGGTAACGCTGTGTTTGAAAGTCAGCTATATCAGTTCCAGGCTTCACATGAAGATATGATAATATGCAACTCTTTAAAAACCTTCCCTTTCATCACATTTATTATGAGGGAGGAAAAGCTTTCTGAAAGTCACCACAGCATATTATTCCTCAACCAGAGTCATATAATTTTCCCATTACTAAACTAACCCCTGCAAATGAAATGGAAACACCATAATAGGCTGGCTTTTACTCTTGGGACTGGAGAGGTAACCTTCCATGAATACATGAAAAGATAATCACCCAAACAAAATTGTGCTCTGCTAGCAACAAAGATGTGGAGTAACGGCTAAGTCGGTAGTACCAGTCTCCTGGATATATCAGTAAAATAAACTTCATTTATAGGATATATAAAATAGACAAATGTTAGGAGGAATGCCATTTTTAATTGGTTAGGACAAATCACCAAGAAAGAAATTGTGATCTATTGCCTATATACTATGCTAGTCACATTGTCCAAAATTTAATTTAAAACAAATAGCCGACACTCCAGGAGAAATGCCAAATGTCCAAGTATACAAATGGTCAAGAACACCCCAAACAAACTTAATAAAAGTACAAAGTGGGAGAATTTAATTGACCAGATATCAATATCTATAAGGAAAAATTATTTTGAAGAAGGTATAGGCAAAAAGATATACAAAATACCAATGGAACAAGATAGAAAATTCAGAAATAGATTCACACATATGTATCAGGCGGAACACTTATGATCACCTGATTTATGACGAAATAAGTACTGCAGTGCAATGGGAAAAGGATGGACTTTCTTATAAGTAACTTTGTATCAACCGTATATCTACCTAGAAAGAAAAGGGACCACACATAATACACAAACATAAATTCCAAATGAATTATAATCCTAAATATGAAAGTTAAAAAATATGAACTTCTGGGAGAAAACATAAAACAACATCTTCATAAGCAAGGGGTAAGTAAAGATGTCTAAACAAGCTATGAAACTATTAACCATAAAAATACTAACTGATAAATCAAAATTCATAAAAACTAAGAAACACTAGTTATCAGACATTATTGAAAGAGTAGAAAGGCAAGGCATAGAGTGAGATATAATATCCACATAACATATTTCTAATAAAGAACTTATCCAGAATATGAAAATAATTATCCATAATCAATAAAAAGTACAAGCAATCCATTTTTTTTTAATCTGAAAATGGACATGAACATACATTTCACAAAAGAGGATACTCAAATGACCAAGAAACATTTGAAAAGGTACAAAAATCAATTAGTTGAATTAGGAAACAGCAAGGGAAAACCACAATTCAATTCAATTACATGCCTAACAAAATCACTAAAATTCAAAAGACTGATGTATGCTGAATATTTCTGAGGACGTGGGACAACTGGAATTATACTACTTGTGCTAGTGAAAACTGTTACAATTATGCTGGAAATCTTTTTTTTTGCTGTGTCTATTACAGCAGAATAAATATTATGTACATTTAGTATGTTTGCATATATACTGAATATTTGTTCAGAACAAGGAATACTCAACAATGCCCTAAAAGTTTTATTATTAAGAGTGCCAAACTGGAATCAACCCAAATTCCCATGAAAACTAATTTGGCTAAATAAATTATGGTATATTTCTAAAAATAGAATACTATACAACAATGAAAGTCAATAACCTGTTACATGCCACAATTTAGATGATCTTTACAGCCCAGTGCTGAGTGCAAAAAACCCAGTTACAAGAGTAGATGCCGTATGATTTTGATTGCTCTGGTTATTCTGTAATTTTTTTTATCAACTTCAAACTTACTCTATACACTCATCCTTGTGATGCTGGGACTGGAACACTGAAAAACATATTTATGCTTTACCAGCTGGTTCCCGGCTAGACTTTACTAAGAGCGAGGTGCAAGAGGGAGTGTTCGAAGCTGGGAGAGATAGAAGGGACCTGCTTTTTTCTGTTTGTTTCCTGTACTTGTCAGCCATGCCCCAGCATTGTCAGACTGGCATTCTGCTCCAATAAAGGCAGTTGGTTCTGGTCTGCATTTCCCCCCATCACTCCCAGAACTAGTCTCATTGTACCTGCTCAGAGACACCGGCTTTTCATCCTCAGAAATCGTGGTCCCAACCTCATAGGGGCCCATGTCTGGGCTAAGAACATCAGTATGAGCTTCTCACTCATTCTTCAGAAACCTGAGCTGTAGTGCCTCAGAGCTCAAGCTTCTAAGTATTAATTCCAATCTCTTCTATTTGGTTTTGCATAAGCTAACACAAGGTATTATATCGTCAAATCAGACTCACACGTTTCAGATATCTTAATCAGTACCAATCTTTAATAATAATTTAATACGTGTGGGCAATCAAGAGGCTTAGACCAAACACAGAAGGCCTGGGACATTGAGTTTGGCCCTTTTGAGTCTTTACTATATCAGACACGCAGTGTTTGGCGAAAATTAATAGATGAGAGCTCTAAAGAAGTTTGTGGGTCACCTCCTACAAATGAAGAACATTTAGGTTATGAAACACTTCCCTTTTAAACTCCAACAAATTATGTATCTCACATGATATTCTGCAAGGTGCCATGCCTCACAAATTCATAGATATAAGATATATTTACAGTAAGTTATCTTTTAATCAGGGGCATCTTCTAAGGGCAAAGACAATAAGTTCTCTTCCTTCTAACAAATGTCGTCATTCTACTTACGTGGAAGTCCAGTTGACAAAGAAATTAGATCCATTAGCTGCATCTTTTTTGTTCACTTCTTCAAAAGAAAAAGAATGAATGGATACAAGTCGGCTACTTTAATTCTTTCCTTCTTCCCCAACATTGGGTTGGTTGTCATTTCTTGCTGTTATTTCTCAGATATTGTAGTGTTTTCTTTCTGCTCTTAATTCTCTAATACTTGGTAAACAAGTATTTGTTTTAAATTATTTTAAAATAACTTGCATAATTTCAATCTCCTGATTGGATTTTGATAGACACACCACCCATATAAACTTCAAAATCAAGCAAAATTAATTTATGGTGAAAGGAATCAGAAAACGTAAATGTCTTTGCAGGAAGTCCAAGGTTGGTGATAACTTTGAGAAAGCATGTGGAACCCTTCAAAAGTACGGATAATATTTAATATTCTGTTATGCATGATGGTTAAAAATATTTGTTAATTTTGTAAAATTCATTATGATTTTTTCATATATTTGAATATATGCTGTGCTTCAAGGAAAAACTTACTAAGAAAACTTATACTCAGACATACATACATATGTTCACACTTCACACACACATTCACACACACATATATTATGTATGTAGTTTGGTAGGTATGTAAGTATTTATATTCATGTGTATGTGTTATTTGTTAAGAAAATAGCAGGCATGAATTTTTCAGGACATTAACTCAGGGGCACAAAAAATATAGCTTCTAAAATTATTTATATATATACATTTATTATTACCACTGTTAATTAAAGGGTGTGTCTGCATTAAAGTACTTGTATTATTCCATATAAAAATGTTAACAAGTGGATACTTCTAGAGGATAGCTTAGGGTTGGTATGGTGTGTTGAATAGTGGCCCCTCAATAGATATGTCCACACAAAACTTCAAAATGTGACCTATTTGAAACAACTGTCTATGCCATTGGTTCTTAACCTTTTTAGTTCCATGGGTCCCTTTGCCAGTTAGGTAAAAACCACAGACCCCTTACTAAGTCCACACTATACTGTGTATTATTTATATATATCACACCTGCACCAACACGTCCCCACAAGAATAATGCTTTTATGATTTTCAATTCAAGCTCATGGACCCCTTGTTAAGAACCTCTGCCCTAGAGCATTCTGAGGAAACACAGTTCTGCCAACACCTTGACTTATGGCCCCCAGAACTGTGAAAGAATAAATTTCCACCAAAAAAAAAAAAATGTAGTTTTTTAAATTATTCTGGGCCCCAGAACTGTGAGAGAATAAATTTCTGTGATTTTAAGCCACTAAGTTTGTGGTAATTTGTTACAGTAGCCATAGGAAACCAATACAGCTGGGAAGACACATAGGACTTGATTTCCCATAATGATGACACATGGGACAACAGTTATGCAAAAAATGTGCAGGCTGACCTCATCTTATTGCACTTTGCTTTACTGAGCTTTGCAGATATTTTATGTTTTATAAATGGAAGAGTTGTGGCAACCCTGTGTCAAACAAGTCTATTGGCACCATCTTTCCAATGTCTCTGGGTCACATTTTGGTTATTTTCATAATATTTCAAACTTTCTCATTATTAATACATCTGTTATGATGATCTGTGATCAGTGATCTTTGATGTTACTATTGTATTGTTTTGGAGCACCACAAATCCCATCCATATTAGATAGCAAACTTAATTGATAAATGCTGTGTGTGTTTTGACTATTCCACCAACCGGCCTTTCCCTCATCTCTCTCCATCTCCTCGAGTCTCCTTATTCCTTGATACACAACAATATTGATATTAGGTCAATGGCCTGTAAGTGTTCAAGTGAAAGGAAGGGTCATAGGTCTTTCACTTGAAATGAAAAGCTAGAAATGATTATGTTTGGTGAAAAAGCATATCAAAAGCCAAGGTAGGCTCAAAGCTAGGCTTCTTGCACCAAACAGTTAGCCAAGTTGTGAATGAAAAGGAAAAGTTCTTGAAGAGAGTTAAAAGTGTGACTCCAGAGAATGCAGGAATGATAATAAAGTCCTACTGCTGATGTGCATAGAAGACCAAGCCAGCTACAACATTCCCTTAAGCTAAAGTCTAATCCAGAGCAAGACCCTAACTCTCTTCAATTCTATGAAGGCTGAGAGAGGTGAGGAGGCTGCAGAAGAAAAGTTGGAAGTTAGCAGAGGTTGGTTCATGAGGTGTAAGAAAAGAAGCTGTTTCCATAACATAAAAGTGTAAGGTGAAGCAGCAAGTGCTGATGTAGAAGCTGCAGCAAGTTATCCAGAAAATCTTGCCAAGATTATTAGATGAAGGTGGCTACACTAAACAACAGCCTTATACTGGAAGAAAATGTCATCTATGACTTTCATAGCCAGAAAGAAGTCAATGCCTCACTTCAAAGCTTGAAAGGACAGGCTGACTCTATTGTTAGGGACTAATGCAGCTGGTGACTTTAAGTTGAAGCCAATTCTCATTGGCCTTTAAGAATTATGCTAAATCAACTCTATATAAACTCTTATAAATGGAACAACAAAACCTGGATGGCAGCATCTCTGTTTACAATATTGTTTACTGAATATATTTAAGCCCAATTTTGAGACCTACTGCTCAGAAAATAAGATTCCTTTCAAAATATTACTGCTCATTGACAAGGCACCTGGTCATCCAAGAGCTCTAATGTAGATGTATAACAAAATTAATATTGGTTTTATGGATGCTAACACAACATCTGTGGCAGTTTCATATTATTTATAAATTCCAAAAAGAGATATTGATTATGTTTATAAATTAGTCTGTTCCCCTGGACATGATACCCATTGATTGTATTAAATTCAAAGGTTTTACCTTTACTTGATTATGTTAAGATTAGGACTTTGATTCCACCACATCATTAGAGCATGCAAGGTTGAGTCCCTGCCCTCTTGGTGGGCTGTATAAACAGACACTAACTCAAGGAGAACACAGAAAAAAGATACACAGAGGAAGAGAGAGAACTCCGTAGACACGGAAGAGGAGAAAACTTTGATCCTGTGGCCCTGGGAAGAGAAATGAGCCCTTTGCCTGAAAGTTTGCAGCTGAAGAGACTAGAGCAGCCGAGCCCTATGCCAGACTACAGCTGAAAGAGGAAGAAGCTGGGCCCACAGAACTTCAAGAGGAAAGAGGAAGGATGAACTCTCACAGACATCGCCTACCATCTTGCTTCAACACATGGCAAAAGACATTGGGAGAGAAACCAACCTTGAGTCGGACTCTTTAGGGCCTTGTAATGTAAGCTTTTACCCCAAGTAAATTCCCTTTATAAAAGCCAACAGATTTCTGGTACTTTGCATCAGCACCCATTTGGCTGACTAATACAACATCCATTCTGCAGTCCATGGATTAAGGAGTAATTTTGACTTTCAAGTCTGATTATTTAAGAAATATATTTCATATGGTAATGGC
Source organism: Tolypeutes matacus (assembly GCA_026826555.1). NCBI lineage: Eukaryota > Metazoa > Chordata > Mammalia > Cingulata > Chlamyphoridae > Tolypeutes > Tolypeutes matacus. The sequence continues at coordinate 9,238,865 of JAKSZT010054462.1, read as the reverse complement.
TGTGATAGACAGTGATTCCTCTGAGGGAACTGTTAAAATTAAATGGAAAGTCTTCTGGAAAAGAGTCAGCATTCTAGATGAGATTAAGAATATTTATGGTTGATGGGAGAAGGAGATCACGATATCAACATTAACAGGAGCTTGGAAGAGGTAGATTCCAACCCTCAGGAATGACTCTGAGAAGTTCAGGACCTCGGTGGGGGAAGCAACTACAGATGTGATAGAAATATCAAGAGAACTAGAATTAGAAGTGTATGCTGAGACTCAATTGTTGCAATTTCATGGTAAAAATTGAGTGGATGAGGAATTGCTGCTTATGGATGAAAAAACAAAGTGGTTTCTTGAGATGACATCTACTCATGATGAAGATACCGTGGACATTGTTGAAATGACAACAAAGGGTTTAGAATGTTACATAAACTTAGATGATAAAGCAGCAGGGAGAGTTTGAGAGGATTGACTCAATATTGAAAGAAGTTCTACACTTTGGCTAAACTGCTATCAAACAGCATCACAGGCTAAAGATAACTCCTTCATGAAAGGATGAGTCAATCAGTGTGGGAAACTTCATTGTTGTCTTATTTTAAGAAATTGCCACAGCCACACCAACCTTCAGCAGCCACCACTCTGATCAGTCAGCAGCCATCAGCACTGAGGCAAGACCCTCCACCAGCAAAATGCTTATGACTCACTGAAGGCTCAGATGTTGGATAACATTTTTTAACCATAAAGTATTTTTAATTAAAGTATGTACATTGGTTTTCAGATGTCATTCTATTGCACAATTAATAGACTACAGTATAGTGTATACATAAGTTTTATATGAACTGGGAAACCATAAAATTCATGCTACTTGCTTGATTGCACTATTTGCTAAATTGTGATGGTCTGGAACTGAACCAGCAATATCTCTGAAGTATGACTGTATTATCTTATCATCTCAACTGCACAGACTGCTTAATGTTACATTGTAATGGTAACGTATTCACTACCTCATGACTGATAAACATAATGCATGACATTTGACTTTCTTTTCTAGTGAATGAGACTAATAACAAATCAAAAATTTCAATACAGTATTCTGTTATATAAAAAAGTAAACCTCTTAATGGGAACACAATAAAGGGGATTCTAAATTACCTTAGTTGGGGCAGAAATTATTTCATGGAGGTTTTGACTTTTGAACTGGTGAGCCAAATGGTGGTTAGCCAGGCTGATTCATTGGCAGTGGTATTTGGGAAGGTAGGGGATGAAGGTAATGGAGTGGAGAGAAGGAAAGTTTGTTTTTGACTTCTATATTGGTGTGAATAAAGACAAGGTAGGGTTGGAGATGATAAGTCTTTGGGAACTAAACTCCAATATGTTAAGCATGTATCAGAGTGCATTTGGAAATATGGCAGGAGATCTGGAAAAGTAAACAAGGCAGATGATGGTCTTGTAAACTACATAAGAATCTGGATTTTTTCCCAATGACTATAGTAGGAATCCAACAGAAGGAGCTCTCTGATAACAAAATGATACCCCTGACCTTAGAAAGTTTGTGTATTTCCCTTAACATAAGAGAAGAGAAAGGCATAACATCATGGCCTAAGATTCTGAGAGAAATGGCATCTCAAGAAAATTATAATGCACATAAAGTAGAGATTTGGATTTTCAGTTGCAGCAGTTTGATGAGTAAAAGAAGGGAAAAGTTTCTAAAGACACAAGAGTACTCACACAAGAATCCCTCCAGTGGATTCATAGAAAAATTGGACAGCAGATTTAAGGAGAGACAAATAACAAAGGAAAAATATGAGAGAGTATTTTAAAACTGTAAGGATAGCTCTAGGCTATTTAAAATCTCATTTGGGTTGAGGCTTCAAGAAATAACAAAAACAATGTAAAATCCTTTTTTTATTCTCTCCTTTTTGTGTCAGTTTACTTACATTAAGAACGGATTTTTTTTTTTTATAAAAAAATCAAAGCATATCTAGGACTTTTTTGCAGTCAATTGTATAATGCTGATGGATTACAAAATAGAATTATTAAACTCTTACTTTGCTTTTGCTTTCACTCTCAAGGAGAATGGTGTTCATTCTAAATACATTTAAACTAAAGATATACAATATGAAGAGAAGATGAGAGCATCTAAGTCTGGATAAAATAAATGTATGTTATTGAGATAACAGCATCATGGATTAAGACTTTTTAAGATTCACAGAGAATAGGAGAGTTATTTGAAGCATGGAAATAAATAAACTTTTTGTTAATTTGTCATTGTGTATTTGGTTTTTTATTTTTTTTTTTTTCATTTTAAAGAAACTTTAGATTACATAAATGTTACATAAAAATATAGAGGATTCCCATATGCCCCACTCCATCCTCATCCCACAACTTTCCTACATTAATAACATCCTTCATTAGTGTGGTACATTTGTTACAATTGGTGAATACATAATGAAACACTGCCACTAACTGTGGATTATAGTTAAATTATAGTTTACACTCTGCACTGTGCAATTTTGTAAGTTAAAACAAAATATATAATGGCCTGTATCCATCATCGCAACGTCGAGCAGGACAATTCAGTATCCCTAAAATGCCCCCATATTACACATATTTTTCCCTCTCCCTCCCCTCAGAGCCTCTGGTGGCCACTGCCTTTATATCAATGATACAAGTTCTTCTATTGCTAGAATAACAATAAGTCTATAGTGAATAATACTAAGTCTACTTTAGTCCATTGTTCATTCCCCAATCCTGATGATTTTGGCACAGTGATGCCCACTCTGCCTCTAATAGAGAGAGGGCTTAAATCTCATGTGGGATGGATGGAACTAGACAATTCTAGAATGGAGTTTTAGTGGAAATCACAGTTTAATCCCACACTGTGCTCAATTCAGTTGTCAGACACATCAAGGTCATTCTATCAAATGTGTGGGAAAACCCAAATAAAATCTAATTTGAGGGAGTTTGATAAGATTTGTTTTGTTTTGTTTTTAATCAATTTTATTGATATATATTATTAAAGCATACAATTCAGAGAAGATTTTAAAGACAGCATTTTCCTAGAGGAAGAAAAACCTTGAGTTTGGTTAGAGTGGGCAATTCTGAAATGATTATGGTGTTTGTCACAAAGATTTGGGCCCTGTCCAACCCACTATAAACTTATGTCTCAGGGAAATTGGTCTGTAAGTAAAAACTGAAAGAGTTATTTAAAGGTTGGTGTGGGAGAAGAGGTATTCGCAGATTCATAATATATCCCTTTACTGTGAGGAATCCTTGCATGCCTGCCTGGTAGAAAATCAATGATTCCCTACAGTGGTGGAAGAATGTCCATGATGAATGATTTTCCTGTCCTGTGAAAAATGGTAGAATAAGGGTGGACTTAAAACCTCTGGAAATTCCTAGAAATGTTTGGCATTATTAGGTTAAGGAAGAAAGGAATATTTATTCATATGAATCACCTGGGCCCAGTATAAATGTAGGAAAAACAATCCATTCTCTGGTACTGGAAAAAACAACCAAACAGCAAACAACTTAAGTTGTTGAAACATAAGGTGCTTGAGAAATGGAGGAAGGAATTTGGAAATTCACAGGTGAGGCCAGGGATTCAGCACTTCAAAGCAGAAATTCTGGAGCAGTCTTTAAAACATGAAAATTAGAATGGGTTTTTCAATATCCCTTATATGCTATGATGTTTCATAAAACCATTAATTAAACAAATATTCATCATTTGCCTACATTGTTCCAGGCCATGTGTGATGCTGCATCTTCCTAAAGGAATAACACTTGGTGTTAGTTCTTGAGAGGCTTGCACATGAAGAATTGAGTGAAAGAAAATGCTCTGTGTGAGTATTGAGTTACATAAGTGAGGTGGAAAAATATGTTAAGCAGTTTTAATGGTTCTTTTTTGTTAGTAATATATGTGCTAAATTAGAGGGATATGAAACTGAAGATAGGCAAAACAGTTTAGAGACTATGGCAATCATTCAGAAAAGAGATTTAATGAGAACAGAAGTACAGGTGCAGCAGCAGTGAACATAGGAGAAAGAAAATAATACAAAAGACAATAAGGAAATGAAATCCATAGAATCAATGATTGACTGAATTGTTGATAGGATAGAGCTCAAGAACCCTGTAAAGATGTCTTTGATCCTGGCTAACATGACTAAATGAATTTGGAGGTATCACCTGTGAGGCAGGGCATATAAAAGAGGAGCATATTTTGGGAAAAATATAAGATCAATCTTAAATGTGCCTACTTTGTAGATACCTCTAAGACACCTATGTAGGGACTTGTTACCTGATATCTATGCTACCTGTTAACCATATAAGTTCATATAACTGAACTTATAAAATATATAAGTTTGATATAGGATTGTGGGAAGAGGGCAGAACTATTGTTCCAAACTGCGCCAGGCAAAAGCAGCAGAAGAGACTTAAAGACCCTCCTCAAAACTATGGAAAACAGTTAGAGGGCTGCATTTACTGGGCAAATGCTGAATCAAGAAAACACAGATTCAAGAGCCATAGGAGAAGTTCCTGGTACCCTTGCTGGCCATTCTCTTTCCCCTCCAGAGCCTGTGGAGCTGGATGGCACCCCCTTTATGAGTCTCTGGCCTCCAGTTGGGAAAGAATGACGTGAGAAACTCCTATCCAACTTGTCCCCTCCCCAGAATTTGCTCTCCAGGCAAAGCAGTTTAAGACAGTGAAAGCAATGTAAGAAAAATTTCAGTCAGGCATTCTAGGCAAAGGCTTATCTGCTTTAAGTCCTGTGATGGAGCACCTAGGAAAGCCAGAGGGTTTGTTTCCTGGGGAGTAGAGAGTGCATTCAAATTCTTGTAAACAGGGTCACTAGAAAGTATAAGCCCAAGACAAGACACAGACAAAAAAGATAAGGGTGACCCTGCATGGAGTGAGGCAAGGAGCTGGGTAAAGCAACAGCTTCCCACCAAGCTGAGGTGGACACGTTGCACCAAAGAAAGACTCAGACAAGTCCATCTTGGTGAGTAATGAGCATTTATTTAGGTGGCTAATGCGGGGTCCTCATCCTCTGTTGTGGGAGGAAGAAATGGTTTTGAGCCTAGCCATAGCCTAGTCCTCATCCTTGGTGGCAGGAGGAGAGATGGCACTTCCCAGCCTTCACATCCACACTCACTGACAGAGTAAGGGGGTCTTTTATGGGGCCTGTTTCTGTGCAGCTGGGGAAGCAGGGGAGAGCTGCTTTCCAAGGAATGCAGTGAATTGCTCATGAACCACAAGGACAGGAAACAGATCCTAAAGGAACAGATGTTTTTGACAAGGCAAGAAAGTTTTGTTGATATAGGAGTGATTAGGACAAGATTTGTTGATCAGTCATCAGTTTACAGCCTTTTTAACTACTCAGCCTTCAATTTGGGGAGGAAAGAACAGGAAGGTTGGGGGAGAAAATGCAAAGTCATGTATGCTACAGACCCTGTACTTTACATTTTCCTTGGGCTGACCTTCTTGATAAGACAGCTGAATGCTGAAAGAGAACACCAGTCAGCACAAAGCCGATTTCCAAAGACTCTGAAAGGTGTTTTATGCATTAAGTGTTTGGTTTTGTTAGCTCCTGTAACTCAAGAAAATCTCTGCCATATCACCAGCTAGATACAAACTCAAGGAACAAATAGCTCAGGAACTAAATCCCAAAGTTAACATCTTAAAATATTAAAATATGCAGTGAGCAATAAAATAATTCAAGACAAAGAAACAGGAAATGATGGTCCATCCAAAACAAGAAGATAAAAATTCAGAATCAATGTATAAGGCAAGCATGTGGACCTAATATAAAAATAATAAAAAATAAAACAGATCTTCAATTATACTCAAGGAGTTGGAGAAAAATACAGAGAAAGAACTAAAGTATAACAGAAAAACAATGAATGAAGAACATGGGATCTCAATAAGGAGATAGAAATTTTGTAAAGGAATCAAACAGAACTATTGAAATTGAAGACCACAATAAATTAAAGGGAAAATTCCCAGGTCGGTTTCAACAGCAGATTGAGGATGGCAGAAGAATCAGTGAACTCGAACAGAAGACAATTGAAATGAGTTAGGCTAAGGACCAGAAAGAAAACATAATTAGAAAAAGAGATAACAGCCTAAGAGGCTTGTTGGGCACTCTTGCAACCCAGCTCCTGAAGTGCATGGGTCAGGGCTGCTGCAAGACCAAAGGATGCATCTGGCATGGAGTCAGACATAAGCTTTATTTATTGGCACTTAGGGACAGGAGAGATTCTCTCTTGTGGCAACAGTCCAGAAAATGAAGATAGTGCTCCACCAAGAGGTGGGAAAATGAGGGGCAATATTTAGGGTCTCAGAACAAAGACATTTCATAACAGAGTTTCTGCTTTATTTTTATATGCACGATACAGATAATGGTTCAACACTTTTGTACAAGAAGTTCCTGCCTGAGCACAGTTCGGGACCTTGAGCCCATTAGATAACAGGCAAGGGAATACAAAGACTTTTACAGAAATTCTAACCTATGCAGAATTTTGAGAATTCTCTGGCCTGTCCTAGTTTGCTACTTTTTAGCAGCTATGTCAGCTCACTTGCTGATCTGTGACCTTGTGGACTGTTGTTAACAGTTCCAGGGACCCTACTTTGTATGGGCTCCCAACAGCAGTCCCAATTAGATAATCTGCCAATTTCCCATCAGAAACCATGGAGGCAGGGAAGTGGTAAGTTGAAAACCTTAAAGGACTTAGAGAAAACAATTGACGACCAAGAATTTTATTTCTGGAGAAAGTTTTTCAAGAATGAGGGTGACATTACAACATTCCCAGATAATCAAAAGCTGAAGGTGTTCAATACCACTAGACTTGCCTTACAAACATCTGAAAGGTATTCTTCAGACTAAAAGGAAAGGACTCTAGACAATGGATCAAAGCAGCATAATGAAGTAAAGACCTTTGGTAAAGGTAACCATTTGGGTAATTTATAAACACCAGTATTATTGCATTGTATTTTTCACTATGACATGCCTACAGGTGATAAAATGCATATGCATGAAAAGTAGTGATAATCTATAGCTTTGAATATATAATATACACAGATAAAATTTGTAACAAGTATAAAAAAGGTTGATGGATGGAGGGGTATAGAAACTGTGTATGTGTATGCTGGTCAAATTAGGTTGGTTTCAAATAAAAAGTGATTGTTGTATATTTAGGGTGTTAAATTTGAACTCCTTGATAATCACAAAGAAAATATATAAGAAATACATGCAGAAAGAAATGAGAAGTAACTCAATATGGTACAATACAAAAAATCAAATAAATATGAAAGTAGGCTTTAATGGAAGAAAGTACAGTCAAAAAGTACAAAACTTGAAAAAATGAAATAGCAAGTTACTTTAAATGTTAATATAGTAAACTACAGTCAAAAGGCAGCGATTGACAGAATGGATAAAAAAGTATGACACAACTATATGCTGTTTATAAGGGAATTATCTTAAATTCATATATACAAGTAGGCTGAAAGTGAAAAGATCGGAAAAAAAAAAAATATATATATATATACATATACACACCATGGATGTAATAACCAAAAAAGAGGTGCAGTAGCTATAATAATATCAGATAAAATAAATTTTAAGTCAAAAATGGTTACAGGGGCCAAAGAAGATCATTATTATATAATGAAAAAGAAGTCAATTAAACAGGAAAACAAACAATTAAGAATATATATTCACCTAACAGCAAAGTCCCAAAATATATGAAGCAAATATTGATAGATTTGAAGGGAGAAATAGAAAGCTCCGCATTCGTAATAGGAGATTTTAACACACCCCTCTTAATAATGCATAGAACATCTACTCAGAAGATCAATAAGGAAGTATAGGACTTGAATGCTACACTAAACCAATTAGACCTAAGAGACACATATAGAACACTGCTCTCAACAAAACAGAAGGCACATTCTTCTCAAGTGCACATGGATCACTCACCAGGGTAGACAATATATTGGGTTACAAAACAAGTCTCAATAAATTCAAAAGTATTGCAATCATACAATGCATATTCTCTGACCACAACAAAATGAAACTATAATTTAATAACAGAAAGAGAAAGGGGAAATCTTAAATATGTGGAAATTAAACAACATACACTCAAACTAATGGGTTTAATAGGAAATCAGAAGTGTAATTAGGAAATATCTTGATGTGAATGAATATGAAAATACAACATTCCAAAACTTATGAGATGCAACAAAGGCAGTGCTGAGAGGTAAATTTATAGCTCTCAATGCTTACTTTTCCAAGAAGAAAGATGTCAAATCAGAGACTTGACATCAAAACTAGAGGATCTAGAAAATGAAGAGCAAACTAAACCTAAAGCTAGCAGAAGGAAGAAAATAGTGATTAGAAGGGAGATTAATGAAATAGAGTATAAAAAAAAATAGAATATCAACAAACCAAAAGTTAATTCTTTGAAAATATAAATAATATTGGCAAACTTTTACTGATACTGGCAAAGAAAAAAAGAGAGAGGACACAAATAATTAAAATCAGAAACAGAAAGGTGGACATTACTACCAATCCAAATGAAATAGAAAGGACTGTGAGAGGATACAATGTATGAATAATTCTATGCCGACAAATTAGATAATCTAGATGAAATGACAAATTCCTAGAAACACACAAACTACCTACACTGACTTAAGAAGAAATAGAAGATATCAATAAACCAGTGACTAGTGAAGACATTGAATCAGTAATCAAAAACCTCCCCCCGCCCCCCCAAAAAAAATCCAAGAACCAAATGCTTCACAGGAGAATTTTATCAAGCATTCCAAGAAGAATTAACACCAATCTTGCTCAAACGTTTCCAAAATTTGAAGAGGAGCGAACATTCCCTATTCCGTTGTACAAGGTCATCACCCACATACCGAAGGCAGATAAAAACACCACAAGATAAGAAAACTATAGACCAATATCTCCTTTCAAACATAGGTGCAAAAATCCTCAACAAAATACTAGCAAACTGAATCCAAGAGCTCAAGAAAGAATTATACACCATGATCAAGAGGAATTTCTCCCAGGTATGCAAATTAATGTAATGCACCACATTAACAGATCAAAGGGAAAAATCTCTCAATTGATTGAGAAAAGTCATTTGACAAAATCTAGCAACACTTCTTGTTAAAAATGTTTAGGAAACTAGGAATAGAAGGAATCTTCCTCAGTAAGATTAAGTGAATATATGAAAACCCCACTGCTAATATTATATTTGGTTAAAGACTGAAAGCTTTTCAGAAATAAGACAAGGATGCCCTCTGTTACCACCATTATTCAACACTATACTGGAAGTTCTAGCCAGAGCAATTGGACAAGAAATAGAAATAAAAGGTATCCAAACTGAAGACACAAAATTTTCCCTATTTTCAGATAACATGATCTCATACAGAAAAGCCTAAAAAAATCCACCACAATGCTACTATAGCTAATAAATGAATTCAGCAAAGTGGCAAGGTATAAGTTCAATGCTCAAAAATCAGCAGTGTTTGTAAACACTAGTAATGAACAATCTGAAAAAGAAATTGAGAAAAAATTCCACTCATAATAGCAGCGAAAGGAATGAAATATCTAGGAATAAATCTAACCAAAGATGTAAAGGACTTGTACACAGAAAATGACAAAGTTTGCTAAAAGAAATCAAAGAAGACCTAAATAAATGGAAGGATATTCTGTGTTCATGGATGGAACGCAAAGTATTATTAGGATGTTAACACTACCCATGGCAATTTACAGATTCAACACAGAACCAATCAAAATTCCAAGATCCTTCTTTGTGGAACTGGAAAGCCAATCATCAAATTTATATGGAAGGGTAAGGGGCCCCAGATAAACAAAGCTGCCTTGCAAAAGAAGAATGAAGTTGAAGGAATCAAACTTCTGATCTTAAATCTTATTACACAGACACAATAATCAAAACAATGTGGTACTGGCACAAGGACAGATATTTAGCCCAATAAAATAGAAAAGAGAGTTCAGAAATCAGCTCTCACATTTATGGCCAACTGTTTTTGACAAGTGTGCCAAGTTCCACATATTGGGAAAGAATAGTCTCTTCAACAAATCATGCTGGGAAAACTGGAGGTCCATATGCAGAAAAATGAAGGTAGACCCTTACTTCACACCATGTAAAGAAATAAACTCAAAATGGATCAGAGAACTAAATATATGGACCAGAACTGTGCAACTTCTAGAAGAAAAGGTAGGGATGCATCTTCAGGACCTTCTCTTAAGCAATAGTTTCTTACACTTTAAAAACCAAAAGCACAGGCAACAAAAGAAAAAATAAATAAATGATATCTCCTCAAAATTAAAAACATTTGTGCATCAAAGAAATTTATCATGAAAGTAAAAGGTAACCTACAGAGTGGGGGAAAATATTTGATATCCTCATATCTGATATGGGCTTAATATACATAATAATATATATAGATATCCTACAACTGAACAACAGAAATACAGACAATTCAATTAAAAATTGGCAAAAGACCTGAATAGGCATTTCTCCAAAGAAGATATACCAGTGACCAAAGTGCACATAAGATGTTCAGCATCACTAATCTTTAGGGAAGTGCAAACCAAAACCACAATGAGATACCATTTCACACCCACTGTAATGGCTAATATTGGGGGGAAAAGGAAAATTACAAGTGTTGGTGGTGGATATGGAGAAACAGGAACGCTCATTCATTGTCGGTAGGAATATAAAATGGTGTAGCTGTGACGAAAGACAGTTTGGTGGTTCCTCAGAAAGTTAAATATAGAATTTCCATATGATTCAGCAATCACAGTTCTGGGTATATACCCAAAAGAATTTAAAGCAGTGACTCCAACATATATTTCTCATTATATTCATAGTGGCATTATTCACAATTGTCAAAAAATGCAAGCAGCCCAGGTGTCTATCAACCCATGAATGGATAAATAATGTGTGGTATATACCTAAAATAGAATATTATTCAGTCATCAAAAAGAACAAGTTCTGATACATAAGACAACATGAAAGAACCTTGAGGATATTATGTTGTATGAAATAAGCCAGACACAGAAGGACAAATACTGCATGATCTCATTGATATGAAATAATACGAACAGAATAAGCAAATTCATAGAATCAGAAACTAGAATATAAGTTATCAGGGGCCAGGGTGGGGATAGGGAATGAGGAGTTAATGCTTAAATTGTACAGAGTTTCCCTTAGGGATGATGAAAAATTGTGGTAATCGATAGTGGTGATAGTAGTACAGCATTGTGATCGTATTTAACAACACTGAAATATATTTTTGAATGTGGTTAAAAGGGGAAACTTTATGTTGTGTAGATGTTACTAGAATCATTTTTAAAAATATCTATAGCACTGTATAACACAGTGAACCCTAGAGTAAACCATGGACTGTAGTTAATATTACAATTATAGAAATGTTCTTTCACCAATTGCAGTAAATGTACCACACTAATACAATGGTTTAGTAATAGGGTTGTATATGGGAACTCTGTTTTAAGCATGGTTTTTTTTTGTAAACCTACAACTTTTCTAATAAAAAAATACATAAGCTATGGTTAATATATAATATTTTAAAATATAAAACTGACTGTAAGAAAAGAAAAAAAAAATAGTACTTTGGGGCCAAAAATACACAAATGTATGAGGAATGTGTGAGAGCTAAAGCCAGCTTCTTGCTATGGGGCATTCATAGATTCTTCCTAATAATGATCATATGTGCGAGTATAGATAGAAAAGTCCTTGAATCTGCTCAAAGTGAGGAGTTGAAAAATGCAGGGACATAATAGATGTAAGAAAGACAAGATTCAGAGATTCCAATAATTGTGGGGAAAAAGATCAGAGAAAGATACATCTCAGAAAGTACTAAAGGCTTTATTTTGAAGACTTCATGGTTACAAAAGAAGAGGATCCTAGAACTACAAATGAGGTAAAGCCGCTGTAGCCCATCCATACCCTACTACCCAGGAGTTTTCCCGAAAATGTTTATGCATTTTCAAAAATAGCAAATGGATACCAAAGTCACAATTTTTCCAATCTTATTGTTCGAAGTGCAGATTCCTCAGGTCAGCTTGTGGCCTAGAAGTACACTGCATTCTCTCCAAGTAAAGAGTGCTGCAAAAGGATTGTCGATGGACAGAGCAGAGGAACCCAAGAGCACTCTCTCTCATTTTTCCTATGAGCCTCCAGCCTTCTTACATAGACAAAAGGTGAAGGACAGGTGAAGCATTACTCATCTGTGGTCACTCTTCTGAAGTTCTACAGAGATACGCCTACTTTCTTTCTTCATAATGTATGTGCATACATCATCCTACTTCATCTGCTTTGAAGCCTCAGCCAAAATTCCAATTCAACGGAAAATTTCCACTTATCAGTGTATTATGCTAAGTGCCTCTCTGTTAATAAAGAAAATGTATAAAATTGCTTTATTATTCAGATACTGATTATCTATTTTGGGTGCTGAAGCTTATGAAAGAGCAACAAAGATAGTGCAAATTTGTAGTGCTTTTGCTCGTAGGAAACATTGCTTTGGGAAAAAAAAAATAAACCCACAGCTGTTGGATTCAATAATACTTCATTTATAGTCAACCTGGAAATTATTTGTTAAAATTTTCAAACCGCTAATTCTAAAGGGGGAAATTTTACATTCAAACCACCCAAAAATATTTTTTTCCCACATTTTCTAAAGCATTAAGGGGAAAAAAGCACTGTCAAACTGTGCATTATAATAAAGTTAACATTGTGCTGTCGTTCTGTCATTTTATGAACAGAGTATTTAAAGAACATCTCATAACCATTAAATTATTTCTCTTTACCCAAATGTAATAGCAAATTTTCTAAATGTAAGAAAAGATAGATGAAAGAAAGAAAAAAAAATAATAACATCACTGTCAAAAACACAGAGCCATTAATGCTTATTGAGTCCCACTTTTCCCAACTTTTCCCTTCCCACGGTCTCTGCTCTCCTTCCCAGTGGTCCGAGGCTGTGGAAGCAATTTAAACATGGGTTTCCCGGGGTGCTGCAATGCCCCTTAGACGGGCTCCTTGGAGTCCTAGTCTAGCTCCACTCCAAGCCCTGATGATACCAGGCAGGACAGAGAAGACAACGGGCAGGTGCACAGCTGTCGTCGACACTGCTCCTAAGTGGGATACCAATAGATATGCCGTATTAAAAGTTCTTCAGAGTGCCAGCTAATACCTACACACATTACTCATCTTCTGACCTCCTGCTTTATCTGTGGCACAAACCCTCCCAAGTTCTTCCCTGTAACATGACACAAAATTTGGAAACCACATGTTCCTCTATACCTAGTTACTTTATGCCTCACTTGCACGTACTTTTCTCACTAAAATTCACGTTGGCAGACATGGGAAGCTGCCCATTCACTATATCCACTGCCACCTTTGTCTTACTAACGGAGTCCCATTTGTGGCTGGAAGAGATTTATGCCCAGAGAAATAATTCATTTCCCAGGCTATCTTGAAGCTAAAGGTGGGCTTGTTACACAGTTTGTGCAAATAAGTTTGCAAATAAGTGAAAAAACTTTTCCGGAAAACTTCCTTAATTTCTTTTTCAATTTAAAGGAATACGTTTTGCTGATATATATATATATATATATATATATTTTTTTTTTCCTTCTTCTTTCTCCGTTTTTCTACCTGGAATTTAGTCACAACACCTAGAAGGACAGACAGCACCCTTTTTTTTTTCCTTTTCATTTTTTTTCCTTTTTAAAAGATACTTAGATTATATAAATGTTACAGAGAATATATAGGGGATTCTCATATGCCCTGTTCCCCACACCTCGCACATTTTCCCACATTAGCAACTTCTTTCATTAGTGTGGCACATTCATTGCAATTAATAAACACATTCTGGAGCCTTGCCACCAAGCATGGATTTTAGTTTACATTGTAGTTCACACTCTCTTCCATTCAATTCTGTAGGTCACTGCAAGATATATAATGGCCTGTACCTGTCATTGTATTGTCATTCAAGATTATTCCCAAGTCCCAAAAATGGACTGCTTTTCCTTCTCTCTACCCTCAGAGCCTTCAGTGGCCACTGCCTCCACATCAGTGATACGTCTTCCATTCAGACAGCACCTCTTGAGTATGAGCGTGTGGCATTGGTGACATGGTGGACCTGCTGCATAAGCCCTGAACTTTAGATACATGAGAGAAAAATAAATCCTTATATCTTAGTTTGCTAAGGCTGCATTAACAAAGAACTATAAAGTAGGTAGCAAACAACGTCATTTTATTGTCTGACAGTTCTAGAGGTCAGAAGTCTGCAGCCAAGTTTCCAGAAGGGCCGGGCTCCCTCTGAAGCCCTTGACGTGCCTCTCTCCTGGCTTCTGGCAAGTCCTGTGTTCCTTGGCGTGTGGCAGAGCTCAGGCTCTGCCTTTGTCCTCCTGTGGCTGTGGCTGTCCTCCCTCTCTGATTCCGCACCTCCTCTCCCCTTCTTACAAGGACAGCAGTCAGGTCAAATTAATCCAGCACCACCTCATTTCAATTTGCCTGATTTTATCTATAATGACCTTTTCCAAATGAGGTAACACTGTCAGGTACTGGGTATTACAACCTCATCACACCTTTTGGGGGTACACCATTCAACACAAAATACCTTACTGGTTAAACCACTGTAGTTTTATTTTTACCACCTAAGGAATCACAGTGATAACTGATAAAGTTCTTGGTCTTGAAAGACCAGTTGTGTTGCAAGTGCAGTTTATACTTTTCTGAAACCTTAATCTCCTTGGTGAAACAATCACTTTGTTCGTCACTGACCTCATTTTCTTTTGCCACAAAATACCAAGTGGTTCTAGCTGCTTCTCTCTGATTTCTGTTTCTCTATAAGAGCTTCCTGACCCCTACACTTTACCTTGAATTTGTTATCTCAATTTATTTTACTTCTACTAACCTGGCTACTAAGCAACCTTTCCCTTCTATGATGCAATAGATTTATCTTCCAAACTTCTCTTCTAATCAGTATTTCAGGAATGGCCTCATTTGGGGTAGAATGGATACAGTTAATCCCTAAAGGAATTGCTTTCACTGTATAAACTCCATAAATTGTTAAGAAAAGAGACTATATATCAAAATGTTCTAATTCCTCAATTTTGGATGCAAACTTTTATTTTCTAACTTCTTACACAACATTTTAAACATACATCTAGAGCATTTCAAATAATGATAAAAGGTAAAACTTAAACCAACAAAATAAAAAAGCTCTTCTTCAGCTTTCTGTAATTCAATTAATACAGACTGTCCTCTCAAAAGAAAAAAGTCCTGGTTAAGTAATGCATTTTTTATTTGAAAACTTCCAGTTGTGAATATTTTCCCTCTCAATTCATCCCTGTATCTATTTTGAGTAGCTCTAATTATTAGGTAGCAACACTTTTACAGTAAATCAAAATCTATCTCAATTTAACTTCCATCACCTTAACTGGGTTTTATTTATCAGGAATTATATAAGGTATCTCAATTATTTTCAATTTGACAATTCTTCATCAATATGCTCTTTCTCATTATCGTTCACTTAAAGGAAAGTATTTAGATATGTTATAATTAATAAATTTAGGTTGATTTTCTTTCTTATAACATAATGAATATAAGATTATTCATAAAGTTTGGAAAGTACATGGAACAAAATTATGCAACTGTAATTAATATTCTCATATGCATATATTCTTCAATTTATAAAAATAGGATAATAAATCTGTAATACTTTATAAATTGCATTTTCTCATATAATATATAATTTGAATATTTTTCTGTCATTACATATACTTCACCATAATTATTAATGGATATAAAACTTTCTATCATATTTCTTATATTTATCTCCAATTTAAAATATTTTGTAATGCCCAATATCATTTTTTTTTTTTTTAAAGATTTTATTTATTTATTCATTTATCCCCCCCTTGCTGCTCATGCTTGCTGGGTCAGTTAACCATGCCGCGCGGGCGGGCTTGCCTTCACCAGGAGGCCCCGGGAACCGAACCCGGGGCCTCCCATATGGTAAACGGGAGCCCTACTGATTGAGCCACAGCCGCTTCCCCCAATATCATTTTTAATAAATGCATTATACTTATTAGGTAGAAATATATTGGTAAGAATATGCATAACTAAAATATATATGGATATTCAGAGTTATTGCCTTGGGATTCATTTACAAGGATTGGTGTACCTGGGTTACATTTATGCAATATTTTGATGCATTTATTCTTTTTTTTTTTTTTAGGAGGTACCGGGTATTGAACCCAAGACCTTGTACATGGGAAGCAAGTGCTCAACTACTGAGCTACATCCACTCCCCACTGCATTTATTCTTTTATATCTAATCTGCATCTGATAAAAGAGAGCCTTGTTTTCCAATGAACTGAGTCCCAAAATAAATGGAAATGATGCAGAATAGAAGAGATGTTTTGGAAGGGCAGTGGTTTAGAACTTGCTCACTATAATTATTAACAGATTCTGATATGGCTAAATGGCCACCAAGGAAACAAAGATAGGTTGAATTTTACTTTCCTCGGTGACACAGATTCTCTTGAAGGGATGTCTGAGCATGTTACCACCATGCATGTCACAGATTCACCTCTCCACAAATGTGTCCATGTTCCTATAGTTCTTTCTTCCAGAGAGAGATAGGTAAAGGAAGGAACATTACCATCTATCTCTACAGTTGGGCTCAGAGTGACAACTGGTACTCATTGTCTTTCTCCTACACTATCCAGTCTGAATTACCTAAACCCTTAGCTTTCATATCAGTAGATCTCAGTGATGTGACCTAAATTCTGGTTCTTAGACAATCATATCCTTCTCAAGCTGAGGTTGCTATACATGTCCATTCATACATAAAATTGATCCAAGGAGTAACAAGAGACATGCATATGAAATATCCTCATCCACAGTTACCTCCTCCTGTTTATCAGGGTCAATTACCCCTGCCAAGAGAACAAACCTTCTAGTCCCTGTATACAGAAGTCCAAAGTGCCCAGGCAGCAGCTATAGCTTATAAAGCTTCTTGTATGTCCTTGCAAGAGTATTCTCTGGGGGGTGTCCATCAACTGAAGAATGGATAAACAAATTGTGGAGTACACACACTATGGAATATAATGCAGCTTTAAGAAGAAATGAAGTTGTGAAACATATGACAATATGGATGAACCTGGAAGACATTATGTTGAGTGAAGCAAATCCGACACAAAAGGAGAAATACTGTAGGATTGCCCTAATATGAGCAAATATATTATGTGAAATATGAGTATGGGTAGAATTGCATATGTAAGACGATTTTTCTTTGAACCTGAACAAATGTAAGTTACTAGTACAAAATGTTAATATTAGGAAAAAAAAAAAAAAAAAAACAACACTATGAAACATTATACTAAGTGAAGGAGACCAGACACAGAGTACTACATATTGTATGAGTCCATTCATATAAAATGTAAATATAAATCAATTTATTAAGATGAAATTAGATTAGTGGTTATGTAGGTCTGAGGAAGAAATGCTAAGGGGTGTGGAGTCTTTCATTTTGGAGTAATGAAATTGTTTTAAAATCTTTGAGATGATGAATATACAGCATTGCAAATATACTAAAAGCCATTGATTATACACTTTTGATAGATCATATATGTGAATATATCTCAATAAAAGTTCTTTTTTGGACAAATAAACAGTTGTGCAAGAATAGCCAGAAAGGGCAGCTATGTCCAGCAGGGGAAACAGAAAGATTGAGAGGTGAGGAAATTTCTTATTTGTTTGTTTGTCTGGGTTTTTCTTTTTTTATTACTATAATTAATGAAATAATGAAAATGCTCTAATGATGATTGAAGTGATGGATGCACAGCTAGGTGATTGTACCAAATACCATTGATTGTACACTTTGGATGAATTGTTTGCTTTATTAATATGTATCAATAAAATTGATTTGTTTAAAAAGCAGTATTTTCTGTGGGACAAAGTCTCTAATCCTGAAGAGACCAGACTTATGGGGAAAGTAAGTAAAAATCCCACAGTGGATCATTAGGAGTGACGATAATGGAGAACTTGATAACAGAGAAAATACACATTGCAGGCATTCATCAATTCAAATGAATATTTTTGAAGCCTTTATTTTGTGCAAGGACATGTTCTAGGTCCTATCGATACCACAATGATTAAAATAGATGAAGCCCACATTCTTATAGAGTTTACATTCTGTGGGGAAAGTCTTCAATCCCTTTGCTTTGTAGAAAACCAGCGGCTAGCTTTATGAACCCAATACAGATTTCTGCTTACTGAATATGTGTGCAAACCTGGATTAGTTATTGATTTTAAGAGATGTAAAACCGGTCATCACCTGCCTCCTAATTTCTTTGGAAAATATGTATTAAAGCAGCTTTTGAATCACCTGAATGACTGCCATCACCTGAAATTTAAAGTAAGAAGATAGGTATTTTCTGACATGATTCTTCTGTAGTTAAACTGTAACAAATTAAGAATAACCTAAAGAAAATTCACCAAACCTTTTAAAAGAATAGCAATAGTAACTTCCAAAACATTTATTAGTCAAACAGTTTCCTAAATTGAAATGGTCACTATATAGTAACTCTGTGTCCTCAATTATTTATTTATCCAAGATATAAAATTTATAACAACTTTATGTTGGTAGTTGACCCTGTTATCAAAACTAAACATTTGATCAGAGCTTTACGGAAATTTTCTATATTTTTGACAACTGGCTATACAGGCTTTGAAAAGACTTAGAAGCTAAAATCAGCTGTGCAAGACTCTATAATATAAAATGTTTAACCAAACATTTGTTGATTTACTGGAAGAAAACTACACCATTTCTGGAAAAAAAATATGTATTGCCTATCAATCCATGTACAGAGGCAAGTACAACGTTTGGGATTTGCAATTTCCATGAATTTCCCAGCTGCTAAAACAAATACCATAAAATGGGTTGGCTTAAACAATGAAAATTTATTGGCTCATGGTTTTAAAGCTAGAAGTCTAAAGGAGGGACATTAGCAAGGTAATGCTTTCTTCTCAAAGATTGCGGCGTTCTGGAGCTAGCTGCTGGAGATCCTTGCTCGACTTTTCTGTCACATGGCAATGTGCTTGGCAGCGTCTCCTGTTTCTTCTGGGTTCTACTGACTTCCAGCTTCTGGCTGCTCCCTGTGGCTTTTCTTATCTTAACTTATCTTAACGAACAACATCTTCAAACGTCCTGTCTATAAATGAGTTGATGCCAACAGGACCAAGGGTTGAAACCTGAACCTGACTTTTGTGGGGGACATGATTCAACCCCAATATTACATAAATATTAGATCTTGCTCATTTTAATTTTTAGGGCATGTAGATAGGTTCCCAGGAACAATCCATATGATCTATAATCCAGTTTATTGATAAATCCTAAAATATCAAATTGACTGCTATGAAACTTTCATCTAAAGGTCCGGATGAGAGAAATCCCATTATGGAGGATTGTATGAAAGGTTTGCCATCCATTTATCTGTTTACTTTTTCTATGACTTTTCTTGCATCGAGTGTGATCATCAGAAAACATCACATTTTTTTTCTATTTTGTATTGTCTAGGCTTGACATAGAATTACTTTTCAGATGAATGTATTTGGGTTATGTTAACAGGCATTCAAAATTTAGACTTACTAAAATAAACATCCTATGAAATCTATTACCTGGTAGGAATATTGACCAAACATCTGTTAGTGAGTCATTTACAAATGCATTTTCAACCTCTGCCTTTCCACTGATCTCTCCCAAGAACATTTAAATATGATCGTGACTTTTCCTTCTCAAAAGGAAAAAAACTTCTACTTAACTTTGCAATATAGCTTCTACTTTATTTCATTCCTCATTCATCAGTTAACTTTTTTGAGATGTTTGTCTACATTTGTTTTATCTGAGGTCTCATTGCAGTGGATGGGCATGACAGTGGTGCAATGATGCTATTGGGTTGGGTGAGGGCGTAGGGTGGGGAGGGTGGGTTGGACTGTCCATGAACTGGAGAAAAGGTTAGGGGAGGGAACAGCTGAGATACATCTTAAACACCTGGCATTTGGTTTCCATCCTGCAACTTCCATGAAACCTCTCTTGCCAAAGTTACAATAGCTTTCGTGTCACCAACATTAAATATAACTATTTGCTCTTTTATCTCTTTTGACGTCTCGTTGGTCTACTCAACCCTCCCTTCCTAAGGCTCTCCTCTTTTCTACTCTTGTTTGTTCCTTCTCTTCCCATTCTCTAAATATTGATGTTTCTTGGCGATTATCATTGGTTCTCTTTTCTTTTCCTCTCTCTCTCTATTCTTCCATGTGTTTGCCTTAATTCCCATGGTTTTATTTATCATCTGTAACTGATGACTCAAATTTTTAAATTAACATCCATTGTACATCTCTCCTTTAAAATGCAGGTCTTTTGTACAAAAGAAGCATAACTTCCAAACCAAACTCAATATTATCTCTATGTCCCACTCTTCCATCATTCACCAACATTTTCTCTATCCTATAATCATTATCTAAATGAAATATATCAGCCCATACCCAGAGACAAATTAATCCGGAATTAACCTTCACTCTTCCAGGTTTCTCACCCCTGATATCTAACAAATTTCCAAATTCCTTTTTATTCCCACTTCTAGACATGGTGTGAATTGAATCATTTTTCTTTATCCACAGTAAATTAAGCCCATGTGGGTACAGGTGTGAAATTGAACACTTGCATCCCTCTCTACATTCTCTTCTTTACAGTGGAGCAAAAGATCATATATGATCTTGGCAGTCCAAAATTGCAAGCCCTTTAATATCTTCTCATTTCCATAGTATTTCCTTTCTGGTCTTAGCATTCCTATCAAGCTGCATTCACATTACCACCTTCCTCCATTTGACTCTCCTGCCATATTGAACATCTTTTAGTTTCTCACATGGATAACTTTCTCTCTCACAACAGAAGAGAACATAGGTAGGTTTTATGCCTAGACTAGTGTCTGTCCTCATTTCATGTGTTCATCAAGCTAAGTCCCATATTAAGATATTCCTAGGAAAGTCTTCTTTACACTCTAACTTCAGGTTAGCCAAACCTATAGTATCCTGTATTTCTCCTAGAATAGCACATCATCCAGTATTTTAATCACTTTATTTTTCTTTCTGTCTCAAGAGGACAGGAGATGTATATGCTTTCCATTGTTAGTATCACCAGCATCAAGCACAGGGTCTATCATACAATAGGCTCTTGATAAATGAATAATACTATTATGATTTTTTTCACGGATTGTGATGACCATTTAGAGCTGGTGGTTGACAGTTTATAATAGACATGACTCCCTAGCTCAGCAAATATGTCAAGTTACTGAAGTCTATGCTTCACTAAGGGATTGTCATGATTGTACCAATGTGAGAATATCTGAAACACAAATGAGGAATCACTCTAAGAAATTGATTAAGACAGCCAAGCTTACTGAAAAAAAAAAAAAAAAAGCTGAAATGAACTAAAAAAATCAGCTGTAAATCACTAACAATGTTTTATCTGCAGCAGCTGAGACATACTGTCCTTCATTCCTATCAGGTAGAAGAAATCTAAGCCTTTTTTTAGTAAAGCACCTTTTACATCTCAGGGGTCAGTCTGGGGACCAAGAAGTGACCATATATAAAGTGGGAGCACTCTGAAGAGTTAAAGAAACCTCACAGAAATAGAGGATCCCTTAAACTGAGTGTGGTCTATTTCCAATTACCACCTTGTTATCATGCATCCTTTGCCCTTGTAAATAATTTGTTAGTAAGAGCAATGATCTTAGATTTTTGTCATTTTAATTGTTTTGTGAATTGAGACTTGGATAAAGTGAGTTATGTGATAGAGCATGTTTTCTTTGCTGTTTATTAGACAACTACTGCAGCCAACTTTATAACTATAATGGGATCTATCAACGTGACATATATTTTATTCTTCTAATATATACCTGTAAAGGATTTTGATATTTTGATTATAATTTTATTTTAATTTGTAGTTTATTTGTATTATATTTATTCAATTGCATTTGACTCAAACCGTTTGTGGATTAGTGTTAGGTGGATAGAAATAAAACAAATACTAGTCTTATCAAATCTTCTTCTTTTCCTTCTTATTCATCTTTGTTTTCATGTTCATCTTCATCTTTGTCTTCTCTACCCCATCCCCTTTTATCTCCTACTATTCCTCCTCCTTATCGATTTTCTTCTGTTTCTTTTTCTTCTTCTTCCCTTATTCCCCCTCCTCCTCTTCTTTCTTCTACTTAGTGTTCTTTTACTGCTGCTTTTTCTTTTTCTCCACAGCTCTTTTTAGTCTTAACCTAAAATTATTCCACATATTAAAAGTATAAATATTCTAAATCTAAATGCAAATGATGCCATGAGATGAACTTGAGTATTTTATGTATAGAAACATATTGTAATTCTTATAGACCACAGTGATTGAAGCATGTTATATCTCTGAAAATATTTCATGTTATTATAAATATTTCAAAATTTAATGTCAGAATTTTTCCATAACCTTCCTTCAGATAGTTGCAAGAGACTGAACAATTTTTTAATAATGTTTCCTCTTCTTTCCCCCCTTAATCATGTCCTTGAAAGAAGAATGTAATGCATCAGTTAGATGAAATCCCGTATGCAGTGAACAAACAAATGTATATAATACTAAAACATCTTACCAAATAGATTTTTTTCCCTGAAACAATCATATTGGTGGAGGCAAAATTCTTTCAAGAAATCTGTTCGATTTGCCTAATATGTATATATGTATATAAATGGTGAGGTTAAAAAAAAAGTGTGTTTGCCTCCATAACTGAGTTTACGGAGGATAACAAAGCAAAACAGATGCAAGATTTTACATTTATCTTTAGCACTTATCCACTTATTTTGACCATGTAAAGGAAATGATACTAAAGGAACATGGAAGAAGGTTTGACTTTGCAGAACAAAAGCCAAATGAAGAGCAATAGCAAAAATATTTTAGAACTTCATGGGGTAGAAGAGAAAAGTAATGCAACATTTTTGATGGACAGCAAATAGATACTTTATGACTGTTGATAAGCTTTTAAAGACTAAAATTCCTGTGATGACAAAGTACAAGCAAGTGCCTGAGTGCTAGCAAAAGACTTATTTTATTGTATTGCAAGATGCAACCCTGATGAGAAACAATATTTATATATAGAATTATATAAACTATGCATGATGAAATTTCAAGTTGAAAAAAACTGAACTCTATTTTTAAAAAACTGAATTTTATGTGTCCCACTTAAATTGCATACCACATTATATAAAGCACAATTTAGTATTTGTTAATTGATACTTAAGTGTTTTCAATAAAAATGCTATATACTTAAATAAAAATTTAGCAAAACTTTGTAACGGAAAAAATCATCAGCAGTAACGGAGCAAAAAGATGTTCTGCTCTGTTACTTACCCATGTTTGTGGTAAGTCCATCTGCCTTAAGTAAATAAGGAAGGTAAAAAAGTAAGAAAGCAATGCACGGAAGGAAGGAAGGCAGGATGAGAGGGAAGGAGGAAAGAAGGAAGTAATCACTGCACATCTGAATCACAGGCATGTCATGATAAAGGAAATAAAGAAAACAGAGCTGTCATTCAGGAAAAAGTCTTATTTCACACCCTCAAGTACATATATATATATGAATTCACTAAGCTTAGAAATGAAATGTATTAAGAAAATGCATATGCAGTGTTTTCTAGGTGCTTTCCTTTACTGTGAATTTTATTTTCTACTACATCCAGTTTAATAGCATGACCATTCTTTTTATTACTCTATTAAATATTTTATACCAAACACTGTGGATAAAAGATGAATTAGTCAAATCTTCTTTCTAGTGAATAGAGCGGCATCTAAACAACTTAATATAATGCAATTCATTTAAAATTACAATAGAGAGAAATTAGAAAATAAGTTTACTTTTTTGGAAATTAAACAATGGCTTAAGAAGTGATATTCCAAAAAAGTTTGCCAATAAGGAGGAAGTCATTATTTCAGAGAAAAGAGCATTAGAGTAAAGGCAGAGGCAAGCACATATATTGCATTTGATTGGTCTATGCTATGCCTGGAATAAAACATTTTAAAGGTAAGCAGGAGCCAGGTACTTAGGTCCTAGTTTTTCTTTTAAATGAGATTTGCCCTTATTAAATGGACAGGGCAAAGGATCAGTTCAAGGAAGATTTTCAAATAGGCAAATTTTTAAAAAGCACATCTTCTTCAGAAACAGCTCCAACATTTTAGAGGATCCATTCTACAAGGAAAGAAACTGAAAAATTGGTGCTTGTCATCTAGAAACGGAGGTGCTTTAAATCTATTTAGTAGATGCCCAATATAGAGTCATTCATTCACTCAATTCAAATTCAGTAGGGCCCACCATGTGCCAGGCCTATGCTTCTGATTCACATGCAGAACATAATGGACACAGACTTTCCCTTATGGGTTTGAAAATAGATATAAACTCATGGATACATAATTAATAAGGATGAAAAACATTATAATTGAACAACAAAAGAGCAGGAGTGAGGAGAGTAAATAGAGCATTCCAGAAAGAGGGACGATGAAATATCTGTAAAGACTTAAGACAAAAAGAAGTAGACACACCCAAGGAAGTGAAAGTTTTAAGAAATTAGAGCGTGGACTGAGTGGCAAGGGGTGAAAGAGGAATCATATACATTTAGATGTGAGAAATTCTAGAAAATTTGAGGTATATCCATTGCATGTGAAAAACATCACTCATTTCTATAAACTAGCTGATTATGTAGAATAATTCTCTCCCCTTCCTAGTTAAAAGCTATTTTAATTATATTTTGTTTTTTTCGGAGTCTGTATTCCCACCAAGCATTTAGATTTTGAATTTGGCATTATGTTTAAAAGTCAAGAAAATGTTAATGACTTTCGAACCAACAGTCCCTGTGCAATGAGAGGAAATAATTTATGAGAATGTAAAAACCCAAACAGATGAAAATTTCCATTGAAATGTTACTGATGTACCCATCAAATGGTCATTAAAATATTTAAATTATAAAGTTTATTTAAAAAGACAAAAAGATGGAAAATGTTTATGATAAAATCTTTACTGAAAAACACAACATTGCATGTGTACTAAAATACAAGTATATAAAATGGCTGCACATGAATAAAATATTGAAAGGGATATACAAATAACTGTTGTCAATCTGTTACTCTTGTTACTCTCCTTATTTTGTGTCCATTTTTTTTCAATAAAACTTAAAGTTGGAGTACGCAAAGCACGTATCCCCAGTTTCAGTACTGTTGAATCCCTGGTTATTTCAAAGAAAATTACACATTAATTTTCCAAATATTTCAATGCATGTAGGTTCATTTTAAAGTAAATGATTTAAAATGCAGTGAGTACAATAGATATGTACTGAAGCAGAGAAAACCTATGCATGTATTGCAGATTATTGTACAGGGGTAAAATTAGATTCAGGAATCTTAATTCCTTTATTATTGCATTTGATATTGACCAGCTTTCTGAAATTTGGTAAGACATTTACAAGCCAGTAAAATTAGTGTGTTGGTCTAAATATCATCTCTCTAATTTTCTAATTTATAAGAGTACCACTTTTAAGGATAGAGACAATATATCAGAAAGACAAAGAAATAAAAGCTTGATCTTTTTAATAGAAATACACTATAGCATAGCATCTCAAGGACCTTCGACAGGGCCATCTGAATTCCCTGCAAGTCCCTCACAGACCAGTAGAAGATGATACTCATGTGAAGAGCTTAGTGAAGTGAATGCTTTGTTACATTTGGTGTGTTGTATGTGATGTCTGGTGAGCCATTACACAAACTGAGCTCAGTGCTGTTCTCAGGTTGACGGTACTAATAAATAACACAGTGCTGATATTTAAGATGGCATTCTCATTCAACAAGGATACTTTTAAAATAAACTAATGGTTTCATGGAGACATTAAGTAAATTAATTATTCTCTTCATATGCTTATGTTTTAGGCTGATGAATGTTCTCAAATGTTAGAGATAATACACAAATTCACTGTGTTTGCACTTCTCTGGTTTTCTTATTGACAATAATTGTATTTGAAATCCAGTCTACAGCACTGTAACATTTCATTTACAAATGTAAACCAGTCAACTATAGAGGAAAAAAAAAACTGTCCAATTAACGTAAAAGATTTTGAGAAAAATTGTTTAGAACCTAATATAAATTATCTAGATATTCAAAATCCATGATCACAGTAAAAGCCAAGCCTCTGCCAGTTTATTTATTCACTTTCACACAAGGAAAATCACTACCCTTCACATATTTGAAATTATTCAACTTTGAAAGCAAAAGGAAAAATAGCAAACAGAATATCAATGAAATAGATAAACTAGATACATTAAAATGAAACAAATTTAAATGTTGGTCCTTTAAACAGATTAATAAATTTATAAGCCCAGAGAAAAAATGAACATAAAAAGAAAGAACATCAAGAATGGAAAGGGGGGCATCGTTAAAGGTTCAACGTTCAATTAAAAATGAGATAATAAATATTTTCAAAGAGGTTGAAGACATTGAGTCATTCGTATTTCTTGAAACGTAAGAATGATATACAGCAATGAAAGTGACCAAACCAAAGAAGGAACAAATTCTAAAACAGGGGTGAAGCTCAAAAATATAAGGTTGAGGGAAAGGAACCAGACACAAAAGAGCAAAATAATATGATTTCATTCACATTAATGTCAAACACTGACAAAAATCATCTCTGGAGTCAGAAGTCAGGATAGTGATTTTCCTTGGTAGTCTGCGAGAGTACCTCCTGAAAGCATTCAAGTCAGAGGTCCTTGCGTAAGGCATACATCTGCTTCTTGATCTGAAGATTAGATTGTGAAATTCATCAAGTTGTCACTAATGATTTGTACATTTTTATGTTTGTATGTTTCAAGTTAACAGGTTTCCAAAATTACAATATAATAATAATGTAAGCTAAATCTAAAAATACCAGGATGAAAAAGCTGTCTACATATATAGACGTTTATATGATTATTGAGGCAATATTTTCTCAGAATATATTGAAATATATTTTTCAAATTATGAAAGTGCTTTTGGGGAAAACAGGAATTAATATTTCAAATCAAAACTGTGGCAACAATAACCCATGTTTTTTAATTTTCAAAATTTTTAAAAATATTTTTACAATTCTAACCAGGATATTTTCACCAGCTAGAGAATAGTGCCTTTGTTGCTACTCTTACCCAGCTCTGAGCACTCTACAGTGAGGAAATCAGACTGGAAATGTCAGATGAGTCCTCCAGAACAAAAATGAATGAAATGAATTTAATGGCTAAAATTGAAAGCAGAGGGCATGAATTAACTCCCTTACATTAATATTTTCCACCTCTACCTCCATTTCTCTCTGAAATCACTCTGAAGCCCTCAAAGGATATTGGAACTGTACAGTATATTCTGCAGCTGTATTATTTTATGAAAACACATCTTTTTTTTTTTTTCTCCAGAGAGCTGTCAAGAACATCTAATGTACATTCTGATGCAATGCTTCAGGTATCCTGAGTACTTTTCTTCTATTGAAACTATAATACATAAAAGATCAAGATGTCTCCCTGAAGCCACTTTTTAGAGCTTACATAATCATATCTAAATGATTTTTAATGCCAAGTTGTTTTCCAATTAGGAGAAAGAGAGAAAATTTGGAAGTACCAACAAATTGTGGTATATTTCTTTAGAGGACAGATCAAAGCACATATTCAGAAAGCCTCATTATAGCTGTCTAAAGTAAAACAATTTAGGGCATATTTTTAACTTCCATTGAACATTTAAAATATAGATGGTAATAGATTTCACTATAACTTCTAGAAATATATTTTTCAAATAGTGTTCCCTTTTTAAGGTATCTATTATCTCACACTCTTTACATATTTCTTTAAAAATTTAGAACAAATTAGTAAAATTGTTCAAAACACATTTATTAGAAAAATCTCAACAATACACCTATCATTTATAATTAGAATTTAAATTTTTTACAATGGCCCATAATAATAGTCACATCCTGCCTATTGTACATGTACGTCCAAATGGTGGTGCCATGATCATTCATTTGTTTTGAAATCAGTTCTGTTTATTTACTTATTTTTTTACATCTGATAAAAAAATCAAAACACACTGAATGGCTATTATGTTTACATAAATGTTAGCTTTCCTTGAACCTCTCTCTCACTACCATCCAACCGCATGTGGGACCCTTTCTCCAAAATATAGGTATACTTGATTATTTCAGATATTGTTGCTTATCTTGTAAACTTTAAGACACTTAACATTTAAACATCATCCTTTCATTCTATCACCTTTTGACACTTCACTTTGATAAAGGAGAAGTGTCTCCATGACATTTTTCTCACCTCTCTGTGACTCTTCTCTCTCAAAGTACCTGCAGTTGTACCTTTAATTTACTTTGCCAAATTTAATAACATTTATGTTTTCAACCATAATAAACTCGACAGGTGGTTTCTAAAAGTTAAAACTCATTAATCACCATCTATATTTTTATGATGATTTATATACTGTTCACAACAGAACCAAGTAGCAGCAAGACACCACACGATGGGAGGAACAATGCTCCTCAAGTCCAAGTCAGAGGTATTCTTTAATTGATCCCCTTCATCAGCTATTTAAAATCATGCCATATTTTAATTTGTTTCACATTTAGAACATCCTTCCCAAGTTCTCAAATGATAGTTTAGCTAGGTAAAAAATTCTAGGTTCAATATCACTTTTTCTTATTTTGGACAATGTTAAAAATATCTCCTTCTGGCTCCAGTGGAGGCTGACCATATTTTCTACTTCTTTATGCATGACTAGTTTTTTTGTGTGTGTACTTTTACAATCTTTCCTTAAACTTGGTATACACAAAAATGTATAATTATACTGACGGGTCAGAATTTTTTCTCATTTGTCCTGCTTGTGCTAAGAATGACTTTTCAGTTTGGAATTCCCCATCTCTCTTCCAGTTTAAGAATACTTTCTTTAATATCCTTATTATTTTAGTATAATCCCTTTAATATATTTTCTTTATTCTTTCTCTTTTTAGAAATTTTATTAGTAGATTGAGCCTCTGGAGTTGTTTCTCTGTTTCTCCTACCGTGTTTCTCATATTTCTTCTCATTTTCATCTCTTTATTTGATCTTTCAATTCTACTAATTTTTCTTTTGCTTTGTTTTTGAAGACCTTATTTTTTTTTTTCTTTTACTAAGATCACTATAATGCGTTGAATTGTGGTCCCTCAAAGATACAGTCACCTCCTAGTCTCTGGGACAAAGGAGTCCTTGAAGATGTATTTAAGTTAATCATCTTGATGTTAGATCATCCTGGATTATATGGGTGGACCCTAAATCCAATAGCAACTCTCCTTTTAAGAAACATGCAGGGAAGCGGCTGTGGCTCAATCAGTAGGGCTCCCGTTTACCATATGGGAGGCCCCGGGTTCGAATCCTGGGGCCTCCTGGTGAAGTCAAGCCTGCCCGCACGGCGTGGTTAGCTGACCCAGCGAGCACAAGCAGCAAGGGGGGGATAAATGAATAAATAAATAAAATCTTTAAAAAAAAAAAAAAAGAAAGAAAGAAACATGTAGAGGAGGACCAAAAAAGAAGAGATAAGGGAATGAGAAGATGGAAGCATAGATTGGAGTCATGCAATTACAAGCAAGGAACACCTGGAGCCAGCAGAAGCTGGAAGTGGCAAGGGATGGAATATCTCTTAAAGTATCTGTAGGGAGTGTCACTCTGATGACACCTTGATTTCAGACTTCGGTTGTTTTAAGCAACAGAGTTTGTGGGTTTCTTACAGAAGCCACAGGAAACGAATACAACCCCTTTCTAATTCTCTCGAGTTTTCTAGTTCATTTTTATACTTGCATTGTGTGTGCAAAACTGTCAAGCAAACACAGGCATATAACCAGACAGAATACATATCGAGCCTGAAGGAAGATCATTTATTAGGGGAAACAGTGGCAGTTGCAGGTGTGAGGGTCTCTCATTGCTCTTGTCATGAATCTGTGCACAAGGCTCTGACAAGGATGGGCATCTGACCTGAGGAGAGCGACATAAAATGTTGGGCACAGAGATTTTAAGCTACATGAATAGAGAAGCACTAACCCCAGCTTGGTATGAGTGAGGACTGTTTTAGTTTCCTAGGCTGTTCAAAGTAGATACTATGAAATGGTTCTGCTTAAATGATGCAAAGTCTGCTGGTGTCTCCTTTCTCTTTAGGGTTTCATTGATTTCAGCTTCTTGCTTCCATGATTTCTCTCTCTTTGTCTGACTCTCTTTGTCACTCTCTTATAAAAGACTCCAGTAACAGGATTAATAACCATCGTGACTGAGGTGGGTCACACCTTAACTGAAGTAGCCTCATTAAAATGTCCTACGTAAAATAGGTTCACACCCACAGCAGTGGATTAACTTTAAGAACATGTTTCTCTGGATTATATACAGTTATATACAGTTGGATAACTGCCACAGGGATAGTTATCCAACAGTTGTATTATCCACGGTAATATCTTGTCTCTAGCCTGAATCTGCCAGCCCAGGATTCATGGTCGGTGAAGCACACGCTGGAGATGAAGTGGATTTAGGCATGCAACTTGTGTTGGCCAATTGTCTGCATTTGCCATATTTTTTCTGTGTGTTTGCACATATATGTGTGTGCAGATATATATGCATATTTTTTATAAACCATTGTAGAGCAAATTGGAGACATCTTGCCTCCTTACCAATACATTTCAGGGTGTACTTCTTAAGTACAATGACATTCTCTTTCCTAAGCAAAATACAACTTTCAAATTCAGGATATTTGGTATTTATTCCATATTATTATTGAATCTACATTTCATGCTCAAATTTTTCCAATTGTTCCAATAGAGGCTCTAGAATTTTTTACTTTTGCCCAGTCCATTTAGTTCTCATTTGCTTATTTTGGAAAAATTTCTAGTTATTCTTTGCATTTCATGACAATGTCAGTCAGGAGTCTCCAAAGAAACAGAACTGACAAGATTGATAGATGTTTAGAGCTAGAGCTAGAGCTAGAGATAGAGATAGAGAGAAAGGTAGAGAAAAATAGAAATAGATACAGAGACAGAGACAGAGATAGGATGTAACTATTAGGACATTTATTACAGGAATTTCCTTACACAAACAAGTCTGAGTTCCAAGGGAGATTGACAAGTCTGAGTTCAGATTGACAAGTCTGAGTTCCAAAGGAGAGGATGAAAGTTGGGAAAGCTAATAAAGTTTCCAATGAACTCCTAGTAGAAGCTGGCTGACTGAAGTAGAGTAAGAAATTCTTTCTAACATCTGAAATCATCAGTTCTACCTTTGAGGCCTTCAACTAATTACATGAGTCTTCTATTATTGCTGAAGGCAATCATCTTTGTTGATTATAGATGTAATCTGCCATAGATACAATCAACTGCTTAAGGATTTAAATCCACAAAACAGCCTCACAGTAACAATCAGGTCAGTGCTTGCTTAACCAAACAACTAGATATTATAACTTAGCCAAGCTGACACATGAACTTAACCATCACAATGACATTGATATTTTTGAGAAGTACAGGCCAGCTATATTGTATCCCTAATTTTGTATTAGTATTTTAACTTTGTATTTTTCCAATTTTTAAAATCATGATAAGTTTAAGGCTATACATCTTTGGCAGAAATGAAGCAGAAGAAATGGTGCATCCTTCTCAGTACATCATATCAGGAGGCACATGATGGCAATGATTCCATAACTCATGATATTTTATAAGTTTTCTATTGCTGTCACAATTTAGTAGCTTTTAAAACAACCCAGATTATTATCACACAGTTCTGTAGTTTAAAAGTCCAATAGGCTTAGCTAGTTTCCCTGTCCTCAGTCCAAGGAGGCTGAAACCAAGGTGTTGGCCAGCCTGGGCCCGTATTTGGAGACTCTGGGGAAGGAGGACCTTCCAGTCTCATTCGGGCTGTTGACAGAATTCAGTTTCATGCTAGTTTAGGACTGACGTCCTGTTTCCTTGCTTTTTCTAAGTCAGGGGCCATCTCAGCTTCTAGAGGCTGCCTGCATTCCCTGGCTTGTGGCTCCATTCTCCATTTTTAAAGCCAGCAATGGTGGACTGAATATTTCTCATAATCCAAATGTCTCCAGCCTTGCTTCATCTCATCTCTCCTGCCTCTTCTTCCATTGCTCCTCTCTGATTGCGATTACATTGTGTCCACATAACTAATTTAGCAAACTCTCCCTGTTTGTCAATTGATTAATTCTATCTGCAAATTCCTTTCAGAGCAGTACCTAGATTAGTGTTTTATGGGATAGACTGTGGAACATCTTTAGAATTCTGCCAACCACAGATGCTACCTTTGATTATTTGGTTACTGCCAGGTTTCTTCCCTGTAAAGTTACTATTTTTCACTTTCATTATAAATAATCTGTGGGGAAATATTTTTAGACAATTTAAACATTTGCTGCTTATCAAACTTTTACCACTCAGCTTTAGCATTAGTTGATGATTTTCTAACCCTATAATTTCTTCTCTATTTATTAGCTGATGTTATACTAATATGAAGAGATTTGAATATTTATCATGATAGACTCTTGGGTTCTTATTTCTTTTATTCAATGAGCTGTAATCCATTGCCATCATTTTTTGTTTTGATGCTTAAATTGCCTCAGATCGCGTCAATGTGATACTAGTCAAGTTAGCTTCCATGCTATTTACTTGTTATTCTTTGAGCACTTCTTACTTTATAGCACTATAAGTTCTTAAGGTACCTTACATTTTCCTGACCCAGTTTTGTAATTAACTTTTTATCTGGAAAGGCTTATTGGCATTGATTTTGCACTTCTGTTATCACCATGACGAGTGATTTCCTTTTGTTGCTACCACTCCTTCCAAATTGAGCCCAAGTTGAACATGCAGAGAGCAGTTCAAAGCCCCACTTGTAGCAAGGACCAAATCCCTGTGCATTAGTTTGAATTCAACAAGAAATAGACATGAAAATAAAGTTA
The DNA here is from genome assembly GCA_026826555.1 of Tolypeutes matacus. Taxonomy (NCBI): domain Eukaryota; kingdom Metazoa; phylum Chordata; class Mammalia; order Cingulata; family Chlamyphoridae; genus Tolypeutes; species Tolypeutes matacus. Next base: position 9,205,774 of record JAKSZT010054462.1, on the reverse strand, counting down.
GATGTGTAATAGCTTTATTGGAGGAGAGAGCAGGAGAAAGTAGTGAAAGTCTTCAGACAGTGATGCAGCACTGACTCTCTTGGAAGAAGGGAGAAAAGGAAGAAGGATTGGATAGAGTTTTGGCATGTAGTGCAGTACCAAGAATGATTCAGCCAGGCTAATGAGGAGTCCTTGAGCGAAAGGCACCCGCTGAAGCATTCCGTGTATCTCTGGAATTAGCCTGACTTTGTACCCTTCCATATTCAGCCATTGGCAGGGAGTAACCCACAAGAAGCATGGCCTTTGCATGTAAATGATGTTTCTAGAAGCTGCCTGTCTATTATGTCCCCCAGAACAGAAAATGTGACTAAAAAACTATTTTATTGTTAGTATAATATTTAAGGAATAGAAAAAAATGGTAAAATTAGTATTTATTTCATATACTAGAATTTAAAACATTACAAACCATAAGAATTAAAGTGTTTTATTTATTTTTTATCAATTTTATCATGAATAGTTTGAACAGTGTTTGCTTTCTTCTCCCTCTATAATTACAATAAGCAGCAAGCATTTTTTCTATGTCTTGGCAAATTGTCATTCTCCTTTCTGAGTCTGAATCAACTCCCAACATTTTATCCACTGTCTTTTCAATGCTGTGCAGTATCTCTGATAGTTTCTTTAGAAATGAAGTCTTTGCTGACATCACTTCCTCTGTGGCAACTCCATCCTTTGGATCACAACCACTTTGTTCATTTTTGTCAATAAATTCACCCTCACTAAGTTCCTCTGGCTGCATATCTAGAATCTTGAATGGCAGCGATGTCCATATTCCCATTGTCAACTTGTTCTTCTATAATCCCATGTATGTTCTATTTGAACTTCACTTCCATTTGATTACATCTGATGTCTTTGCTCTGCTTTCACCTTTGTTGGCCAATTCCCTCTTTTGATTATCCATTTTTGTAAAATGCTGTGTGGGTTTATCATTCACAGACAAAGAGACAACACAACTTGATTTGCTATCTGTGCACGAACTGCCAATATGAAGTGATGGAATTGGCCACTGATCATGAGGCACATGTGCAATTGATGTACTGAATTATGCACTGAGTGGCTAGCAGCAAAACTTGAATTTTATATGATTACCCACACCACATATACTGCGATAATTGGATTTTAAACTGTTGTTAGGGGACCATGGTACCTGAAATTCATGGACATCATAACCATGCAATGTATGGGCTGCTGGTATTATAGTAGTAGTGATATTATATTAGAAATGATTTATTTCCTCATTTAAATTGGAAGCTGCATTGTACTCATATTGTGCTTTCATACATTTTTGCTCCAAGATAATTTAAAGCAAAAAAGTATATTTTACAATAGCAATCAATGAGAAAAGAATTATTTATCTAATGAAGGCTTATAAAACTCTTTATTACCAACTTGGTGAGGAACATATGGCAGAGGGAAGAAAGTAATCAGATAGGACATGGTCACTCTTTGTTAAATGTAGCAGCAGAGAAAAAGAAATGTTTCTTTTTCTGTGTAGTCTCTTCTTTGCTTACCCTGTGGAAGCTCAGGCTGATTCACTGAGTAAGTTTTCTATAGCAGAACTCATCTTTACCTTTCATATATGAAAGCTAGCAAACACAAACATACACACACACTCACCCACACACACAAAACTGTTCCTATTAATTTTCCATGCTATTTCTGGCTGGGATGAAAAAGAAAGTTACTTTTAAAGGGCTACAAATAATTCCTAGGCTTTCCTGATTTGAGTCACTGGAAGATCTTGTTTTCCCTTATTTCTGTCCTGTCATCATGATAAAACACATTTCTGTTGCTTCATGACATTTTGCTAGTTACTCATTATAACTACCTGTATAAAGAATTGCAACACAAACTGAACAGAAAAATAAAGCAGAATAACCCAGAGCAAAAAAGACCACTATTAATAGGGAAAGCTTTCTGAAGCTTTCATATTAATAGATATTTAATGAAATCATTGATCACTATGTATTTTATAAATGTGTTCTTTTCCCACTAATTTCTTCCTTTTTATTTTATGCCCTGAAGACTGTTGGCTCAAGCACAAAGAATTGCCCCAAACTTGAAATGTGTTTCTTATATCATGGTTTTAAATGGACACAAGGCAGCATGAAATTAGGAACTGCAGGAAAAGGCCACGCAAAAATGTCTTGGAGGGGTGGGCAATGTAGATTGAGAGGTAGATCAGGTCATTTTTTGTATATGGTGTAAAATACAGGAACCAAAACTAACATAAAGAAGGATAAGGATAGGAGTCCAAAAGACAATTAGGTTGTCTGGACCTGTAAGTTCAGAGTCATTCATAAGCCCCTCACTGAATTTATAAATTACTCATGGGGAAACGATAACTAAATAATTGAAAAAGAATTTGGCATCTGTCTCAAGTCTTAAATGTCTCAGAATGTATCTGTTGGAGTTACTCTTTGTTTTCTTGTCTTTGTTTGCTTTTGTCTGTATAATTATACATTCATGTTATTCAAATCTCATCATCACAATTTAAGGAATCTGTCGGTGTGGTACTTTATAGTATTGACTTAGAATAATATAAACCACTTGCTATTTAGTTTGAAATGATACTTCATTAGTATCAATAATATCAGTGAGTAAATTTCAAAATTGTAATATCAGAATAATGAAAAAAAGTATTAGTAATAAAAAGTAAAATTTCCTTTTAGTTCTCCCACTAACTGTGCTTTTCAATACAATGAAGAGTAAAGCAAAACCTGTGTGGAAGAAAATTAAATATTTTACAAATTTAAATTTATTTGTAAACATAGTTTGGAAAAGGTAGAGAAAAACTCATCACTTTATAAATAAGTCATAACAGAACCAAGTGAGTTTCAGCACACACAAATGCCACTAAATTCATACTTGCTCAGGGAAAGTTATTTTTTATTAAACTTTTAATTTTGAGAGAATTACAAATTAATAAGCATCTGTAAGAAATAATACAAAGAGATCCTGTATATAGCTTATCAAGTTTTCTTTAATGCTTACATCTTGCAAGACTGTAGTACCACATAGTAGCTATAATATGGACTCAAACAGTTTCTATAACCACAAAAATCTCTAATATTTCCCTTTCATTCCTACTCGTATCCTGCCCCTATCCTCTGTATCTGACCACTAATGTGTTCTCTATTTCTATAATTTTCCTTTTTAAAAATGTTATACAACCAGAATTATATAGTATGTAGCCTCTTGGGACTTTTTTCTCAACCTAGTATAATTTCTTGGAGATTCATCTGGGTTGTTATGTGTATCAAAAATGTGTTTCTTCTTGTAGCCAAGCAGTATTCAGTGGTATAGATGCGCCACAGTTTGTTAAATTAGTCACCCATTGAAGGACATCTAGATTCTTTCCAGTTTTTAGCTATTGTGAATAAATATACTGTGAATACCTGTGTACAGGGTTTGGGTGAACATAAGTTTTCATTTACCTGGGATCAAGCCCACGGATGTAGTTCCTAGGTCATACAGAGGCTGCACGCTTAGTTTTATGAGAAACCATCAAACTGTTTTCCAGAGTGGCTGTATTGTCTTATATTCCCACAAGCAATGTATGAGAGGGGCAGTTCCTCCACATCGACACCTGCATTGGCTATGATCAGTAGGTCTTATCTTAGTTATTCTGGTAGGTGTATAATGACTTCTCACTGTGGTTTTAATTTGCTTTTCACTAATGGCTAATGATGTTGAACATCTTTTCCTGCACAAATATGGTATCTATAGCCACTCTAGTGAAATGTCTGTATGGCAGATTGAGTTATGCTCCCCAGAAAATAAGTTTTTTTAAATTTGAATCCCATTCTTGTGGATGTGAATCCATTGTAAATACAAACTTTGGAAGATGTTATTTTTAGTTAACTTGTGGCCAACTGAATTAGGATGAGTTTTAATCCTATTACTGGAGGCCCTGTAAAATAGAAAACCACAAGGAGGGTCCACAAGAGAGAAGTCAGCAGGAAACTGGAAGAGAAAGGAGGGGGCATCACCATGTGATGGGGAAAGCCAAGAAACCCAAGGATTGGCAGCCAGACAGAAGACTACCAACTCTGATAGGAAGCAAGCCTTCCAGCCTCTGAACCCAGGTGGCAATAAACTGTTTAAGACAATATATTGATGGTATTTGTTATAGTGGCCTGGAAACAAGACCGTCTGTTTACGTCTTTTGTCCATTTTATACTTAATTATGTATTTATTTCTACTATTGAGTTTTACGAATATGTTATATATTCTACATCCTAGCCCTTTGTTGGATACATGATTGACCAATCCATAGTCTTAATTTTCATTCTCTTCACAAAGGACTTCACAAAGCAAAAGTTTTTAATTGTGTTGAAGTCCAATTTATCAATGTTTCTTTTATGTATCTTGCTGCTGATGTCAAGCTTTAGAATTCTTTGCCTGGTTCTAGATCCTAAAGGCTTGGCTGTGGTCAGTAGAGGAGTTGGCTGGAAGCTCCTGGCTGAATCTCAGCATTAGTGAAGCAGGTCTGATTCTTGTGGTCTCTCTTCTTTTAGCAAGTCAGCATAGGCTTGTTCTCAGGATAGTATCAGGATTCCAAGAGAGAAAGTAGATGCACACAAGGCCTCTTGAAGCCTGGACTTGTTGTTAGCATGATGCTATTTGGATGCATGATATTGATCAAAACACATCACAAAACCAGGCACATTAAGAAGAGGGTTTAGATGAGCGGATATTGAATTTTTCATGTAGAGGGATTGTTGTACTTGAGGACAGAGAATATAACTATCTCCAATTTTAAAGAAAACACTATTATTCTTTTTTGTGATGGTTTGAAGCTGGATGGACCTCAGAAAATCAAGTTCTTAAAGTTAATCCATTCCTGTGTGGACCTATTTTGATTAGATTACTTAAATTAAGGCTCTTTTGATTACTTAATTCAGTAAGGCATGGCCCAGGTTGGGTCTTAGTACTCTTACTGGATACAGAGAGAGAAACACAGAGAAGCTGAGGGAGAAAGCAACAAAACAAAGAGAAAGCCAAGCAAGTCAGAAGCTGAAGGCAATGAAACCCAAAAGAAAAGGGAGAGACCAGCAGATGCTGCCATGTGCCTTGCCATGTGGCACATTTTCATGGTCTCAGAACTATAAGCTTGTAAGTTAATAAATCCTCATTGTAAAGGCCAACCCATTTCTGGTATATTGCAGCCTAGCAGACTAAAACACATTTCAACGTGTTTGCACAAGTAGGAAAATTTGGCCAGACTAATAGCATGCAAGTTGGTTATTAAATCATCAGGAAAAAGATACAGAACTTTACCTACATCTAATTCTTTAAAAAGTACTCCAATATTTAGTTCAAAGAACTAACTTTTGTTAAATATTCAAATTGTCTTAGGACATTTGTAGCAACAGGCTTAGCTTAAAATTGATCTACCTGAAAAAATGTACTAATAGTAGTTTCTTCTGTGTATGGATTAAGTTGCAGTCCAGGATAACAGAGTATTAATTTGGACTTTTTCAGGGTCCTATTTCGCATTGAAGTTATTGTAACAGAGGCAGAAATGGGTGTGAATGCATACAGGAGAATTCTAACTTCACAGACCTCTAAGAAGAGCCTGTTAATGCTACAAAGGGGATAGTGATAGTCATTGTCAAGATGCAGCTGAATTGCTACAGTGTTGCAGTCTGGGTACAAGAAACCTCCATGTCTCACTGTTCTTTGAAAAGGCCTGTGGAAGTTTGAGATTATTTTATGAATCCCAAAAAGAGAAAGATTATGTCTGTAAACTAATCTATTCCTCTGTGTGTGAGACCCTTTGATTGCATTAAATTCATCTTTGATTTGATTACCTGTTAAGATTAGGGCTTTTTATTTGACTTGATATAAATGGACACTTACTCAAGAAAACACTTGGGAAGAGAGACAGTCATTTTTCATCCCGCCATGTGACAGAAGAGGAAGGCTCAAACAGCTGAAGCCCCTGGGAGAGATGCGTCATTTTGCCTGACAGCTTACAGCTGAGATTGGGAAGAAACACCAAGACTGATAAGGAAGCCCTATGCCAGCCTGCAACTAAACATAGGAATACTGGGTGTGAAGATATTCTGCTACCCAATTCTAGTTTTCCATTTTTCTGGATCCTATAGAATTAGTTCAGACTTTGGGAGTCTTCTTGGTTCTTCCTTTTTCTTTCCACCATGCCCCCTCCTTTTCTCCTTCCTGGATTATCCTTTGGTAATTTTATTTTTCTTTCTATTATATGGTATGATTTAGCTCTCTCCAGCCTCCATTCCTAATCTCAGCTCTGTATTTAATTCACAGAGCCCTTTTAGAAGGAAATTGTAATTTTAAAAATTGTAATTTTGCCACAATCTCTCATTTAGATCTTATCAATTTACCCTGAATTTAGTTTCGCCTGTCTGTTGTACAATAGTCATAAAGACTATTTGGGCACAATACATGTTTTATTTATCTTATAACAATCCTGGTTTCAATGGTGACAGAGTTATAATAATTAATAAACATGAATGATCAATAAAATGATTTTATCCCTTTTCATATGCCAACAGAAATTCTCGACTTATCTAATGATCTTTTTTCATATTTCTCTAAGATAATACAATCAGAAGATAACTTCCACATAATCCTCCAGCACTTCCACAAATATACCTACCTACTAGCATCTGTAATCTTATACTTTGTAGTCTCTTCTTTTACCCTAGATAAGCTGTCCTTGATCTTACCTAAGGCCAACATATCTACTTATATATGAAGCCCAACCCACCCTACCAACTGGATTCACCATTTAAGCACTGCTGCAACCACAAGTTTCAGTGTGTTATATTTTTATTTTTATTCAGTTCATTATATTGTTCATTTTCAACGATATCTGGATTTTTATGATATCTGTTTGTTTTTTATTTATTGTTTAATCTTGTTATGGTAAAAAAATATACTTTGAATTGTTTCTATTTTTTATAAAATTGTTAACATTTATTTTATAACCCATAATATGATCTATTTTTGTAAATGTTCTGTATGACTTGAAAAGAATTTGCACTGTTATTGATGAGTGTAGTGTTCTATAATGTTAATTAGGTCAAACTGATTATAGCATTGTTCAGGTTTCCTATGTTCTTGCTGATTTTCTGCTGAAATGTTCTATCGATTACTAAGAGAGGTATGTTGAAGTCTCCACAAATATTTGTGGACATGTCTATTTCTCTTTTCTGTTCTATTAGTTTTTGCTTTAAATATTTTGAAGATTTTTTGTTTGTTGTGTACCTATTTGGGATTTTTATGTCTTTTATTGAACTTTTTAAATTACTATGTAATGTTTTGCTTTATCCATGATAATTTAAATTTTTCTGAAGTATAAAATATCTGATATTTTATTGATTACTATCTGGATGGTAAATATATTTTTTATGCTTTTTACTTTTCACATATGTCATTATATTTGAAGTTGGTTTCTTGTATAGAGCATGTGGTTGTTTACTTTTGTGCAAACTGATAATATCTGTCTTTTTAATATATGTATTTAGACCATTTACAGCTAAAGCAATTTTAAATACAGTTGGATTTAGGTCGATCAGTTTTATTATTTATTTTCTCTTTGTTCCCTCAGTTTTTTTTTATTCCTCTTTTCACTCTTTCTTGTTTTCCTTTAAATTATTAGAATATTTGTAACATTTCATATTAATTTATATTTGAACTCTTGTCTACATATCTTTTTATTGCTTTTGTTTAAATTTGGTTTTTGGTTTAGTGGTTGCTCTTCAGAGCATGCAATAGATGCCTAATCATTCACACTCTGTTTAAATTGAATATTTTAACACTTCAAGTAAACTTAGAAGTCTTATAGCCATCTAGGTCCCTTAACCCTCCCATTTTTGCGTTACAGTTGTCATATGTATTACATTTACTTATATTGGAAATGAAAAGTAGATCTATTGAACTTTGTGATATGTTGCTAAAGCCATACTGTGAGGGAAATTTTCAGCATTAAAAATTCTGATTCTAGAAACGGTAAAATGGAGGAGTGTATGAAGTTTACAAATTTCTCCCTCCACTAGAAAAATGAAAAAGCTGGAAAAAGAGACTGGAACTAACTAGATGGGAACCCCGGAACAGAATGGGCCCTTAGAAGAACCATGGAAGTGCCAGGAAAAGCAAGAGGCTGATGGGCGTTCAGCTTTTCTAAGTGAAAGTTTTAGCTAGTGACAAGCCCCCATGAATCAGCAGAGGCTGGGAAATGGCTGCGGCTTTGGCAATGCAGCTCAGATACCAGGAGCAAATGACCTGGACGAGGAATGAAGAAGATACGTCCTTCTCTAAATGCTGAGGTTGAGTGTCGAGGGTGATCTAGGAGATCTAGCCTCCCATTAGCATCCTCCTGGATGTAATGGAATAGTGTTATTTCCTTATTGCTTCTCTGTGTGGGTATTCCCTGGTTTGGCAGATCCCTAGGGACATAGCATACACTCTGGCCTTGGTTTCAGCCCTCTTTCCAGCAGCAGGTTCTGGCCTCACACCAGCATCCACCATGACTTAAAGACCCAGAGCACTTTTTCATTGGTTGGCTTTCTTCTTTCTCTGTTTTGTGTTGGAGGATCCCTGAGGGCCCAGCACAGATGCTACCCTTGGTTTCTCTCAGAAGGAGTAGCTTCTGGCCTTACATCACCATCTATGAAGAAATAAGTCAGTGTACCTCTTTATCTTTCTCTCTTTCTTTTTATTCTTTAGTGGTTGATTTTTATTTTGTCCATTATATATTTTTTGAGCTGGTGGATCCCTGAGGAATAAGCATTGATGCTGGCCTAGGTTTTTGCCTTAAGAGCAAAAACATCTACTGGCTTACCACCACCACAGAAATATGCACTTAATGAGGCAATGCACTTCACTATTTTCCCTCGTTTTTAGTGTTTGTCTATTTGTTAGCATTTTCCTCATCTCTCTCTCTCTCTCTTTTTCCTGCCTTCTTTTTTTTTTTCCTTCTTGTTCTTATTCTGGTGGACTGAGAGTATGAGAACTAGATTTCCAATTACCACAAAATAATATTCAGGATACCCAATTCTCAACAACAAAAAAATTACAAAACATAGGGCAACAGGAAAGTATGGCCCAGTCAAAAGGAAAAAGAATTCAATGGAAAATATTCTGGAGGAAGCACAGTCTCTGGAATTACTACTGAAAGATCTTAGAAAGCCTTTCATAAATAATATCAATGAACTAAAAGAAAACATGGAAAAAGAACTAAAGGAGATTAGGAAAACAACTTATGAACAATATGAGGGTTTCAGTAATGAGCTAGAGATCATAAAGAAGAACCAAATGGAAGTTCTGGAACTCAAAAGTATAATAACTGGGGAGGAGATGTAGCTCAAATGGTTGAACGCCTGCTCCCCACCTATGAGGTCTTGTGTTCAATCCCTGATACCTCTTAAAGGGGTTTGATCCCCAGTACCTCCTAAAAACAAACAAACAAATTAAAACAAACAAACCAACATCAGCTCTCATTGAGGAGCAGATGTAGCTCAGTGGTTGAGGACCTGCTTCCCATATACAAGGTCCTGGGTTCAATTCCTAGGACCTCCTAAAAAAAAGGATAATAACTGAAGTGAAAGTTTTAACAGAGGGGTTCAATAACAGATTGAAGAAGGCAGAAGAATGAATCAATTAACTCCATCAAAACAACTGAAATTATCCAGGTTGAGGAGCAGAAGGAAAAAAGAATGAAAAAAGTCAAGAGCCTGAGGAACCTGTGGAACACCACCAAGCATGCCAATATATGCATCATAGGAGTCCCAGAAGGAGAAGAGAGAGGTAAAGTGCAAGAAAAAAAAATTTGAAAGCGTAATGGCAGAAATCTTCCCAAAGCTAGTGAAATATATACAAATCCAAGCTGCCAACAAATACCAAGCAGAATGAACCTGAACAAATCAAAACCGAGATACATTGTGATCAAACTGTCCAATGCCAAGAACAAATACAGAATCTTGAAAATAGCAAGAGAGAAGCAACATGATGAACTAAGGAATCTTAATAAGATTAATATCCAGCTTCTCAATAGAAACCATGGAGGCTGGAAGACAGTGGGAGGACATATATAAAGTGCTTAAAGAAAAAAACTATTTCCTTAGAATAATATACCCAGCAATGTTGTCCTTCAAAAACTAGGGAGAAATTAATACATTTGCTTACAACTAGAAAAAACATCTCAGTCCAATGATCTAAGCTTCCATCTTGAGAAGATTGAGAAAGAAGATCAAATTAAACCTAAATCAAGAAGAAGAAAAGAAAATATGTTATGTACAAAAATAATGAAATATAAAACAGAAAAAACAAAGAAGAAAAATCAGAGCAAATAGCTTAGATAGTTTATGTTGTTACATTCTCAAGTTCAGAAATCTTTACTTCTGCAGCATCTTATCTGCTGTTCATTTGCCTTAGCATATTTTGCATTTGTGATATTGTAAGTTTTATATCCAGATATTTGATTTGGATAGTTTTCCATCCTCTGTTTTCTACCCACATCATGATCAACCTTTCCTCTACTTTCTTGAATATATGGAGAATATTCATAAAGCTAATTTAATATGCTTCTTTGCTAGTTTCATACTCTCTTTTCCATTGACCCATATGTTTATGACTCACTGCTTTGATTACTAGAGTTTTAAAATATGTCCTCAAAACATGTAGTATAAATTCTCCTGAATTATTCTTTTTTTATTTTTAAAGAAGCTTTAGATTGCATAAATGTTACATCAAAAATATAGGGGATTCCCATATATACCATCCCCTCCCTCTCCCATACTTTTCTCCATTAGCAACATCTTTCATTAGTGTGGTACCTTTATTACAATTGATGAACATATATTGAACCATGGACCATAATTTACATTATAGTTTACACTTTGCATCACACAATTTTATAGGTTTTGACAAAATGTTTCCCCAGTGTCTTATTTTTTTCGTTTTATCTGCAAAGAAGCTTTAGGTTACAGAAAAGTCACATAGAAAATATAGAGGATTCTCATATACCCACCCTCCTCTCCCTTTCCAATTCTCCCTTATTAATAACATTTTACATGTGCATGTACATTTTTTACAATTGATTTACAAATATTGAAGCATTGCTACTAACCATGGTCAATAGTTTACATTATGGTTTACATTTTGCAACATACATTTTATAGGTTTTGAAAAAATTTAAAATGGCCTTTGTTCATCATTTGCAAGATCATGCAGAACAATTCCAATGCCCGAAAACTGCCCTATGTTCCATCTATTCTACTCTTCCCTCCTCCTCCCCTTGGAACCTGTGGTAAGCACTACGTTTCAATTTTTGAAGAATAAGGTTCATAGTTATATGCAATAATATTGAAGCCTTGACATATTGGTCTGTTTTCTTTTATTAGGCACTGACTATGTTCTCAAGAGATATTCTCTTTTTAAAAATTGTTTTGGCTATCCTAGATAATTTGTAATTCTATGTAAAGATTTAAAACATCTTGTCAATTTTTCCTAAGAGGCTATTGACATTTTGATTGTAATTGCATTTAATTTATGCATCAATTTGGGTAGAATTGACATCTTACAAATATTTAATCTTCCAGTCTGGAAACAAGGTATTTTGTTCTATTTATTTCATTGTTTTACCATTTCTCTTAGCAATATTTTATAGTTTATCTTACACAGGTCTTGCACATCTTTCATTAAATTCAAATTTGAATAATTTAGGTATTTGGTGACATAGTATAATGTTCCTTTTAATTTTCTTTTTCTTTTTCTGTGGCTACTATATATCAATGCAATTATTTTTATAAATTGATGTTTTATCTTGTGGCCCCACATGAGTTCTAGTATGTTATTGGTATAAGGCTAAGAATTTTGTATGCACAACAGTCACAATTTCAATAAGTAATGTTTGGATGGCGTCATTTTAGTAGGGCACTGACCATCTCACTCTCAGAGGACGGCTGATTGGGGACAGGATCCTACCTGAGTGGTCTGTGCTCGGGGCCCATGGAGCGAGAACCTTGGGGACATCGATCTGGAGGGAGCTGGGCAGCAAGGTGGATTGCTCAGGAAAGATTTGTGACATAGATGGCTGAGCTCCACCCTCAGGGAAAAAGGCTGGGATGAGCCACAACTCCCACCGGCAACCCGGTGAGAAGCAGCATTCTCCAAGAGTGAGAGGGTTCTGGCGGAGGGTCAAGAGGGATTTCCTTTCTGTGGATTTGGCTTCTTGGAACCCCTTGTAGCTTTGGGGAAAAAAGAGCTGGCTTGAAGCGGCACCAGGCTAAGGGGAGTGGCGAATCTGCTGAGGAAGGTTGATTTACCTAGCTGCCCAGGGATACACCCCAACTCCCACCAGCAACCCAGTGAGTGGGAAGATTCTCTGAAAGTGGGGGGGGTTCTGACAGAAAGTGGAGAGGGGTTTCCTTTCTGGGGGCTTGGTTGCCTGGACCCCCTCACAGCTTTGAGGAGCAAATAAGCCAGCTTGAAGTGACACCAGGCTGAGGGGAGAGGCGAATCTGTTGAAGAAGCCTGATTTACCTAACAGCCCAGTGATGCTGAGGCTTGGCTCTGGAGGGGACAGAGTCAGCCAATTTGATCGTTCTGCATTGATAAGCATCAGAGCTTCAGCTCCTCTGGGGAGGCCTGGAAGTGGGAAGTGCTTGATTATTTTCCATGAGCCTATTTAGGGTCATCTCAGTGAAGGGGATGATCTAGAAGAGGCCTTCTTTTGGGTCCCTATTTCTCAAAAAAAAAAAAAAAAATAGTCACTTAAAAAAAAAAAAAAAAAGAAAATTTTTAAAACTTAGTTTAATCATTAAAATATGCCTCAAAACCTGCAGATGGAAACTTGCAGGGTAATTGATTGATGAACACAAGCAGGCTGAGAGACTCTACAAGGGCCCAAGAAAGAACACTGTTCTTCTTTAGCTTTGTTTGACTGCTTGCTTGTGTGATTGTTTGGGTGTTGTTTGTTTATTTGTTATCTCTTGCTTTTCTTTCCTCTTTCCTCCAACCCCTCTTTTTCCTTTTTTTTTTTCTTTCTTTTTTTCTTTTTTCTTTTTTTTAATAGGTGCTGCTAGCTTGTCTCTTCTTTGCTGTGCTGCTTCTTCCATGATTTCCCATTCTCTATCTATATTGATTTTGCCTCCCAACACTATCTCTTTTCCTTCCTTCGTCTTTCTGACTTCTACTTTCTGTTGTGGTTCTTACATACCACTTTTTTTCATTAGCCCACAACTTCAAGGGTGTCAATTTCTATTTTATCTATTCTGTTTTCTTCTTTATTAATATTATTATTAACTTTTTTCATTTCAGCCCTTTCTTTACTCTTTCTCTCTCTCCTCACCATTCTGGCCTTCTAAATCATTATATATATTTTCCTCTATTTGGTTTCCCAGTCCATTGTAGGTACTCCACTTTTTTCCCTATTACTCTACACTGCTCACAAGAGTTAAATATTCATTTTACTTAGTCTTATATAGCCCATCTTTTAACTTTTATCAATATTACTATTATCCTTCTTCCTTTCTCACATCTTTCAATTCCTTTGGCCCTAATCTTTTGCCTTCAAGGGAACATAGACAGAAGCAAGGAAATAGAATAAGAAGACCAAAGCGTCAAAGGGAAAACTTAACACACACACAGAACCACCAGCTAAATAAAACTCTAGAACAGAGAGAGAAGCTAATCAACTGAATAAACCCATCAAGATAAAATGATGACCAGAGGGCAACAAAAAATTACAAACCACACTGAGAAACAGGAAGACATGGACCAGTCCAATGAACAAACTAAAAACCAGGAACAGATGCAGAACATTGAACAATTAATCAAAGCTTTCCAAACAAATACCATGGACCAACTTAATGATGTGATGGAAGAGATTAGGATATGAAGAAGACACTGGGAGAACATACTGAAGAAATTGTAAACATACATAAAAAGATAACGGATATGATGGTAATCAATGGCACAATCCAAGATCAGAAAGATGCTGGATTCACATAACAGCAGATTTGAATGGGCAGAAGAAAGAATTAGTGATGTGGAAGACAATACATCTGAAATCAAACAGATAGTGGAACAGATACATAAAAAGATAGAAAAAATCCAGCAGGGACTTAGGGATTTAATTTACAACACAAAATGCACAAACATATGCATTATATACATCCCAGAAGGAAAAGAGAAGGGAAAGGGAACAGAAGGAGTGCTAAAGGAAATAATGGATGAAAACTTCACAACCCTACTGAGAGAGATGGATGTACATGTCCAGGAAGCACAGCACACCCAAACAGTATAAATCCCAACAGGCCAATTCCAAGGCAAATGCTTGTCAAAATGCCCAATGCTGAAGACAAAGAGAATATGCTCAAGGCAGCAAGAGAAAAGAGAACCATTACATACAAGGGAAGCACAAGAATGAGTGCTGATTTCTCATCTGAAACCATAGAGGCAAAAAGACAGTGGTATGACATAGTCAAAGTACTAAAAGAAAAAAACTTCCAGCCATGAATTCTCTATCCAGCAAAACTGGCGTTCAAAAATGATGGAGAGTCCAAAATATTCAGAGATAAACAGAAATTAAGAGAGTATGCCAATAAGAAACCTGTACTTCAAGAAATACTAAAGGAAGTTCTACAAGTTGAAAGGAAAAAAACAGAGGAGAGAGAGTTAGAGGAGAGTGTAAGAACAACTAAAAACACAAAAAGAGAAATAAAAACAACATATGACATACATTAACCCAAAGAAAATATGGCTGATGTAAGAAATTCATTGTGAGTAATAACACTGGATGGTAATGAATTAAACTCACCAGTCAAGAGACACAGATTGGCAGAATGTATAAAGAAATATGATCCATTTATATGATGTCTACAAAAACCCACCTTCAACCCAGGGATTCAAGGAGGCTGAAAGTGAATGGCTGGAAAACCATTTTACAAGCTAACAATAGCCAAAAAAGGGCAAGAGTAACTATCCTAAAATCACACAAAACAGACTTTAAATGTATAACTATTGTAAGAGACAAAGATGGACACTATATATTAGTGAAAGGGGTAATCTCTCAAGAACAGAGAACAATCATAAACATTCATGTACCTACTTGGGGTGCCTCAAAATACATGAGGCAAACTCTGGAAAAATGAAGTGGAGAAATAAATGCCTCTACAATTATAGTGGGGGACTTTAATACACCATTACCAAGGTTAGACAGAACATCTAGACTGAGAATCAATAAAGAAACAAAGACTCTGAATAATACATTAGAGGACCTGGACCTAATAGACACATACAGAACATTACACCCAAATACAGCAGGATTTACATTCTTCTCGAGTGCAAATGGATCATACTCCAAGATAGATCACATGCTAGGCCACAGAACAACTCTCAATGAATTCAGAATGATTGAGATTATACAAAGTAATTTCTCCAACCAAAATGGAATGAAATTGGAAATCACTAAGGGCCAGAGAAACAGATTAGGCACAAAGATATGGAAGTTAAACAATACACTCCTAATCAAACAGTGGGTCAAGGAGGAAATCTCAAAAGAAATCAGTAACTACCTTGAATCTAATGAAAATGACGACACAACATATCAAACCTATGGGATGCAGCCAAAGCTGTCCTGAGAGGGAAGTTCATAGCCATAAATACATATATTAAAAAAGAAGAAAGGAGCTAAAATTGAAGACCTAACTGCACACCTGGAGGAATTGTAAAAACAACAACAAACTAAACCTAAAGGAAGTAGAAAGAAGGATATAACCAAGATTAGAGCAGAACTAAATGAAATAGAGAATAAGAAAGCACTAGAAAATATAAACAAAACCAAAAGCTGGTTGTTTGAGAAGATCAATAAAATTGACAAACCCTTAGCCAGACTAACAAAGAAAAAGAGAGAACAGATGCAAATACACAAAATAAGGTATGAGCAAGGGGATATCACTACTGACCCCACAGAAATAAAGAGTATCATAACAGGATACTTTGAAAAGTTATATGCCAACAAGAATGATAATTTAGAGGAAATGGACAAATTTCTAGAAACTCACAAACAGCCTATATTGACGAAAGAAGAAATTGATGAACTCAACAGTCCAATTACAAGTAAAGAGATAGACTCAGTCATCAAAAACCTCCCAACCAAGAAAAGCCCAGGACCAGATGGCTTCACAGCTGAATTCTACCAAATATTCTGGAAAGATCTAACACCAATCCTGCTTAGGCTCTTCCAAAAAATAGAAGTAGAGGGAACATTGCCTAACTCATTCTATGACGCCAACATTACCCTAATACCAAAGCCAAACAAAGATACCACAAGAAAGAAAAATTACAGACAAATCTCTCTAATGAACCTAGATGCTAAAATCCTCAACAAAATACTTCCTAATCACATTCAACAACATATCAAAAGAATTATACACCATGACCAATTCGGTTTCATCCTGGGTATGCAAGGATGTTTCAATATAAGAAAATCAATCAATGTAATACACCACATAAACACATTGAAAGAAAAAAAATCACATGATCATCTCTTTAATTGCCAAAAAAGCATTCAACAAAATACAGCATCCTTTCCTGATAAAAACACTGCAAAAGATAAGAATAGAAGGAAACTTTCTGAACATGATAAAGGGTATTTATGAAAAACCCGAAGCTAACATCATCTTCAATGATGAAATCCTAAAAGCCTTCCCTCTGAGATCAGGAACAAGACAAGGATGCCCACTATCAGCAATCTTATTTAACATTGTCTTAGATGTACTTCCTTGAAAACTGAGCCAAGAAAAAGATATAAAAGGCATGCAAATTGGAAAAGAAGAAGCAAAAAATTCATTATTTGTAGACAACATGATCCTATATGTAGAAAGCCCTGAGAAATCTACAACAAAGCTTCTAGAACTTATAAAGGAGTTCAGTAACGTCACAGGCTATAAGATCAATGCTCAAAAATCAGTAGCATTTCTGTACACTAATAACAAGAAATCTGAGGAGGAAATCAAGAAAAAAATAAGATTTACAATAGTAACTAAAAGAATCAAATACCTAAGAATAAATTTAACTAAAGATGCAAAGGACTTAAATACAGAAAACTATACAACACTGTTAGGATAGCAAAGAAGACTTAAATAAATGGAAGAATATTCCCTGTTCATGGATAGGAAGACTAAACATCATCAAGATGTCTATCCTATCCAAACTAATCTACAGATTTAATGCAATTCCAATAAAAATCAACACTGTATTTTTTAAGGAACAGGAAAAACTAACTACAAAATATATTCTGAAAGGTAAGAGGCCCTGAATCACCAAATAAATATTGAAAAAGAAAAATGAAGTTGGAGGTATCCCACTACCTGACTTTAAAACATACTACAAAGCTACAGTGGTCAAAACTGCATGGTATTGGCACAAGGATAGACATACTGACCAATGGAACCAAATTGAGAGCTCTGATAGAGATCCTCACATATACAGTCATCTGATATTAGACAAGGCCACCAAACCCACTCAGTTGGGAGAGAATGGCATCTTCAACAAGTGGTGCTTGGAGAACTGGATATCCATATCCAAAAGAATGAGAGAGGAATACCATCTCACACCTTATACAAAAATCAACTCAAGATGGATCAAAGATCTAAATATCAGAGCCAAACCATAAAGACCTTGGAAGATAATGTAGGGAAGCATCTACAGGACCTTGTAATAGGAAATGGTTTCATGAACTTCACACCCAAAGCATGAGCAGCAAGAGAAAAAATAAATAAATGGGATCTCCTCAATATTAAAAACTTCTGCACCTCAAAGGACATTATCAAGAAAATAAAAAGGCAGCCTACCCAGTGGGAGAAAATATTTGGCAACCATATATCTGATAGGAGCCTAATATCCTGCATATATAAATAAATCCTTCACATTGAAAATAAAAAGACAAACAACCCATTTAAAAAATGGGCAAGTGACCTGAAAAGACACTTCTCCAAGGAAGAAATACAAATGCTAAAAAGCACATGAAAAAATGCTTGACATCACTAGCTATTAGGGAAATGCAAATCAAAAGAACAATGAGATACCATCTTACACCCATTAGAATGAGGGCTATCAAAAAAAACAGCAGACTATAAGTGTTGGAGAGGATGTGGAGGAATGGGAACCCTCATCCACTGCTGGTGGAATTGTGGAATGGTCCAGCCACTGTGGAGGACAGTTTGGTGGTTCCCCAGAAAACTAACAATAGATCTTCCACACGATCCAGCGATTCCACTGCTGGGTATATACACCCAGAAGAATTGAAAGCAAAGACAAGAACAGATATATGCACACCAATGTTCGTAGCGGCATTGTTCACTATTGCCAAAAGTTGAAATCAACCCCGATTCACCCAGAAACAGACAGATGAGCGTCTCTTATGAGCAAGGGCGGTTCCTAATAGGGGAGGACAAACCAGTGTATCAAGACTTCTTGTTGCATGTAACTATAAATCTTGTCATCCAATGAGAAAAGATAGGGGGTCGTCATGTGCCCCAGGGGGATGAGGAGGGAGGAACAGAATAGATCAAATGGGGTATTTAGTGGTCAGGGGAAATGTTTTTCATTACCTTACAGTGATGGACACAGGACATGGTAAATATCATCAACAATTATTAAATTGTACAGTCTAAAATGTAAACTGTACTGTAAACCATTGACAATGTTTATTAGCTATGTTTCACTATCTGTATAACAGTTATAACAATGCTACAACCCACATGCAAAAAGGTTTTAATATGGGGTGAGATAAGGGGGAGTAGGTTGGGCATATGAGAGTCTCTAGTATTCTGTGTGTGACTTTGCTGTGACCTAAAACTGCTTTGAAAATTAAATGAAAATTTGGGAGATACTGGGAAGTGAGAAGGGTAAGGTTTCACAGTACAGACTGGACACCCAATAATGCAGTGATAAAGGGAAAAAATGTCAAAAAAAATTTTTTTTAATTTTCCCCATTTTTTTGAATATTCCAATCCTTTGATTTTATTTTTAGTTTTTTTTTTAAGTTTCCATGTATTTTATCTCTTATATTTAAACTTATCATTATTATTTCATTTTCCTCTTAATTGTATTTGGCTATTATATGGGATTCATCTTTAAGGAAGCTTTGGATCACAGAAGGGTTATAACGAGGATGAGAAAGGATCATTGGTGGGGGGTGTCATGGATGGGGGTTTCATGGGAGGAATTCCACATGAATATACATAAAAGATATATAAAATTGTTCAAATGATTAAGGGGTGGGGCATAGTCACAGAGGGTGGACAATCACTCAATAAATGAGAGAATACTAAATTCCCATCCTGGAGAGCTCTGCCACATTCTCCAAGGGAGCAGCAACAGTCCCCCAAGTGCAGGGGCAGTGTCTGGCAAAGGAAGATGGTCCACTGATGGATTCTTGTTATTGATGACTAGCCTTACGAGTCTTTGCTTTTGAAATTGAAACTTAGCGTATTGTTATGGGGTGCCTAAGGGTTGCCACCTGAAAGCCTCCTTGTTGCTGAAATGTGGCCTCTCTCCAAGTCAAACTCAGCATATGAACGCATTACCTTCCCCCCAGCGTGTGACATGACTCCCAGGGATGACCCTCCTGGCAATGAGGTATTACTACCAAGTGCCAACCGCCAATAAAACTGGAAAAAGTCCTTGAATAAAAGGGGGAAAAGTAAAGATAAATGAGTTCATATGGCTAAGAGACTTCAAAGAGAGTCGGGAGGTCATCCTAGAGGTAACGCTTACGCACACCTCAGTAGGATCTCATAGAACACCAAATTGGATATCACCCCACACAGAGGGGTTCCTGAGGGCTCTGGAGACACCCAGGTTCTATATAAGGGGGAATAGCTCCAGAGATTGATGCCTTATCAGTGGGCTCTACTTTGGAATCTGTGCTCCTGAAAGTGACAGAGTTGGACTCAAATAAGTCCTCCCTGCACATGGTCCATCAGTCCCTTCTATTGAAACCTATACATGATGCTGGAGTTTGTAGGTGTACTTCCAGAGACTGGAGCCTCTGGTCTGCCCCTGTGCCAGCTGTGCCTGGAATCTCAGTGAAGCTGCAACTCCTATTCTACAGCTCAATGGACTCACCCAAGACACCTGGTGGGGAGATGATGATGGACAACGGCCATCCCAGGGAATGGAGAGAGTCTGCAGCTGCAAACAGGATAATTCCATCCATCATACCATGGGATATAAGACCCCTCTCACTTGGAGGTGGAGTGGACATCACCATCCCAGACTCCTCAGGATTGGGGGAAGAGCTGTGGACTAGAGTGGACTTACTGGTATTCTGTTGTAGATATATTGTGATTCATGCAATGGAAGAAATTACAACATTGATGTGGAGCCAGTGGCCACTGGATGCTTTCGGGGCAGGGAGAGGGAAAAGCAGCTGTAATACAGGAGCTTTTTCGGGACTTGAGAATTATCCTGAGTGACATTACAATGACAGATATGGGCCATTTTACATCAGCATATACCATGCAGAACTGTGTGGGAGAGAGTGTGGTCTACAATGTGAACTATGGTCCATGCTTAGTGGCAAAGCCCCAGGATGTGTTTATCCATTGCAGATGATGTGCCACACTAATGAAAGATGTTTATGTGGGAGGTTGTGGGAGCTGTGGGTTGTGGGGAACATGGGAATCTCTATAATTTTTGTGTAACATTTATGTAATTTAAGCATCTTTTAAAATATTTTTTTAAAAAATCACTTGCCATTAAAAAAAAAAAAAAGTAATGTTTCACTCCTTCACTTCCAATCTTTATAGGTTTTACACATGTGGCTAGACTTATTTCACCAAGTATGTCCTCCAGTACAATTTTGAAAGAACAGCTAAGGGCAGACTTTTTTTTTTTTTTTTTTTTTTTTTTTAACCTTATTCCTGCCCTTAGGGGAATAGGACTGTCTTTCATGATTAATTATAATGTTAGTTATAGGGATTTTAGTGGATATTAATCACATTGTTGACTTTTCCATCTATTTTTAGTTTTTAAAGAGTATTACAATGAAAGGGCATATAATTTTGACAAAGGCTATTTTCTGTATCTATTGAGATGATCAAACGACTTTTCTGATATGGGCATGTTTAGCTCTATATGTGCACTGATTTCTGCTTTAGCAGCTTTCCACAAATTTTATGTTATATTCCAATTACTATTAATTTTGAAATATTTTCCAATTTCACTTTACAAATTTCTTTTGATCCTTGGGTTATTTAAATACATATCGTTTAATTTGAACATATTTGAAATTTTATTAGTTTTGTCTTTAAACTTTCTAATTAAATTCTGCCATGATGAGAGAATGTAATCTATAAGATTTCAATCTTTTAAATTAATTGTGTTATTTTATGTGTATTTTGATAAATATGCCATGTGCAAATTGAAAAAGAATGTATATTCTCCAGTGGTTAGGCACTTTAATTAGGTTAACTTGGTGGGCAGTATTATTTGAATATTCTAAATCTTTACTGGTTTTTAATGCACTTGTAGAAAATACTGGAAATGTTAACATGACAAATTATAATTGTGGATTTGTAATTTTCTGCTTTTAGTTCTATAAGGTGTTATTTTTTTTGTTGTTGTTTATTGTTCTTGTTATTTTTTCCCTTTTTGCATTCAGAAGCTCCGTAAATAAGTAAATGCACATTTAGGAATTCTGTTTACTCTTTATGAATTGATTATTTAATCATTATAAAATACACTTATTTTACTCTATCTTTATGCCAATACGATGCTGTTTTTACTACTCTAGCTAAGTAATATGCTTTAAAGTCAGGAAATGAGTGTCCTCCAACTCCAATCTTCTTTTTTTAAGACATTGTTGGCTATTCAGAGGCCCTCACCCTTGTGAATAAATTTGATAATTGGCTTTTTCTTTTCTGTAAAAAAGGCTGTTGGAATTTTTATTGGGATTGTGTTGAATGTGTAAATCAGTTTAGGTAGACCTGACGATATTTAGTCTTCCAATCCATGAACACAGAATGCCCTTCCATTTGTTTAGGTCTTCTTTGGTTTCTTTAGCAATGTTTTGTAGTTTTCTGAATGTAGGTTCTTTATGTCCTTGGTTAAGTTTATTCCTAAGTGTTTGAATTTTTTAGTCGCTATTGTAAATGGATTTTTTTTACTTCCTCCTCACTTTGCTCATTAGTAGTGTGTAATGGATTGAACTCCCCAATCAAAAGACATAGACTGACAGAATGAATAAAAAATAAGTGCCATCTATAAGCTGTCCACAAAAAACTCACCTTAGATGCAAAGACATCTAGTGAAAGATTGGAAAAAGATATTCCAACCAAATAGCAACCAAAAAAATGTGGAGTAGTGAAATGAATATTGGACAAATTAGATTTTAAATGCAAAACTGTAGTAAGAGGTGAAGAAGGTCATTATTTATTAATAAAAGGGACAATTCACCAGGAAGAAATAACAATTATAAATGTTTATGCACCTAACCTGGGTGCCCCAAAATACATGAGACACATACTGGCAAAAAAGGGAGATACAGACATCTCTGCAATAGTAGTTGGAGACTTCAAGACAGCACCCTCAGCATTGGAGAGAACATCTGGACAGAGGATCAATAAAGAAGCAGAGAGCTTCAATAACGTGATAAATGAACTACACCTAATTGATATTTATAGAGCATTACACCCCAAAACAACAGGATATACATACTTCTCAAGTGATGATGGGTCTTTCTCCAGAATAGACCATGTTGGGTCACAAGACAGGCCCAATAAATTTTAAAAGATTGAAATTATACAAAGAACTTTCTCTGTCTTGCTTTTTTATATAGTCTATATGTTACCCATTTTAATTCTACTGTGTAATTCATTAACAATTTATCATCTGTCATCTATTTCATCCATTAATGTTTGGGAGAAACACTTATTTTATTTAAGCCTGCCTTCTTGTTATCTTACTATGGGTTTGTTGAGCATGTTGGATTTATGGACTGACATTTTCTCCCATTATTCTTCAAAAGATTTTCTCCTCTAATCTCCCTATCCTCTCTTTCTGTGACTCCAGTTGCACTATATTTAGGGCAATTGCTTGACACTGTTCCCTACACCTATGACAGGCTGTTTACTTATTTCTGTCTTTATTCTCCGTGTGCCTCCACTTGTTTTATTGACGTCCACTCTGCCTGGTTGAAATTAAAAATTCTCCCATGCTGAGAAGCATTTGGAATCTTTATTCTCCACACAGATCCTGAGGATATTTTCTCTACTAGGCCTCAAAGAGTCTCACCTTTGCATGTGCATCTTATCATTTAGCCAAACTTTCAAGGGTCCACAATCCTCTGCAGAGCTTCCTTCTTTCTGGTACCTAGCAGCACAAATTCCAGGCACCTTAAGATCCTTGAACTATTTCTTTTTATCTCCAAAAGCTCTTTTCTATTTTGACTCCAGGTTCCTGTGCTGTCATTTGGAAAATGCCCCCAGGCAGAACAGCTAGGTCTGATGAATAGCTTACCCACTATGACTTCTTCCCTCAACTATCATTGTATTCCAATGTATAAAATCGTTTGCTTCATATATTTTTGACAATTTTTTTATTTTTACAGCAGTGTGGTAATTCTAATACCCATTATTCTGTCATGGATAGAACTGCAGGTCTACCTATGAATATTTGACACAATTAATCACTCTATCCTCCTAGTTATACTTTCTGCATTTATCTTTTGGAACTCCATGCTCTCTTGGTTTTCCTCTTACCCAAATTGCTACTATATCTCAATCTTCTTTATTGGTGTTATTAGTCAGCCAAAGGGGTGCTGATGCAAAATACCAGAAATCTGTTGGTCTTTATAAAGGGTATTTATTTGGGGAAGAGGTTTACAGTTACCAGGCCATAAAGCGTAAGTTACTTCCCTCATCAAAGCCTATTGCCACGTGTTGGAGCAAGACAGCTACCGACGTCTGTGAGGGTTCAGGCTTCTGGGTTCCTCTCTTCCCAGGGCTTGTTTGTCTCCGGGTTCAGCTCCTCTGCTATCTCCAGAAGGTCAGCTGTAGACTATGATGCTCTCTAGGCTTTGTACCTCTCCTCAAGCCCAGCTGTAGACTATCAGGCAAACAGCTTGTTTCTCTTCCCAAGGCGTTCTCTCTTTCCTCACACGCAAGCTCCTGTGTGTGTTCACTTCCTGGGGCTCCAGCATTAAATCTTAGTATCAGAACTCCAACATCAAAACTCTCTGTCCTTTGCCATTCTTTTTATCTTTCAGACCCCATCCACCAAGGGGCGGGCTCAACGCCCTACTGATGTGGCCCAGTCAACGCCCTAATCATAACTTAATCATACCCAGATGAACAGACCAGTTTACAAGCATAATCCAATATCTATTTTTTGGAATTCATAACTATATCAAACTGCTACAATTGGTTAATTTTCATATTCTAGAAACATACTCAGTTTTTCCTCAGCTCCTTGGAATTTTTCTTTTCAATATCCACCCTTTAGTTTGTGAGTCTTAAATTCCTATCTGTTGACTAAAGCATGAAATTCAGACTCAAATAACTGCTTTATCAACAACTCAACATGAATGTCTATTGGATATCTCAAAAATAATACCTCTGACATTGAACTATTGATCTTCCCCTGTTCCAAATAGTCTCATCAACAATGTTCCCCATCTCAATTATGACCATATTAGAGAATGGTCATTTTCAACTATATCCAAGTCTCCTCTCTTTCCTTGGCACAAAAGGAAACTACATCCCCCATCTCTTTTTTTCTCTAAGTGAGTCCATATGTTGATGCCTGGGCAATGTATGCCAATGAGAGGTATGCTACATTCAGGCCTGGCCACAAAACTGTGCATGATCTTTGTACTCATGTGAATGAAATTGATTTGGTAAAGGACTCATCAGAGGTCTTAGGGGAAGGTTGTGCCATAGATGAATTAACTCAAGACCCCTGAGTCACAGCTTGGGGGGAGCCCGACAAATGAGACAGCTGATGAGAATCCTGTGTGTTTGACTCTATGTGTGAGAAATACAATTTTCTTGTTTAAAGCAAAGGATATTTACTGATTTATTGTTACCACAACATTGTATAGCCTACTTTAATTAAAATAATAGTAAATTCATCTTTCATATTCCACAAATCAAAATTATTGGAGATATCCTTGACTACTCTCTTTGTCACACCTCTACTAATCTATCAGTAATCTTCTTGGTTATAATTTCATATTATAAATATGAAATATATAAATATAGAACCTAAGCCCTTCTCACCATTCCCACTTCTACCACTTTGTTAAAGGCACGCTCATCTGTGATTGGATTATTGCCACATATATCCTTGCCCTCTGACATAGGTCATCCAAATTGGTCTTTTTAAGAGAGAATTCAGAACATAACCCACTGCTCAGTTCAATACCGCAAGTGACTCCTTCTATCACTCATTAAAAAAACTAAAATATTTAAAACAGCCATATGATGTAGCCCCCTAAACTTCTGTGGTCTCATCTCCTACTATTCTCTTTCTCATGTTCATCCAGCCATATAGGTCTCTGTGCTATTTATTAAGCTACTATCATTCTTCCTTCATACATGTTTTTGCCTCTGTCTGAAACACTATTCTCCCATGTAGAAGAGTGTCTAATGCTCTCAACACCTTCAAAACATTCCTGGGTCACTTGTCATCTTCTCAGTGAGACCTTTCTTACCACCCCACTCACAATTTGAACCCCCAATACTTTCCCTGACTCTCATTCACTATCTGCTTCCTAGTTTTGTTTGTGTCCATAGCAATTCTATCACGCTGTTATATTCTATGGCTTGCCTGCATGTTTTTGCTTTTGTTGTTGTTGTTGTTTTGTCATCTGTCTCTGCCCTGATCCTTCTCCACTTCAGAATTTAATATCCACGGAGGCATGGATTGTCAGTTTTGTTACTGATTAATCTCCAGTACACTAAATGGGTCTCCAGTATACAGTGGGCCTTGTTGAATGAATGAATGAATGTCAATAAGTCCGTGAAATGTTGACCTTTCACTCCTTAAAAACTGATTTGCTTAATTTAAAAAGTAGGTTAAAAATTTCCAAATGACTAATTCTACTAAATAATCTGTGAAATAGTTTTAATTTCTCTTCTTGATTTAGCTGTCTTTATCTTCATAAAAGGCAGTAATTAAAAAAATATGTTTTGTTTAAAAGAAGCTAATGTTGCGATCCAGTGAGAGAGATGGGTTTGAATGCTACTTAATCAATGTATTCCATGTCAAATGCTACTTAATTTCTCTTAAACTCTGTTTTACCACATTATTACAGATGACAGTAATATATAGCTTACACAGTTATGAATTTAAATAAGATTATGTATATGAAAATATATAACATAATAGGTTTGTATCAAATGCTGGTTCCCTCAATTGCCTTTGCTAGCAAATAATTTTTCATTTACCCTTTCCAATTACTTATATATTTACTTATTCCATTTACTGATACATAACCAAATAGTTTGCAGGTATTTTCTTTACTAGGGCAGATTTTGGTAGTTGCTGAATTTTAATAGGGTAGATTTAGGTGATTGGTAGAATAGGACAAAATTTGAGGTTATATAATTTTCATATCTAATGCCAAAATATATGTAAGTAAAATATACAGTGTTTATATTTTTAGTGCCCAGGCAAATCCTTTGCCACTAGAGTCAAAATTCTGTTCTGTAGATAACATAACAGACAAATTATAACCACCTGTGGAGAGAAATAATCATGATGTGAACAAAATACCAGTTGAGTGGTCTATATTTAAATAAACATTCCTCATGAAACAGGCAAAATTGAAGGACATGTTTATAGATTTTGGAATCAAAAGCTTGTCATTTCCAACTAGATTACAGATCACATTGTTGAACAGAGTTGACATAGGTAGGTTATTACTGTGGGAGTTTATTAAGTGCAATCAACTGTATAAGCAAATGAGACATCCTGATGAGAAGTCAGAAGTCTTGAGAAATTGCTGTCATTGGATCTGTAACTGAGGTCACACCTAAAGAGAATCTTGGATTAATGATCTGTCACTTTTTGTAAACACACATTTCAAACCCCATGAACCACAAGTATTGCATGAAAATTACATTAAGTAGGGAATGCATTTAACGTTTGTTGATAAAATATCTAAAAATAACAAGGGGCTAGGTTAAAAAAAAAACGCCACTAATCTTCACTGCCAGTGCCTGACCTTCACTGAGGGAATATATTCCCTATCAAATCCCTGTCAAATTACATAAGACCAGAAAATTAACATTGATGTGAACATAAGCTGAAAAAAATTGAAAATGCCAAATCTGTCCAGGCTACCTATCCTGTCCAGGAGAGTACCATAAACAGTTTAAACGAGAAGACTTCTCAAGTGGCCTTTTCTTAGGAGGCAGGACTCCACATCACACTATTTAATATTTTCATCCAAGATTTGAGGGCTGAAATGGAACATAAAATAATCATATTCACTGATGAAGCGGTGGGCTGGAGAGCATCTGGGAGCATAGTATTAGATCCCAAATTATTTCAGCAAACAGAATAAAGATGTTATTAAATAGGGAAATATACAAGGTCATTTACTTAGAGAGGAATAGCCAAAGATTCTCAGGGAAACTTCAGCTATTAGTTGCCAAAAGAAAGTAGATCAACAGTCAAAAGTTTTAATATCCACAGGATATTCTGAAATTAGAGTACAGCTTTGGTTCCTTGGTGAGTTGTGATAAGACCAGCCCACATGGCAAGATTAATGGAAGCTAATAACTGACAAGCCATCCCATGTTTCTCTCTTTGGTTTCATGGCCAGGTACATTGTAGTAGGGCCTGAAAAGCTCCTATGATGCTGATATATGCTGCGACCCTATATCCCTACCAATGGGAAAGAGAATGAGAAAGCCCTGTGTGAAGCAATTCTGGGGAAAACTTTCAATAGATAATCAGAGTGTATCTTAAATTAAAGAATTTTGTGGAACAGTGGTCTATCATCTTCTTGCCAATGGGCAAGTTGGTCTGATGATTTTTAACGAGGTACAGCACTGAAAATACACCAAAATGGGGACTTGGAGGTAGTTAGCACAAGTATGTTCTTTAACCTTGGCATAAACAGACATTAAAATGCATCAATCACTGCATTTAACAAATAATCTACTGAACACCTAACAAATAGTCGATTGAGATGGAAAAAAAGTCATAAATGCTGGCCTGCAGACACTTAGGTCCAGATGAAGCAGCCAGACTATTAAATAGTTACAGAACAATATGAGTACTGGTATACCAGGAATGTAATGTGTTGCTATTGGACCATGTAGAGAGGGAATCCCATACACATTTTATGGGTCTGGCAAGTTTTCTCAGAGGGGGTAAATAACTGAGCTGGGACCCAAAGGATTAGTATGAGTTATAATTCATACTATTAGTATGAGTAGTTATTATCAATGGAAGAAGCAGAGAAACTTCCTGTAGAAGGAAGAACATGTAAAAAGTTGAGAAGAATTACTTTATAGTTTTTCAGATTATTGGTTAATTAAAGACATCAAGAAATATCAGAGAACATGTGATCCACTAAGAAAATATTCTCAGGTCCCTAATTATCCACAGAATTAATTTGATAAATAAGTTCCCACTGCTACCTTTTCATCTCTGAATGTCACATGAAACTCTTCCAATTTCACTGACTACATTTCCTTAAAGAAATCTTACATTGGAGATATTGGACTAGAACTCTGAATGTCTATAAGGCAGTTTTGCCTCAAAGGAGCTATGCAATGTAGTAAAATCCTGGTAATGAGGAATCTTTTAACCTGCGATAGGTATCTATTGAGCATCCTAAAAGACTTCTTTTAAGGTTTCTTGTGGCAATGCCAGCTGGTGACAAATTCCTTCAGCTTTTGTCTGAAAGTCTTATTTTCCCTTCATTTGTGAAAGAGATTTTCCTTGGGCAGATTTGCAGGGTGACAGTGTTTAACGCTGGTATTTTAAAATGTTGTTCCATTGTCAAACGGCTTGCATTGTTTGCAACAAGAGATCTCCTTGACATTTGTATATTTGTTCCTTGGTATGCAGTATGTTTTATTTCACTGGCTACATTTAATATTTTCTCTTTGTCCTTTGTTCAAGCAATTTTGTTATGATGTGCCTTAGTTACATTTCTTAATGTTTCCAGAGCAAGGATTTAGTTAAGCTGCTTGAAATAAGTTAAAAATTCAACATATTTGGAAAATTTAGGCCATTGTTTTTTCAAATATTTTTCTGTCCTGCCTTTTCTACTCTATCCTCTGAGGACTATAATCAAACACATGTACTAAGTGGCTTGCAGTTGGATCAAAGCTCACTGGTGCTCTGTTCCTTAGTTTTCTCCGTGTTTTCCTCTCTGCTTCTCACTTGAGTTTTTTTGTTTTGTTTTGTTTTGTTTGTTTTGGTTTACCATGTCTTTAAATTTCCTAATCTCTCTTCTTTACTATTTAATCTACTATTACTCATATCTAGTGTCTCTCTTTTTTTTTTTTTCTTCTGAATCCTCCATGCCTCTCCCTAACATGTTTATGCTTTCCTTTACCTTCATGAACAAATAGAATATAGTTTTAACAACTATTTTTATTGCTCAAATCTATTAATTCTATCACCTGTGACATTTTTCAGGTATATCTGTTCATTGGTTGTTTTATTATTATTTATTGTATTTCTCTGCTTCTTTGCATGTCTGGTAATTTTTTATTGGATGCCAGACATTGGATTTTACTTTTATTGAGTACTGGATATTTTTTATTCCTGAAAGTATTCTTGAGCTTGTTTCTGGCCTACAGAGTTACTTGTAACCATTTTAATCCTTCTGAGACTTGTTTTATGTGCTGTTAGTTGAGAACAGAGCAGCTTATTTTGCTTCACCCTTAAAGCAATAGTTCTCTGACTAGGTTACACAAATTCCTGTGAATTAACAGCTTTTTTTTTCCATTTGGCTGGTGGCCTCAGAGGCTATTCCTAGCCCTGGGCGATCTTGGAGTATTGTTACCCTGGCTTCTTTGGGGTGGTACTTTCCCCAATATTGAGTGGTTTCATCATAGGCATACAGTATATATTTGTACTCAGATAAGGAACTTAGGAGCCTCTTCTGCAGATCTCCAGAACTCTTTCTGTGGCGGTCTCTCCACTTGGGTACTCTGCCCTGAGACTCTAGCTTATCTGGCCCTGTCTGTACTCCAGTTCGAAGTGCTTAACTCAGGATGACCAACAAGCTTCACTTGAATTCTCTCTCCCTGTCCTGGAAGCTGGCATATTGAAAATTATAAGAAAGGTTTTCAAGAAAATAGAAAGTAATCAGAGGAATGGTTCCAACAAAACACTTTGTATAAACTAAAAATGCATTGTCTTTCTTAAGCGCAGTGTGCTTTCTCATGCTTTTAAAACAAAAGATTTCATCCATAGTTTAGAGAATTAGTATTTTTATGTATGGATAATCCCTGCCATTCAGCCATATTTTGTTTATGTCAGTATGCAGTGGATTTGTGGAGACCAGATTCCGTGAGTCCTTTTTGAACTCTCCAACAAGTGTTTCAGATCATGATCTCAGCAGGATTCTATTTTAAAATGGCATAAATATTTTGTAAAAAGAACTTGAAATGTAAATATTGTGGATGTGCTATAAGAGTTCCGTATTTCAAAAACTGAAGTATCATAAAAAGCCACATTTTGTCTGATAAAAAAAAAAAAAAAGATTTCAGAGAAGTAAGAGAGTAATTATAAACTAAAATATGGAATGTTATGAGAGGTGAGAAAGATAAGGGAAACAAATAAATCTCACAGTTAGTAATAATGTACTTTCAATTTAGTATCTCATTAATTCTAAGCACTATTGGAAAAGCACATCATTCCAGAGGTGTCATAAAAATTAAAAAATTAGCAAAGAACACTCAAAAATATGTTTTTTAATTACCAAGGTATATGACCTTTAAAATGAAGAATGTTTCTTTTATTTATTTATTTTACATAAAAGATGGTGTTTTTCACTAAGATTCCTTTTTCCTTATCTCAGTTGATTTAAAAAAGTCATAGAATATAATATTCTTTAAGATAAATAACCCTAAATGCAGCTAATTCATAATTAATATTATGATTAAATAGCATACCTTGGACATGCTAAAACACTGGATACCATTTTTCATAATAAATTTCTTATGGATTTAGATATTTAAGCCCTCTCTTGAGAGTCAACATTACAATATATCTATAATTTTAACATGGATGTTAAGTTTATTTTTAACATTAATTTTGCTATGGCAGCGGTAAAATTATTTCCAGAGGAAAACATTCCCAACCCTGTGCAACTTTCAAACTGACAACATCCTATTTATTTTGTATTGGTTAATTTTTTTTTTTTTAAGATTTTATTTATTTATTCATTTATCCCCCCCTGCTGCTCACGCTTGCTGGGTCAGCCAACCACGCCGTGCAGGCGGGCCTGCCCTCACCAGGAGGCCCTGGGAACCGAACCCGGGGCCTCCCATATGGTAAACGGGAGCCCTACTGATTGAGCCACAGCCGCTTCCCAGTATTGGTTAATGAGATCATTTACTGAAGTCAACAACTTAGAGAAAGCAGATGTTCTTGACCACTTAGACATTTTGTCTTCCTCAAGACTGGTACTTCTAAAGAGTCAAATCATTTGGGAGGCCTGCTTTGCCTTACAAACAACTCCAATGTACAGCCCTTTGGGGCAATGCTGTGTATGTATAAACATATCATTTTAAAATGTCATTATATTATGGCTTTCACATATTGTTCTACATTGTTCATTACTTTTTTCACCTATTTCAGAAAACTGCCTGCTTCAGCACATATAGATCTCCCTTATTCTTTCAGAATGCTAAATCCTTTTTCATTTTATGTAGTTATACATCGTACTATAAACAGATCAACAGTTTATGACAGATTTTCTCCAAATATTTCTTCCAAAATTTGCTATTGATAATGATGGCCATAAAAATCACCCTTACACATGCACATCTACAGAGCTATAGGATATATTTACCTGATAAATTTATAAAGGTAGAATCATTGATTCAAGTATGAATAAAATCTAAACATTGATAGACAATTCCATATTGACCTCTTAAATATTGTTACTATTTTACACTCCCATAAACAAATCGATGAGTTTTAGATTTCTACCATCCTGGTCAAAATTGTGTATTATCATTTTTCTATTTTTTCCTAATCAACATGGGGAAAATAATCATTCATTATTGCTTTAATTTGGAATTGCCAGGTCACTGATAAAATTGAGTAAAATGTCATGTTTATAGGTTTGTTTATGCATGACTGTGTGACTGACCTCCAACAAAAACCTTAGACACCCAGGCTGGATGAGCTTCCCTGGTTGGCAACACTTGGCATATGTTGTCACCCATAATTGCTGGGAGGAATAAGCATGACTCATGTGACTCTTCTGAAAGGGGACACCTTGAAGTATGCACTTGTTTTTTCCCAGACTTTTCCCCATATGACTTTCCTCTTCACTGATTTTAATCTACGTCCTTTCACTGTAACCATAGATACCATAGAAGTTTCTAAGTCCTATGAGTCCTCTAGTGAATCATCCTAAGTGTGGTCTTGGGGACCCCAAACATGCAAATTGAAATCTAATTATGCCAATTCCATTTATTGAATAAGCTAGCTGATTAGATATCTTTTAAAATACATTCTTAATTCAAATTGGGTTTTCAAAATTGTAAAATAAAATGTAAATGTATATATATTTTTTAATTTATATATATGTATATATATAAATCTTCTAGTATTTTAACTGTATCGAATCTATAGAAGAACTTTTGAGACCCCGTATCTTAGCAATGCTGCATCTTCTGGTCATACATATTTTATAGTCCTCACTTATTTAGGTCTTTAATTTTTCCTCAGCACTCTCAGCAATATTTTGTAATTTTTAGAGTAAAGGACATGCATGTCTTCATCGGGTCCATTAACTGGTATTTGACGCTTTTTTGTGCTATTGTAAGTGGTGTTTGTTAAATTTTATTTGTGTGTGTGTTGCTAGAATAGTAATATAAATGACCTAGGCTCCAGCAAAACTGCTAAATTCACAGACTAATTCTAATTCTCTAGTAGAGTTTGTATAAGATTAGTAATATTTCTTCTTTGAATTTGGAGTTATTTATCAGAAATGGCATTTGAGCTTGGAGTATTAATGTGCATAGGTTCCTAAATTATATTACATTTGTTTAGCAGATATTGGACTATACAGAATTTTGATATTTTATTGTGTTAGTTTAGACAAGTTTTATTTTTCAATGGGTTTACCCATTTCTTCTAAATTTTCAAATTGATTGCCATAAAGATTTTTATGTCTTCTTTTAATCTTTATAATGTCTGCAAAAACTGTAGTGGTATGTCATTTCTGATTTTTATACAGTTAATTTTGTTTTCCCTGTCTCTGTTTTTTTCTTAATCTTAATTTTAAGTGGTTTCTCTTAAAATGGTTGAATATTTTCTCATTTTGTCACTTTTGATGTACAAACATTTGGGCACTTTTAGTTGACACATACTTGATGTCATTATTTTTCTTTTCCAAGAATATGGGCCATTACATAAAGCCAATAAATTTATAGTAAAATATAACTATCTAATTAATATTAAAATACAAAATACAACTTTCAATAATCCCATAATTAATCCCACTATGGTATGTCATGTTGATACAATGATTTTATATATTTTTTAAAATTAGGCAACTTTTTAAAATTGTACAAGTTTTTTTCATTATTTTTAAAGAACTTTTAGATTACATAAAAGTTACATTGAAAATATAGGGGGTTCCCATATACCTCACCTCTTCCCCCTCCCACGATTTACCCCATTAACAACATCGTTCATTAATGTGGTACATTTGTTACAATCGATGGACACATATTGAAACATTGCTACTAACCATGGTCTATAGTTTACATTATGGTTTATACTTTGCACCGCATAATTTTAGAGGTTTTGACAAAATGTATAATGGACTGTATCCGTCATTGCAATGTTATGCAAAACAATTCTAATGTCCCCAAAATGCCCCATGTTACACCTGTTCTTCCCTCACCCTCCCTTCAAAACCTCTGGTGAACATTGTCTTTATATTGGTGTTACAAGTTCTTCCATTACTTGAATAAGTCCTCTTTGGCCCTAAAGTATAATTTTTATTATTATTACAAAATGAGAAATCTACACATAAAATATGCTTTAAAAATAAAATTAGAAAAAAAGATGTATGCAATTTAAAGACTTTGCACTGTGCTGAAAATCAAATATCCCATGCAGTAATACAATGTGCCAATTCATTAAATGTTAACACAATTCTCAGTTTAATATTTACAAAGACATTATAAAGGTCGAGAATTTCACATCTATGGTAGCACTTATAGAAAGGCATTACAAATCTGATGTCTATCCTTATGAAGCTTACAAATTTGCAATGCTCTCAATAAAAGCTTTTAGAATTTCATCTAATTGTGTCGCATCCAAAGAATCACAAGTTCATGTCCTGCTAAGTTCTACCTTCTCAAATATTTATGCTCACTTTTCTATTCCCTGCCATCTGATAATATTAACACTTAAAAAAAAGAGAACAGGAAAAGAAATGCTGCAATAAACTCCTGATCACATGCAGAAATTATTACTACTATAGTTCACTGTAAAACAAGTCCATAAAATATTATATGAACTTTGATCATGAAAAATCAGAGGAATAAAATCTTTACTGGCATAGGCATTAAAATCAATTGTATAAAACACCCACACGGCACTATTAGATAGTTTAAGCAACCAATATCCAATAGTTGACAAAATGTCCCACTGACCAGCATTCATTTAAATACATTCTTATAGAGGTGGGGAAAAAATAAAGTGTTAGCTTTCCAAGGCTCGTCATAAAAGGACTTTCATGTTCTGCTGATCTAAAAACAAACAACAACAGCAACAAAGACCAAACCACTACAAAAACAAAACCAATGTAAGTGGGGGTGTAAAGAGAATGTTTAGCATGCCAAAAGATGTTTTGTGTGAGTTAAAATCTAAAGCCAACGTACACATAATCACATTACCAACTAGTTGGGTAACACTGTTAAATGAAATGCTGCTGCACAATAGAGGCTCAATAAGTTAAAAACTATAGTGTAATAAAGAAAAACAAACAAACAGACGAAAAAAAAAAAAACTATAGTGTAGGATTGTGGGAAGATGGCGATGGACTAACAGGCAGAACTGAATGCTCTCACAGAAACAATGGAAAAAGATTCAGAGCTGTCTTAAGGACCAGCTTTGGGGGTCAGCAGGACAGGACAGTGTTACACAACTCCCAAGAAGGTAAGGGACAGACAGATTAAGAAGCCTAAATGACAAACATAAGTTACCAAGCCGCCCGTGGTGGCAGGAAGGACTCCCCTCCCCACCCCCAAGATTTTAAGCTGGGGTAAAACCTCTGGCTCACTTAACTGAGTGACAGGGGAACAGACATCTTACTCCCTGTCAGCTGTTTCAAGGGAAAAGGGAGGGGAGGTCAGGGTGTTTTTTCTTCAGTGAATTTGGCCAGCAGACCCTGCTTTGAATCTCTGATCTGGAGATTCAACACAGGAACATGAGAAAGCTGAGACTGAAACACCTCCATGGAAAGGTTTGCTGACTCGCACCATCTGCTGGCCAGGCTGGGAATTTCATGGACAAAAACTGTTCATGTTTTCTGTATCCAACCCCTGGGAGAAAATCTGCACCCCACTAGCAAGTCCCTGGCCTGATTTTGAAAATTTAAGCTGGGAAATTTTAAAGACTGAGAATAAGTTGAGCCAAATACCAAAGAGCTGTGTGGAAAAATAAACATTAGGCAAGAGAGAGAAATTAGCCATCAGAGTAAATACACCAACATATTCAGATGCATGCCCAACATCAGCAAACAATTACAAGCCATACTAGGAAACAAGAAGAGATGGCCCAGCCAAAAGAACAAACCAAATATCCTGAAGAGACACAGGATTTAATACAATTAATCAGTGATAATCATAGAAGTCTCCTAAATCACGTCAAAGAATTTAAAGATAAAATGACTAAAAAATTAAAGGATATTAAGAAAACACTGGGAGAACATAAAAAAGTGTGAAAGCCTGCAAAGAAAAATAACAGACCTTGTGAGAATGAAGGAAACAATGGACTAGATTAAAAATACATTAGAGGCACATAAGAGCAGATTTGAATTGCTTGAAGATAGACTCAGTGATTTCAAAGACAGAACATCTGAACTGGAAAAGACAGGAGAACAAAAAGAGAAGAGAATGGAAAAAATGGAATGGAGTCTCGGGAAAATGAATGACAACGTGAAACTCACAATCATTCACGTGATTGGTGCCCCAGAAGGAGAAGAGAATGGAAAAGGGGCAGAAAAAATATTTGAGGAAATAATGACTGAAAACTTCCGAACCCTTACGAAGAACATAAATATCAATATACAAGAAGGGCAATGCACCCCAGACAGAATAAATCCAAATAGGCCTACCCCAAGACACTTACTATTCAGAAAGACAAATATCAGAGATAAAGAGAGGATTCTGAAAGCAGCAAGAGAAAAGCAAAGCATCACATGCAAGGCAGACTCAATAAGGTTAAGTGCTGACAGCTCATCAGAAACCATGGATGAGAGGAGAAAGTGGTATGATGCATTTAATGTACTGCAGATGCAGCACCAGCGAGCAGGTTGGGAGTGCTTTAGCTGGCACCACTCTCTGTTCAGGAACAGCAGCCTCAGGGTGATTCTTCCTTGAGAACGGGCGGCCATTCACCAACTCTTTTTTCCCTTGCTTATCTACTTATGTACCTGTTTGATCTTACTAATAAAACTTATGCCTCATTATAGCAAAAATGAATTTTAGAGCTTGAAAATTTAAAAATTTGCCAACTGTCCAATCCTGCGATTTAACGAAACAGTATGACTGGCCAAAGTTTACAGCTAATAGTGAGTATTTGCTTTATACAAAAAGTGCCATTGATTTGGATTTGGGCATTATAGTTTTGGGCTTTTTTTTTTTTTTCTTCAATATAATCTTTATTTTTAAAGAGGTTTTAGACTACAGAAAAGTTACTTTGAAAGTTTGAGGGATCCCCATGTACCTCCCTCCCTCTCCCACAGCATCCCCTATTTTTTTTTTAATGCAGCAGTACAATTTATTATGATGTATCTGTAAAAGCTACTCATTAAAAAAATGCACATTTAAAAAATGACTCACTTGTGGTAAGGACTAACCTACCTACAGTAATAATCTAAAAAATAAAACCGTGATTGTGACATTTATCAGTACTTCACACATCTAACAAATACTGAAGGAGGCAACTACCATTGTTATAAAAAGTCAAAAACTTAAGCACAAATCAGAATTAAGAGAAACTTCAGAATGTTCGCATTTGCGTGCATATTTGGCTGAAATTTCAAAGATTCAGTTAACAGTCAGACCCATTGTTGCAATAAGTACCATGCAGCTCTTACAAGCCAACTTTCCAGCAGCCACACAATGGATTTTCTGCTGTGGATAAAATTTTAAAGAGAACCTCGGCACTTAAGGTCCTAAGACTAATGCTCAGACTTCGACATCTGCACGTGGGGTGGAGCCTGAGTCCCCCCAACCTAGTTTATACTGAGCTCCTTGTTCTCCTCAATAAATCTCATGAAAGGCTGGCTGGCAGATTACAGATTTCGTAAATGCTAGCAAACACTTGACTCATTTTTTTAATGATAGGATCTTTTTAATATCATCTTTTACCATCAAAAATCCCCTTAGCTTCATAATTGTTTTTTCCTGTCAGACTTAATATCATATATTGCAATGGAAATTACTCATGGACAGCCTATTTCTCCTATATAGAGATAGAATCTATAGAAAGCCTCACATGCTATGGTTGTGTTTTTGTCATAAAGCACATTCCATTCTTTGAAAGGCTTAATTCTCAGTCTTTACATCAACATTATTCATTAAGAATTCATTATTTTGCTTTAACCTTCACTTTTCCCTCTTTTTCTTATAGAGATGGGTACTATATGAAAAGCCAATAAGTCTATGTCAGCTATCCTTATTTAGACATCAATATTTCATGAAAATGAATACTGACAGTTCACCTACTATATTAGAATTAGTGAGGAATTTCAATCCAGTGGAGACAGAGCCTGTGAAGTTTAGGTTCATGAGTCAACTCGGCCAGGTAATGGTGCCCGGTTGTTTGGCCAAGTAAGCACTGGCCTAATTGTGTGTGAGGTCATTTCTTGGACTTAAATCATCAGTAAATTGATTGCATCTATGGCTAATTACATCTAAAATCTATTGAGGAGATTGCCTTCAGCAGTGAGAGATGACTCATTTCATCAGCTATAGTCCTTAAAAAGAGAAATGATGATTTCATCAGTCAGAAGAGAAAATTTCTTTTTCTACTTCAGTAACCCAACTTCTTGGGAATTCATTGAAAACCTGCATTTACACCATGCCCTACAGATTCTGGACTTGTGCATCCCGTCTTGTCTCATAATATTTACAGATCTCTCCTGTCGCTTCTGTTTCCCCTAGAGAACCCTGATTAATACAGAGCCTAACAATGCAATCATTATAATTTTATAAGTTGCAACTATTAACTGTCTTGCTTGCAATTGCAGATTCTCTGTGTTTTGGGGGATGAGAGTTGTCCACCATCACCCTTTTCTTAGGTGTCCTGGGTGAGTCCAATGAACCAGAGAGTAGGTGTTTCCTGCAACTCTTTTGAGATTCACGGCTCACCTGGAATGTGAATAGCCATAGATTTAAGTCTCTGGGGCAATATTTAATGGGTATATGGAAGCACATAACTATATATATCTCATTACTGCTGATACTAAAATTGATCATTTTGCTATAATGGTGTCTGGCATTTTTCTCCACTGCAAAGTTGCCATCTTCCCCTTTGTAATTAACAAGTATTTTATAGCAAGATAACTTGAGTCTATGCAAGTAAAATGTTTCTCATCATAAACTCACCTACTAAGATTAACATTCACTAAAAACTTAAGTCCAACAAAAATTATTGTGGTGTGTGCCAAAAGGTGATTTTTAAAATTTTCAATTTTATATTTATTAATTAGACATATTTGCTTATTCATTTATTATTTATTTTCTATCAGGATGAACTCATGCATAATTATTTTATGGCTTATTATAGTTCGTTTCTATCATTATTTATCTGTTAAATTTCCCTAGACTTGGGGTTCCATCAAGTTGACTCTTCTATCCTTTCAGCATGTCCCATTATTTTTGAGTACTTCCTAACTTTTGGCACCATTATTTCTAGGCTCTGTCAGTGGGCAGAGCTAGGAAATACATGTATGTATATTCACACATCTTTACTTAATTCTATATCTGTGTATTTGCGTGTATATTTTTTTAAAAACCTTGAGTTCACATGGATATCTGTGATTCAATCAAATACGACAGGGTTTATTCTAGTCTTTCCCCCCTTTCTTTCCTAGTGAGAAACCTGTCTCATTATCTACAACATATTTGATTATTTGCTCCACCCAGAAAATACATACAATATCTTTAGAATTGTTCACACATACACACATTAAAAAAAAAACATTTACATTAACTAGAGTATATTTGTGTATTTTGTTTTCTTTAACCTTGCAGTACATATTCAAATTCCCAGTTACTTAGGTTAGTTTTTTTCTTCCATCTTTTATCAGCATGGATATGTTATTCATTTTAAATATAATTAGGCTCATTTGTTGTTATTTGTATTTTCTTAGGGTTCTCCCCACATTTGAATCGATTATTACTACTTATTCCTTTTTTTTTTTTTTTTAACATACGTGAAACTTTACCGTGGTTCTGAAAGTTAAAACTATAGCAAGGTACAATCAAAGACATGTTACTCTCCCCCCTCATCCCATCTATCCTAATCCCAATTCTTGTTCTTTTACTGCATTTCCCTTCTTCCCCTAAAAGTAAACAATCTCTCTAGCTTCTGGTTTATCCTTCCTATATTTCTTTTTATATAAAAGGGCAAACATATTTATATATTTCTCTTCATTCATTCTTACACAGAAAATATCACCCTATATATATGTGTCTCTTGGAAATTACTCTTTATCAGTTTTATAGAGATCATCATTCTTTTTATAACTGCAGAGTGCTCCACGGTGTGGAGGTACCAAAGTATATTCAACAGTTCTCTTATGTATTGATATTTAAACACTTTACAATAGTTTGAAGTTATAAACAATGCTATGTGTATAAACTTGAGCTGGAATATTTTTGTATTGCTGGAGGTGTACCTTCAGGGCAAATACCTAGAAGTAGGATTAATGGGATTGATGGGTAAATAAATAAATGTCTATTTATTTTTTTCAGATGTTTCCAAATTTCCATCCAAAAGGGTTTTGTGACTTTTATTCCCACCAGCAGTGCACGAGATTGCAGCTTTCCTTCATCATTGCCAATAGAAATCTTGTCATTTAAAAAAAAATGTTCACGATCTGATAGCTGAGAAATGGAATCTCAGTTTTGTTTTAATTTGCATTTTTTCTAATTGTGCATATATTTGAACATCTTTTAGTTTTTTTGTCTTTACACTGATATTTCCATGGCTTTTTAATGCATTTTTTCTATTGAGTTTTGGTCTTTTCCCTTCATTTTTAAGAGTTCTTTATATTTTAGAGTTATTAGCCATTTTCTCTGCTATATGTTGCATATATTTTTCCCAGTTTGTCAATTGTCTTTTGACTTTGTTTATGGTTCTTATTGCCATGACATTTTAAAATAATTTTATGCAGTCATATTTTTCAAGAATTTTCTGGAAATGCTATGCCAGAATGCCTGAGTGCTGTTGCTTGGTTACTATATGATTTTCTTTTAAATTCGTTTATTTTTATTTTTTATAAACAATTAGGTTAAAAGTTTTTTAAAAAGTACTTTCAGGACTTCTACAGTTTATTGTATCTATTATTTTCTAATTACCCATTAAATAACCTCATTGCTTTGTTTCCATTACAGAGCACAATCTAAGACCCAAGCTAATAAGCAGGAAAAGAATCAAACAATACAATGAATGGGTGTAAATGTGTTCTAATTAATCTTTATTTACTAACTCAGGTTTTGTGCTCAGTTTTGCCATAGTTGGCATGCTCCTGACTTAGAGTACTGCTTACAAAAGAATCAGTGCTAAATTAGTATTTATTGGAAGAAAAAATAAATTTGTGTCCTTTGTTTATCACTGTGACTCCAGTGTGTAGGGTGAAATTGGCAATATTGGGTATTAAAAATTAATGGTGAATGAATGGGTTGTTATATCATTTAATAGTGTTATATATCACTTTCTGGGACAAAACCCCCCTCTGCCAAATGCAAGAGTAGAAACTCTGCAATAATGTACTATGCTGTGGAAGTTAATGTGGGCCAGTAATATTACTAGTATTAGCTTCCTTCTTATTAACTTTAATCTAGTAATTTAGTAAATATTAGCTTCCTTCTTACTAAATACACCAATTTAGGTAAATCTCTTAGACTTTCTATGTCTTTATACTTATCTGGAAAAGAGAATGATAATATCCTTATTCTCACAGAGTTGTTGTGAGGAAAAATATGTATAAAGCAGATAGCATAGTCCCTGACAATGAGTAAATGCAAAATAAATAAATGTTACAAATATGATAATGATGGTGATGTCTGCATTGGAGATAAAATGACAATTGACTAGGGGAAAGTCTTTACTCTCAAGATAATCATTATTTAATAAGAAAAGTATACCTCTACTAAATTAATGTAATAATAATAAATCAATAGACAATAAATAAGTAAAAAGAAATGAAAAGTGTTTATTTTTAAATTAGGAAATATGAAAAGACATTCCATTTCAGTTTATATTTAGATGTTTAGGAAAAATACTATTTTTTTAAGAGAAAGGTGAGTGGAATCAAGGGAGAGATTTCTAGGAATAATACAATCTATAAGCAAAAGACTAGTAATGCAACTCTGAAACGCATTTGATTACCTGTTCTAAACGATTATGAGCATTTCCTGGTAGTGGGGAGACAAGAAATAAGTAATCACAGATGCACACAGAGATTATAATTTTATATAATGCCCACTGTCATAAAGAAAATGAAGTAAGGTAAGCAGATATTGCTTGACTGGTCACAATTTAGGATGGTTGGTGGTATTTCTTTGAGATACTGATATTTGACTAGATTCTGATAAGATGAAATCATTAAATGCAATGATGATTGAGAACTCAGGAAAATTTTAGTCAGTATTGTCACATAATGAAATTGTACTTTAGAATAATTCACAGCAAAATGGAGGACAGATTAGAAAAAATTGAAACTGAATATAGGGATAATGATTTCCCAAAATATAGTTTTACTATGGTAGTAGTAATTAAAAAAAAAAAAAAAATAGGTAGGAGGTATGCCTTTAAACTAATTTTGAATGTATAACTGGCAGAAATTGGAGACTGAATAAATGGAGGTGTGGATGTGGGATGACAGAAAAGGAGACAAATATGCCCAAACTGCCTATCATTGGATAGATAGCTCTGCCATTTAGGAAACTAGAGATTATAAAAGGATGTTTTTGGTTAAGATAGCAAGTAGTGTGTTCTGTTCTGAACATTTTGAATGTAAGGTGTTTATATGATGCCATTTGATGATTCATTCCATCAAACACTTGGTATGTGATAGGAATGGCCATAGATCATTGAGATAAGTAATGAAGATTTCTTACCTCCATGAGGTATGTAATATAGAGGAGAGACATAGATAACAAATTAGAAAAACATAAAGAAATATATAATATATTTGATAGCTCTAAAATTTAAGTTAGTAAAGCAAGTAGGAAGTTCTAGGGATTGTCAAATTTTTAATTGAGTGGGCAGGAAAGTCTTCACTGAGGAGATATTTGAGTCAAGGCTAAAGAAATAAGTGAGACATGCAGTTATCTGGGAGAGAAGCAGTTTATGCAGAGGAATAGCAAATCAAAACCCTGAAGCACAGGCATGCTCGGTGTCAAGGATGTCAGGGAGATAGTGTGGATGAAGCCAAGTGAGGTGGTGGAAGACAAAGTCAGAAGAGTACTGGAGAAAGGGAAGATCATGTAAGGCCTTATAAATTTTAAGGATTTGATATTTTCTCTGAGATGGATAGCCATTGGAGGGTATTAATAATGGAGTGACAATATAGTTCAAATATTGGCAGGATCACATTATATGCAGTGTGGATAAGAAAACTGAACAGACACAAGGATAGAAAAAGAGAGACCAGTTCAGAGGTAATTAGTATATACCAGTCTAGAGATCATGATGGCTTGAACCAGGATGGTAAAAACAGAAGTGAGAAATGATCACATTCTGGAAATATATTGAAGATCAGATTTGCTGAAGAATTGAACGTGGGTTATGGAACAAAAGGAAAACAATCATTGATGACCCTAAGGTAAGGTTTGTGGCTTTTGCAAGTGGAAGAATAAAATTTCAATTGATATTGAAAGACTAGTAGGAGCAGTTTTATTTGGGGGCAGGGGATGGATATTGAAGAAGCCAGAATGTCAGATTTGGACATCTTGATTTGAGAAT
Source organism: Tolypeutes matacus (assembly GCA_026826555.1). Lineage (NCBI taxonomy): Eukaryota > Metazoa > Chordata > Mammalia > Cingulata > Chlamyphoridae > Tolypeutes > Tolypeutes matacus. Next base: position 9,162,097 of record JAKSZT010054462.1, on the reverse strand, counting down.
TCTTTAGATATTCAAGCTGAGAAATTGAGAAAACCTTTGGCTACAAGAGTCTTCATATCAAAAGAGAGGTACGGATTGAAAATTGATAGATAGATAGATGATAGATAGATAGATAGATAGATAGATAGATAGATAGATAGATGATAGATAGACACACACACATATAAGAATTGAGTAAATCACTTAATAAGTGAGTGTAGACTGAAAAGATTAGCAAGCAAAGGATTGGCCATTGTCCTTCTCCAACACATAGCAGTCATGGAGGTAAGGAGGAGCTTGCAAAAATAGACTGAAGAAAAGTTGTGATTAAAGGAAGAGGAGATGTTCTGGAATAGAAGTGAAGAAAGTATTTTTATGGTGACTTTACCATAAGATATGGTACTAAATGCACAAATAAAGTGAAGGCTGGAAAATGACCTTCATGTTTGGCAGCATGGAACTGGTGAATGATCTTGGGAAGAGTAGTTGAGGGGAGCGGTGGGGATGTTACCTGACTGTAACAGAAATGAGATATAATGAGAGATGAGAAATTGCAGACAGAAAATACAGACTTTTCAAAGAGTTTTTGTGTAAAGGTAAGGAAAGAACTGGGTGTAAGATAGGGAACAAGGGAGCATATTGTTTATTTTAAGATGGGAAAAACATACAGCATGTTCACATACAGACTTGTTTGATACTCCAGCGAGGAATAAAAAAGAGAACAATTAGTGGGCCAGTATTTTAGAAAAGGTGAAAAGAGATTGAATCTAGTGCATGAGTGAAGGAATTGGCCTTAACTAGAGCTCTACACTTTTCATCGGTAGTAACACATCAGAGAATTTGGCCAACAGATGCAGAGAAATGGTTAGATATAAGGCTAGAAGTCTGCAGATATTCTCTTATGTTTGCTTCAAATTTCTCATAAAATAGAAAACATAGTCATCAATGGAGACAGAGAAAGTGGGAGGATGCCTTTGAAGTTTGAGGAAAGAATACAAAGTATGAAGGACTCATTCCAAAGCTGCTTTTTAAGGTTTCACTTGAACATTGGGATCATGGTTTTAACATGGGAACTGTCAGGATGGTTGTCAGTTTTTCTTCATCCAGGTTTCAGCTGGATAGGTATGTAAAGGTTGGAAGCTGTATATATATATCCCAGAAAAACATGTTCTTAAATTTAATCCATTTCTGTGGGTGTAAACCCATTGTAAGTAGAACCTTGTGATGAGGTTGCTTCAGTTATGTGTGTCCCACCTCATTCAGGAGGGGTCTTAATCCTGTTTCTAGAGGCCTTTATAAATAGAATGAATGCAGACCCAGAGAAGAGAAAGCCACAGAAACAAGAAGCTGAAATCAATGAAACCCAGAAGAAAAGAGAGAGACCAGCAGACACCGCTATTTTGACTTGCCATGTGACAGAGGATTCCAGTGTTCTGGAAGAAGGCATTGCCTTGATGCCTTGATAATGCCTTGATTTGGACATTTTCTTGGACTCAAACTGTAAGCTAATAAATTTCCATTGTTTAAGCCAAACTATTTCATGGTATCTGTTTTAAGCAGCCTAGAAAACTAAAACAAGGTGAAACTGAGGAGTAGGCAGAGTTAGATTTAACTAAGATTGTTTGGGATTTTAATTTTGATTTACCAGGGGTTGAAGCAGCCATGGAGTAAGGAAGGGGATAATTCTGTAAAGCAATAATTATACTGATTGACTACAAACTGTAAATGCCATCATCAAGGAGTCAGTATTCAGAGCTGCAAGGTAGGACTTTCCTAATAGCTGACCTTTACTTCATGATGACACATAGGATTTTGAGAAATGAGGAGAAATGGAATATGTGATTCCATTAAGAATTAAATGTTTGAGATTTAATGGAGATTAATGTTTGAGAGATAATGTAGAAACTAAGAGTCTGGGCATTTTTGTGGTAATTGATATGCATGAGGTAAGCACAGAGGAACTCAGGCGTCTAATGTTAATGAAGCTGTGAGTGTCAAAGAGAGGAAGGCATGGGGGCATCTTACCAGGAATGCACAGAATACTTGGTCCTCATGTGACTGTAACTGATGGAAGCTTGGATTCTGCAGAGGAGGCATCTTCCTCCGTCACATGGGCACCCTCAGGACTCATGCTGATGGTGGCATGCAGAGGGATGTCTTACACTGGGGTAAAGTAGAAAGGCACGGTAGCTATTGAAAAACACTCCCAGTTACTAATTTCTATTTAATACACAACCAAGTATATTAAAGCCAAACTAATATATTAATAAGTAAACAAGCAAAAAAAAAAAAAAAAAAAAAAAAACCCAATAGGTTAATTACAAACTTGTGATAAAATTATACAAAATAATCAATTCATAATTCAAGTAGAATATACCAAGATAAATAGGCTTGCAATAATTTACCAGCTTTGTTACACTTTAAGGTTACATATCAATGAATTATGAAAAAAAATATGCTTTATTATTGTAAGCTAACAAATATTTGTGTGTACCAACAGCAAGAAATTAAGTAAGGATTATTTGAAGTAATGAAAGCAACAGCAGATTTTTCTAATCAATCACTTTCGTAAAGGAATGTTGACACTAAATGACTGCTATCCATTTAATTTTATGTTTGTAAATAAATAAGCATAGGATTGAACAAAAACTAAAAGAGAAAGGAATTTAGAAAAAATGTCAATAAACTAATATCTACAAAGCAATTTAATTGACATGAAAATCAGAACAAGCTGCAAATTTGATTTATTAACATCCACACAGAAATGTAGATTTTATTTAATTTCACAAATCTTTGAAATGCTTGGGAGCAATACAATTATTCAATGTTGATTAAGATTGCTAATTTGAGTGAAATAATTACATTTGAGAAAGACTCCAAGCTGAGAAAGTTTTAATGGGTATTTTATTAAATTATCCTAGAGAAATGAGAAATTGTAACTATAACTATTTCCTAATTAATAGTTTTCAGATACTTGGTTAATTCTGATATAAAAAACGTGTAGGTAATGTCATTTATAAATATAGCAGGCAACCTGAAACAAATAACAGCAAATAAAATTCAGTAGTATATTTAAACTGTAATCCACCACAATCAGGAAAATAGAATTTAGGAAGGGAAGAATTGTTGATATTTGGAGCACATTAATGTGTTATTGCATATCAGAAGAACAATAAAGATACACTGGTTGTTCTTATCAATAAATAGCCTAAAGGTATTTTCTAATCTTAAAGTGCTTCTGAGAGAAAGGATTTTGAAGAAAATAAATAAACAAATATATCTGTCAAATTGTAAGGATAACTAATTACACATCAAAAGTCGACCTAGGGGAGTGGATGTGGCTCAAGCGGGAGGTGCTGGGTTAAGTTCCTGGGGCTCCTGAAAAACAAACAAGCAAAACAAATGAAAAATCCAACTCAGGGAAGCCGATGTGGCTCAGTGGTTGAGCACAAGTTCCTGGGTTCAGTTCCCAGCCCCCAGCACCTCAAAACTTATAAAAAGTTAACCTAATACCGACTACTATACCTATAAAATGAGTTTTATTTATGTCAGGTGAAGTCAAGTTTTTCAACTCATTATTACATTTTAAAATCATTTGGAATTTCTAACCAAAGGAAGCAGAAACTATGCATAAAGGAAAGAAAAGAGAAAATGGTCATATAACTGACTATTTAAAAAGTCAAAAGATAGTCATGACAATTAGAAATAAAATTGTCTATACCTTGTTCAGTGCTGGATCCTTAAAATGCTTTTCTCGAATACGCTGCTCCTGCTTTCCTTTAAATCCTGCATTTGGGTGCTCCTTCACAAGTCTTGGAGGTGGGTTAGAGGTTTATTAAAATCATCTATATTAAAAAAAAAAAATCATGAAACAGAATCACAGCATGTTTATTGTGGAAATTGACATGGCTGAATAGAAAATTCACAAGTAAATACAAAGAATCAAGAATAGACCATAAATTGATGGAAAACACACACACACACACACAAAACAACATCAAGGAAAGATCCATTTATTCCACTGAGTAGCAACATTTACTATAAATCTACAGTACTTATGACAGTGTGATTCTGGTATAAGTATAGGCAATTAGATCAATGGAAGAGAACACAGATCCCAGAAAGAACTGATTTATAAAATAAAGGTGTCACTGCAGAGCAAGGGTGAAACAATGGTTGTGCTAATAAAGGGTAAATTCCATGTGGAAATGTATATGGAAACAAAAAAAATAGAAATTTAATTCTTGGTCACACATGCACAAAATTCCAATTTTAGATTGATTGTTGATGAAAATATGCCAGTTAAAAAGCAAAGCTTCTAGAAGAGAAATTAAGAGATGTTATTTATGATAATAGATAGCTTAAACAGGAATAGAGAGTTTATATCTGATATATCCACACACCGAAATTAATTAAAAAAAAAAGAATTTGATAATTGGAGTGCATTAAAATTGTTACTATGTTTATCAAAACACTATAAAAATTATGAAAATAAAAAGTTATAAAACATTGTTGAAAGAAATGTTAACAAAAGACCTAAATATATAGAAAGATCCCCCCCTGTTCATGAATTGGAAGACTTAATGTTAGTACTCTCCAAATTGATCTACAGATTAAAAGCAACCCCTGTAAAATCCTAACTAGACTTTTTTTTTTAACAGAAATTAAAAGATCTTAAAATTCATGTGGAAATGCAAGAGACTTAGAATAGTCAAAACAATCTTGCAAAATAGGAACAAATTTGGAGGAATCAAATTTCATGATTTCAAATTTGCTACAAATCTGCTGTAATCAAAACAGTATGTAATGGCATAGGATAAATATATAGATAAGTGGAATAGAATTGACAATACAGGCCAGACTAACAAAGAAAAAGAGAGAACAGATGCAAATACATAAAAT